>CANIUD010000021.1:0-235251 GCA_947470075.1 Closterium sp. Yama58-4 | reverse complement strand
TCCACCCAGTCCACTTGACCAGCAGGCCCGTTGGTCCACTCGGTCCACTGGACGAGGAGGTCGGTTGGTCCACCGGTCAACTGTCACAGCAGGCCGGTTGGTCCACCCGGTCCACTGGACCAGCAGGCCGGTTGGTCCACCCTGTCCACAAGACCAACGGCCGGTTGGGTCCGCCTGGTTGGTCCACGTGACCAACAGGCCGTTGGTCCCGCCCCGTCCACTGGACAAACAGGCCGATTGGTCCAACCGGTCCACTGTACCAACAAGCCGGTTGGTACCAGCAAGCCGTTGGTCCACACGGCCCACAGGACCAACAAGCCGGTTGGTCCACCAGGTCCACTTGACCAATAGGCTGGTTAGTCCACCCGGTCCACTGGACCAACAGGCCTGTTGATCCATTCGGTCCACTGGACCAACAGGCCGGTTGGTCCACCCGGTCCACTGGACCAACAGGCCGGTTGGTCCACCCGACCCTCTAGACCAGCAGGCCGGTTGGTCCACCCGGCCAACTGGACGAGCAGGCCGATTGGTCCACCTGGTCGGTCCAATTGGTTGGTCGGTCCACCCTGTCCAGTGGACCAACAGGCTGGTTGGTCCACCCGGTCCCCTAGACCAATGGGCCGGTTATACCCCCAGTCCACTGGACCAAGGCGGTTGGTCCACCCGGTCCACTGGACGAGAAGGCCGATTGGTTCACCCGGTCTACTGTACCAGCAGGCCGGTTGGTCCACCCGGTCCACTGGACCAGCAGGCCGGTTGGTCCACCCTGTCCACTTGACCATTAGGCTGGTTGGTCCAGCCGGTCCATTGGACCAACAGGCCAGTTTGTCCGCCCGGTCCACTGGACCAACAGGCTGGTTGGTCCACGCAGTCCACAGGATCAACAAGCCAGTTGGTCCACAAGGTCCAATTGACCAACAGGCCGGTTGGTCCACCCGGTCCACTGGGCCAACAGGCCGGTTGGTCCATACGGTCCACTGGACCACTAGGCCGGTTGGTCCACCCGTCCTCTCGACCAACAGGTCGGGTCGGTTGGTCCACTCGATCCTCTGGACCAGCAGGCCGGTTGGTCCACCCTGACCACTGGACGAGCAGGCCGATTGGTCCACCCGACTGGTCCATTGGACCAGCAGGCCAGTTGGTCCGACCGGTCCACTGGACCAACAGGCCGGTTGGTCCACCTGCTCCACTGGACCAACTGGCCGTTGGTCCGCCCGGTCCACTAGACCAAGAGCCAGTTGGTCCACCCGGTCCACTGGACGAGGAGGCCGGTTGGTCCACTCAGTCCATTGGACCAGCAGGCCGGTTGGTCCACCCGGTCCACTGGACCAGCATGCCGGTTGGTCCAACCGGTCCAATGGACCAACAGGCCAGTTGGTCCAACCGGTCCAGTGGACCAACAGGCCGATTGGTCCACCCGTCCGCTGGACAAACAGTCCTATTGGTCCAACCGGTCCACTCGGACAACAGGCCGGTTGGTCCACGCAAACCAACAGGCCGGTTGGTCCACCCGGTCCACTTGACCAACAGGCCGGTTGGTCGACCCGATCCTCTGGACCAGCAGGCCGGTTGGTCCACCCGGTCCACTGGACCAACAGGCCAGTTGGTCCACCTTGTCCACTCGACCACCAGGCTAGTTGGTCCACCCAGTCCACTGGACCAATATGCCGGTTATTCCACCCGGTGCACTAGACCAGCAGGCCGGTTGGTCCACCCGGTCCATTGGACGAAGAGGCCGGTTGGTTCACCTGCTCCATTGTACCAGCAGGCCGATTGGTGCACGCGGTCCACTGGACCAACAGGCCGGTTGGTCCACCCGGTCCACTGGACCAACAGGCCGGTTGGTCCACCCGGTCCACGTGACCAGCATTCCGGTTGGTCCACGCGGTCCACATGACCAACAAGCCAGTTGGTCCACCAGGTCCACTTGACCAACAGGCTGGTTAGTCCACCCGGTCCACAAGACCAACAGGCCGGTTGGTCCACCCGGTCCACTGGACCAACAGGCCGGTTGGTCCACCCGGTCCACTGGACCAACTAGGTGGTTGGTCCACCCGACCCTCTGGACCAGCAGGCCGGTTGGTCCACCCGGACAACTGGGCGAGCAGGCCGATTGGCCCACCCGGTCCACTGGACCAACAGGCTGGTTGGTCCACCCGGTCCACAAGACCAATAGGCCGGTTATACCACTCGGTCCACTGGACCAGCAGGCCGGTTGGTCCACCCGGTCCACTGGACGAGGGCCGTTTGGTTCACCCGGTCTACTGTACCAGCAGGCCGATTGGTCTACCTGGTCCACTGGACTTGCAAGCCGGTTGGCCCACCCTGTCCACAGGACCAGCAGGCCGGTTGGTCCGCCCGGTCCACTGGACCAACAGACCAGTTGGTCCGCCTGGCCCACTGGACCAACAGGTTGGTTGGTCCGCCTGGTCCACTGGACCAACAGGCCGGCTGATCCACGCAGTCCACAGGATCAACATGCCGGTTGGTCCACCCGGTCCACTGGGCCAACTGGCCGCTTGGTCCACACGGTCCACTGGACCATTAGGCCGGTTGGTCCACCCGGTCCACTGGACCAACTGGCCGGTTGTTCCACCCGATCCTCTAGACCAGCAGGCCGGTTGGTCCACCCGGTCCACTGGACGAGCATGCCGATTGGTCCACCCGACCGGTCCATTGGACCAACAGGCCGGTTGGTCCACCCGGTCCACTGGACCAATCGGCCGGTTATTCCACCCGGTCCACTGGACCAGCAGGCTGGTTGGTCCACCCGGTTTACTGGACGAGGAGGCCGGTTGGTCCACCCGGTCCACTGGACCAGCAGGCCGGTTGGTCCACCCGGTCCACTGGACCAGCAGGCCGGTTGGTCCACCCGGTCCACTGGACCAACAGGCCGGTTGGTCCACCCGGTCCACTGGACCAACAGGCCGGTTGGTCCACCCGGTCCACTAGACCAACCAGCAGGCCGGTTGGTCCACCCGGTCCACTGGACCAACAGGCCGGTTGGTCCACCCGTTCCGCTGGACAAACAGGCCGGTTGGTCCACCCGGTCCACTTGACCAACAGGCCGGTTGGTCCATTCGGTCCACTAGGCCAATAGGCCTGTTGGTCCACCCGGTCCACTGGACCAGCAGGCCGGTTGGTCCACCTAGTCCACTGGACGAGGAGGCCAGTTGGTCCACCCAGTCCACTGGACCAACAGGAGGCCGATTGGTCCACCCGGGCCACAGGACGAGCAGGCCGATTGGTACATCTGGTCCACTGGACCAGCAGGCCGGTTGGTCCACCCGGTCCACTGGACCAACAGGCCGGTTGGTCCACCCAGTCCACTGGACCAACAGGCCAGTTGGTCCATCCGGTCCACTGGACCAACAGGCCGGTTGGTCCACCCGGTCCACTAGACCAGCAGGCCAGTTTGTTGGTGTAAGGGCCTAATAAACTCAAGCTATTAGGACTTAATCAAACTTAAAACCTCTCCTCGGGGTCACCTCCAAGGGTCCCTGGGTGCCTGGTACAAGACCAGCCCCTATCCTCGGGTCCGAGTTTGTAGAGAGAGGGATCAAGAAGGACTTAGTCAAAACAGCAAGAGTACCTTGAACGTCGCGCAGCGTGCCGTGCAGACCGTCGGTCGGATTAAGCTGAGAATTCGCTATATCGAAGCTCGCTCCAAGAGCTTTAAAATGAGCCAAGTTGCCTCGCGAAAAGTTCTGCCATTACGAAGTTATGGCTCAGACGGTGTTTGCCTAGCATTAGAGTGCTAGCGTACTAGCGTTGACTCGGGTAGCATTCCGCCAACGAACCGCGTAGAAACGAAATTCCAGCGAGGAAGGAATTCGCATGAATCAATTTGACTATATTCAGGTACAAACAGAGAAGGATTAAATAGTTCTAGCTAGCAAGGACCTTGGGAATCAACCTGGGAACAACCAGGGATGATCCCAAATAATTCCAAGCAACAGAACCAACCTGGCTGGACAAAATAGCAGGTGGTAGGTTGGTAAACAACCTCTGGTTCTGTTTTTCCAACCTGGGAAAACAACAACCAGGTTCAGGTTCTAAAAACAGAACCTGTTTTGTCTTTGCCCAACCAGCCAAATGCTGGTTCCGCTGGTTTCCCCTGGCCTTGTAGCATGCAGATACAGACAAACAACATCCAACCTTCACCTAAATTGTACCCCTATAGTGCCTTCCCTGCTACACTATAGTTAACCAAACAAAACAGTACAATTCCGAGTTCGATAGAACTGAATCTGCGCAATCAACTCAACCGAACTGCAAAGCTTCCATCTTGGGTTCCTTTGCGAGCTCGTCCTTTCTGCTTGCACTGTTCATAGCGCATACAATGTTGTGCCGAAGCGCACATTGCGCGAGTACCTGCAAATGCATCAAGCGAAAAATGCGAAAGCAAACAAACACACGAACACACCATTCACACGCAAATGCATTCGCACACGCATACTCGTACAAACAGACGGCAGGATGTCGTGCAATGTGCATTTGCACCCAACACACTCCCCCTCAGCCTGCCGGCTGCATCCCCGTCATTCCATGCTAGTTCATGCTCATTCCACTCATGCGCACACAACGCCAATGAGGCTCATCCGCAAGCCTCTTGGTGAGAAAGTCTGCTGGCTGCTGGTGAGTCTTGATGTAGATCGGATGCACCGTCCCCCTCTTCACCTCCTTATGCAGCCAGTGCCACTTGATACGCATGTGCTTGTTCAGCCCATGAAGCACAGCGTTTCTGGCCATCCCAAGAGCCCCCTTGCTATCACAAAACAGCGGCGTAGCAACTTTCTGCTCCTGGCCAATCTCCTCTAACAGCCTCCTCAGCCAAATCACCTCCTTCACCTCATGGAACATCGCCATGTACTCTGATTCTACGGAAGAGAGTGCCGTCTCCGTCTGCTTCTTGGACCTCCAACTAACAGGTCCTCCCCCAACTACGCAGATGTATCCTCCCACAGATGAGGAATCCTCCTTCTCAGAAGCCCACGTAGCATCGGTAAAGCAAGTGAGAAATAGCTTGCCTTCTCCAAGCCTCTCCCCCTTCTCTTTCAGCACCTCCACCCCTTTCTGCTTCACCTGTGCAGATGCGGAGTATTGAACTCCAATGCTTGGGTGAGAGTTCAGGTACTTCACCACACGCTCAGCTGCATCCACCTGCTCCTCTGATGGATTCTGCACCACCCTAGCCAGCTGCCCAACCGAGAAAGAGATGTCGGGCCTCGTGTGAACTGCTGCGTACAAGAGGCTGCCCACCAAGGACTGAAATTGCTGCTGCTCTTCAGCTTCAACCCCTTCATCCTCTGCAGCCTTCACAAGCTTGAATTCTGCTGGCAGGGGAGTTGCAACCTTGCGCTCATTCTCAATCCCATACTTCTCCCCCAGCTCCTTGATGAACTTCTCCTGGTGCAGCTTCAACCACCTGTGATCTGGATCCCTTTCCACGTGCATCCCGAGGTAGTACTTTACCTCCCCAAGGTTCTTGCACTTGAAGTTTTCCATCAGTTGCTGCTGCACTTTTTGGATCTCCTTCATGCTGCTGCTGAAGAGAAGAATGTCGTCCACATAGACCAGAAACAGCACCAGCTTCTCCCCCTCGCCCTTGAGAAAGAGGCTCTCATCACAGCTGCTGGTCCTGAATCCCATCTCCTCTAAAACAGCTGCCAACTTCTGGTACCAGCAGCGTGGCGCCTGCTTCAAGCCGTAGATGGACTTGTTGAGCTTGCACACCCTGCCCGTACCATCCTCATACCCAGGCGGCTGCGTCATGTACACATCCTCCTCTAAAATCCCATTCAGGAATGCCGTTGAAATATCCATCTGAATGATGAATTTCCCACTAACAGCTGCATCTGCCAACAAGACACGGAGGGTAGGGGGTTTGGCAGTGGGAGCAAAGATCTCATTGAAGTCCTGCTTCTCCTTCTGCATAAACCCCTTCGCCACCAGCCTACTCTTGTAGATGGTGACCTGCCCCTTGTCATCGGTCTTGATCCTCAACACCCACTTGCATTGTATCGCTTTCTTCCCATCAGGCAGCACCACCAGATCCCATGTCCTATTCTCCAGCAGACTCTGGTACTCAGCATCCCTAGAAGCCAGCCACTTGTCCCTATCTGGTCCAGCTAATGCCTCCTCCATGCTAGCTGGTTCCTCTGGTGCAGGGGCAAGAAAACAGTACGCAGGCTCATCCTCCTCATCCGGGTCATAGCCATGAGGTAGAATCAGCAATGCCTCTTCGGTCCCTAGCTGCTGCTCTGCTGCATCAGTTCCTGCAGTCAGCTTCTTAGTAGCCATACGGGTACGTCCTGGCCTGGAGACGGGTGTCTCCCATCCCTTCATAACGACACCCTTCGGCTTCTTAGTTTTTCCCTGCTGCTTCTCTCCTCCCTCGGGTCCAGCAGCTCCACTAGTGCTGCCGCCAGTTTCCACACCATTTTCTCCACCAGCAGGTGCCTCCTGTACCTTCTCTCCATCACCATTCCCCGCAGCTGCCTCCTCTCCCTCCTCCCACACACTAGGAGTCAGGTCCAGCTGCATGGTGATCTGCTCCATCTGCTGGGACACCCGGGCCTCCGGCTGTTTCTCCCAGCTCCCATACATCATGCCCTCAATGAATTTCACATCCCTGCTGTCAAACAACACACCCTTGGATGGTTCCCACAGCAGCCATCCCTTGCTCTCAGCAGCCAGCCCCAAATGCACACACCAGATTGCACTCGCCCCCAACTTACTGCGGTAGGTCTTGGGGACGTGGGCGACTGCCATGCAACCGAACACCCTCAGCATGTCCACCGGCGGCTTCCTCCCAAGCCACCTCTCCAAAGGCACCCACGAGTCATCCCCAACCTTGGTGAGCACCCTGTTCCTAGCGACAGTGGCGTGCCGGACAGCATGAGGCCACATAGAATTGCTCAGCCCAGATTCTATGAGCAGCGCCCTAGCTGTCTCCAGAATGGTCCGGTTTGCCCGTTCTGCTACACCATTGGACTGTGGGGTATAAGCCGTGGTCAGCTCTCTCTGGATGCCCTGCTTCTTGAGCCAGGCCGTCATTTCAGCTCCAAGGAACTCACCACCCCGGTCTGTCCTAATCCGCTTCACTACACACTCCGCCTGCTTCTCCACGAATGGCAGCCAATCGTCCCGTATCGTGGAGGCGGCGTGGTCCTTCTGCTTCAGCGGATACGCCCACATCAGCCTGCTCCAGTCATCCACAATTGTAAGAAAATACCGCTCCCCCTTGTGCCCTTGCACCGGCAGCGGCCCCACCATGTCCATGTGGACCAGCTCCAAAGGCTTCTTGCTCCTGCCAGCCACACTATGGAAAGGGAAACGGGTGAACTTTGAAAGCAAACAGATTTCACAGTTGTCATCGGGTGGCTGTCCGTTCAGCTTCAGACCCTTAACGGCTCCATCCTTCTCCAGCTGCTTCAGCAAAGGCATTGCCACATGCCCTAAGCGCCGGTGTGCCGTTGCCCAATCTGTCTCCCCAGATCTGGCCGACACTTTCACACCAACCCCTCCAACGGCATTGCACTCCCCCTGGGATGCAGACCCCTCTCCAGCCTGCCCCCCACCATGCCACGCCAGGGCCGGCAGCTGCCACATAGATCTGTACACGTCCTTGCTCTCGTGCAGATCCCAAAGCACCCGATTGCCCAGCTTCCCCTTATAAGTGCGTGCCCCATCCGTGTTGGTGTTCACCCCAGCCTTGCCAAGCTTACGGAGGGAGATAAGGTTGGCCTTCAGGTCGGGGACGAGGAGAATGTCGTGCAGCACCACCGGCTTGCCATCCGCTCCCTTAAACGCAGCTCGTCCCGCACCAGCCACCTTCAACATGTGTCCAGAGGCGGAGCACACTTCATTGATCGGTGCAGCTCGTACTTCGTCCAGCAGGTCCTTGCGCGGCGTCATCGTCCAAGCAGCGCCTGTGTCCAACACCCAATAGTCTAGGGGGTGCAGCTCTGCTCCAACTTTGGCAGAGGCGTCTCCTTGCTCCCCCTTGTCTCCCACATGGAAGAATTGGCCCGCGGTGCGCTCCTTCTTCTTCTCCGCACCGCCGTTGCCCTTCGGGTTGTTGTCGGACGAATCAGCGACCATGTTGGCGCCGTTTTTCTGGTTCCTCCGCGCGCCGCCATCCTGGTGACGATTCTGGGGGGTCCATCCATCGGGTTTCTTATAGCACAAAAACCAGGGGTGCCCTTCCTTCTCACAATACCAGCAACTCCCTTTCATTTTGCCACCAGCACCCGACTTGCCCCCACGTCCAGATTTCGCACCGCGACCCCAACCGGTACCTCCTTGTTGGTCGTTGGAGTCGTCGTCTTTCTTTGCACCGCGTCCAGCACCACCGAAGCCACGTCCTCTGCCACGTCGGCTCCCTTGCATCCCGTAGCCGCTGCTGCCGTCGTCTCCACCCCTCAGTTGGCGGCGACGGAAGTCTTCCTCCAGAATCTTCGTCCGCACCCACTCGAGCGTCCACAAGCTCTGGTTCTGCGGCAGGCTCAATCCGCTTGTAAATTGAAGCCACGATTCCGGCAGCAGCGAGAGCATCTTCAAGCACTTGGTCTGCTCCGGGTAGGTGATTCCCGCGGTCGCCAACTTCGCGTAGAGGTCGCGCATCTTGTCCAGGACTGGTTGCACCGGCTCTCCCTCGCTCAGGCGCAACGCGGACAGCTCCCTCTCCAGCATCAACGTTGCGACAACGGAGGTCGGGGCGTGCAGCTCCTTCAACACGGTCCACGCCTTCGGACCGCATTCAACCTCCGGCAGCAGGTGCATGACGTGGTGACGCTGGTTCAGCTCCAAACTCTGCGACATCAAATAGTAGCCAGCCGAGGAGCGCTCGTCCCAATCTTCCTGCAGCGTGGGGTCACTCGGTCTAGGCTCCTCCCCAATCATTAGTTTCAGCAAACCGATCTGACGGAAATATAATTGCATTTTCCAGGCCCAATCATCATAGCCCTCACCATTGAACTTCTCGACGGTGAAATTCTTCAGCACCTCCTTGACAAGCGAGCCCTGGTTTGTTCGCGCTCCCCTTGGCGCTGAAAGACCAGAATCTTGGCTGCCGCTACGATCTTGGGCTGAAGATTCACCAGCTCCCGCCGAGGTGTTGCCCGCCATAGCTACCTATAACGAGGATCACTATAACGCAGCTCTGATACCAGCTTGTTGGTGTAAGGGCCTAATAAACTCAAGCTATTAGGACTTAATCAAACTTAAAACCTCTCCTCGGGGTCACCTCCAAGGGTCCCTGGGTGCCTGGTACAAGACCAGCCCCTATCCTCGGGTCCGAGTTTGTAGAGAGAGGGATCAAGAAGGACTTAGTCAAAACAGCAAGAGTACCTTGAACGTCGCGCAGCGTGCCGTGCAGACCGTCGGTCGGATTAAGCTGAGAATTCGCTATATCGAAGCTCGCTCCAAGAGCTTTAAAATGAGCCAAGTTGCCTCGCGAAAAGTTCTGCCATTACGAAGTTATGGCTCAGACGGTGTTTGCCTAGCATTAGAGTGCTAGCGTACTAGCGTTGACTCGGGTAGCATTCCGCCAACGAACCGCGTAGAAACGAAATTCCAGCGAGGAAGGAATTCGCATGAATCAATTTGACTATATTCAGGTACAAACAGAGAAGAAATAAATAGTTCTAGCTAGCAAGGACCTTGGGAATCAACCTGGGAACAACCAGGGATGATCCCAAATAATTCCAAGCAACAGAACCAACCTGGCTGGACAAAATAGCAGGTGGTAGGTTGGTAAACAACCTCTGGTTCTGTTTTTCCAACCTGGGAAAACAACAACCAGGTTCAGGTTCTAAAAACAGAACCTGTTTTGTCTTTGCCCAACCAGCCAAATGCTGGTTCCGCTGGTTTCCCCTGGCCTTGTAGCATGCAGATACAGACAAACAACATCCAACCTTCACCTAAATTGTACCCCTATAGTGCCTTCCCTGCTACACTATAGTTAACCAAACAAAACAGTACAATTCCGAGTTCGATAGAACTGAATCTGCGCAATCAACTCAACCGAACTGCAAAGCTTCCATCTTGGGTTCCTTTGCGAGCTCGTCCTTTCTGCTTGCACTGTTCATAGCGCATACAATGTTGTGCCGAAGCGCACATTGCGCGAGTACCTGCAAATGCATCAAGCGAAAAATGCGAAAGCAAACAAACACACGAACACACCATTCACACGCAAATGCATTCGCACACGCATACTCGTACAAACAGACGGCAGGATGTCGTGCAATGTGCATTTGCACCCAACAGTTGGTCCACCCTGTCTTCTGGACCAGCAGGCCGGTTGGTCCGTCTGGTCCACTAGACCAACAGGCCTGTTGGCCTGCCTGCTCCACTGGACCAACAAGCCGGATGGTCCGCCCGGTACACTGGACCAAGAAGCCGGTTGGTCCACCCGGTCCATTGGACGAGGAGGCCAGTTGGTCCACCTGGTCCGCTGGACCAGCAGGCCGGTTGGTCCATGCTGTCCACTCGACCAACAGGCCGGTTGGTCCGCCCAGTCTACTGGATTAATAGGCCGGTTGGTCCACCCGGTCCACTGGACCAACAGGCCGGTTGGTCCACCCGGTCCACTGGACCAACAGGCCGGTTGGTCCACCCGGTCCACTGGACTAGCAAGCCGGTTGGTCCATCCGGTCCACAGGACCAACAAGCCGGTTGATCCACCCGGTCCACTGGACTTACAGGCCGGTTGGTCCAACCGGCACACTACACAAGCAGGCCGTTTGGTCCACCCAGTCCAATGGTCCAGCAGGCCGGTTGGTCCACCCGGTCCACTGGACCAACAGGCCGGTTGGTCCACCCGGTCCACTGGACCAGCAGGCCGGTTGGTCCGCCTGGTCCACTGGTCGAACAGGCCGGTTGGTCCACCCGGTCCACTGGACCAACAGGCCGGTTGGTCCACCCGGTCCACTGGACCAGCAAGCCGGTTTCTCCAACCGGTCCACGGGACCAACAAGCCGGATGGTCCACTCAATCCTCTAGACCAACAGGCCGGTTGGTCCACCCGGTCCACTGGACCAGCAGGCCGGTTGGTCCACCCTGTCCACTGGACCAACAGGTTGGTTGGTCCACCCAGTCCACTTGACCAGCAGGCCCGTTGGTCCACTCGGTCCACTGGACGAGGATGTCGGTTGGTCCACCCGGTCAACTGTACCAGCAAGCCGATTGGTCCACCCGGTCCACTGGACCAGCAGGCCGGTTGGTCCACCCTGTCCACAAGACCAACAGGCCGGTTGGTCCACCCGGTCCACTGGACCAACAGGCCGGTTGGTGTGCCCGGTCCACTGGACCAACAGGCCGGTTGGTCCACCCGGTCCACTGGACCAACAGGCCGGTTGTTTACCTGGTCCACTGTACCAGCAAGCCGGTTGGTCCACACGGCCCACAGGACCAACAAGCCGGTTGGTCCACCAGGTCCACTTGACCAATAGGCTGGTTAGTCCACCCGGTCCACTGGACCAACAGGCCTGTTGGTCCAACCGGTCCACTGGACCAACAGGCCGGTTGGTCCACCCGGTCCACTGGACCAACAGGCCGGTTGGTCCACCCGGCCAACTGGACGAGCAGGCCGATTGGTCCACCCGGTCTATTGGACCAATTGGTTGGTCGGTCCACCATGTCCAGTGGACCAACAGGCCGGTTGGTCCACCCGGTCCACTAGACCAATAGGCCGGTTATACCACCTGGCCGGTCCACTGGACCAGCAGGCCGGTTGGTCCACCCGGTCCACTGGACGAGAAGGCCGATTGGTTCACCCGGTCTACTGTACCAGCAGGCCGATTGGTCTACCTGGTCCACTGGACCAGCAGGCCGGTTGGTCCACCCTCTCCACTTGACCTGTAGGCTGGTTGGTCCACCCGGTCCACTGGACCAACAGGCCGGTTGGTCCACCCGGTCCACTGGACCAACAGGCCGGTTGGTCCACGCAGTCCACAGGATCAACAAGCCAGTTGGTCCACCAGGTTCAATTGACCAACAGGCCGGTTGGTCCACCCGGTCCACTGGGCCAACAGGCCGGTTGGTCCACACGGTCCACTGGACCACTAGGCCGGTTGGTCCACCCGGTCCACTGGACGAGGAGGCCGATTGGCCCACCCTGACCACTGGACGAGGAGGCCGATTGGTCCACCTGATCCATTGGACCAGCAGGCCAGTTGGTCCGACCGGTCCACTGGACCAACAGGCCGGTTGGTCCGCCTGCTCCACTGGACCAACTGGCCGGTTGGTCCGCCCGGTCCACTAGACCAAGAAGCCAGTTGGTCCACCCGGTCCACTGGACGAGGAGGCCGGTTGGTCCACCCGGTCCACTGGACCAGCAGGCCGGTTGGTCCACCCGGTCCACTGGACCAGCAGGCCGGTTGGTCCACCCGGTCCACTGGACCAACAGGCCGGTTGGTCCAACCGGTCCACTGGACCAAAAGGCCAGTTGGTCCAACCGGTCCAGTGGACCAACAGGCCGATTGGTCCACCCGGTCCGCAGGACAAACAGGTCGATTGGTCCAACCGGTCCACTCGGACAACACGCCGGTTGGTCCACGCGGTCCACAGAACCAACAGGCCGCTTGGTCCACCCGGTCCACTTGACCAACAGGCCGGTTGGTCGACCCGACCGGTCCACTGGACCAACAGGCCGGTTGGTCCACCTTGTCCACTCGACCAACAGGCTGGTTGGGCCACCCAGTCCACTGGACCAATATGCCGGTTATTCCACCCGGTGCACTATACCAGAAGGCCGGTTGGTCCACCCGATCCATTTGACGAGGAGGCCGGTTGGTTCACCTGCTCCATTGTACCAGCAGGCCGGTTGGTCCACCCGGTCCACTGGACGAGGAGGCCGATTGGCCCACCCTGACCACTGGACGAGGAGGCCGATTGGTCCACCCGACTGGTCCATTGGACCAGCAGGCCAGTTGGTCCGACCGGTCCACTGGACCAACAGGCCGGTTGGTCCGCCTGCTCCACTGGACCAACTGGCCGGTTGGTCCGCCCGGTCCACTAGACCAAGAAGCTAGTTGGTCCACCCGGTCCACAAGACCAACAGGCCGGTTGGACCATCCGGTCCACTGGACCAACAGGCCGGTTGGTCCACCCGGTCCACTGGACCAACTAGGTGGTTGGTCCACCCGACCCTCTGGACCAGCAGGCCGGTTGGTCCACCCGGACAACTGGGCGAGCAGGCGGATTGGCCCACCCGGTCCACTAGACCAACAGGCTGGTTGGCCCACCCAGTCCACAAGACCAATAGGCCGGTTATACCACTCGGTCCACAGGATCAGCAGGCCGGTTGGTCCACCCGGTCCACTGGACGAGGAGGCTGATTGGTTCACCCGGTCTACTGTACCAGCGGGCAGATTGGTCTACCTGGTCCACTTGACTTGCAGGCCGGTTGGTCCACCCTGTCTACAGGACCAGCAGGCCGGTTGGTCCGCCCGGTCCACTGGACCAACAGACCAGTTGGTCCGCCTGGCCCACTGGACCAACAGGTTGGTTGGTCCGCCTGGTCCACTGGACCAACAGGCCGGCTGGTCCACACAGTCCACAGGATCAACATGCCGGTTGGTCCACCCGATCCACTGGGCCAACAGGCCGGTTGGTCCACACGGTCCACTGGACCATTAGGCCGGTTGGTCCACCCGGTCCACTGGACCAACAGGCCGGTTGGTCCACCCGATCCTCTAGACCAGCAGGCCGGTTGGTCCACCCGGTCCACTTGACGAGCATGCCGATTGGTCCACCCGACCGGTCCATTGGACCAACAGGCCGGTTGGTCCACCCGGTCCACTGGACCAATAGGCCGGTTATTCCACCCGGTCCACTGGACCAGCAGGCTGGTTGGTCCACCCGGTTCACTGGACGAGGAGGCCGGTTGGTCCACCCGGTCCACTGGACGAGCAGCCCGGTTGGTCCACCCGGTCCACTGGACCAGCAGGCCGGTTGGTCCACCCGGTCCACTGGACCAACAGGCCGGTTGGTCCAACCGGTCCACTGGACCAACAGGCCGGTTGGTCCACCCGGTCCACTGGACCAACAGGCCGGTTGGTCCACCCGGTCCACTGGACCAACAGGCCGGTTGGTCCACCCGGTCCGCTGGGCAAAGAGGCCGGTTGGTCCACGCGGTCCATAGGACCAACAGGACGGTTGGTCCACCCGGTCCACTTGACCAACAGGCCGGATGGTCCATTCGGTCCACTGGGCCAACAGGCCTGTTGGTCCACTCGGTCCACTGGACCAGTAGGCCGGTTGGTCCACCTAGTTCACTGGACGAGGAGGCCAGTTGGTCCACCCGGTCCACTGGACCAACAGGCCGGTTGGTCCACCCGGGCCACAGGACGAGCAGGCCGATTGGTACACCGGTCCACTGGACCAGCAGGCCGGTTGGTCCACCCTGTCCACTGGACCAACAGGCCGGTTGGTCCACCCGGTCCACTGGACCAGCAGGCCAGTTGGTCCAGACTGTCCACTGGACCAGCAGGCCGGTTGGTCCGTCCGGTCAACTAGACCAACAGGCCTGTAAGTCTGCCTGCTCCACTGGACCAACAGGCCGGATGGTCCGCCCAGTCCACTAGACCAAGAAGCCGGTAGGTCCACCCGGCCCACTAGACGAGGAGGCCGGTTTGTCCACCCGATCCACTGGAACAGGAGGCCGGTTGGTCCACCCGGTCCACTGGACCAGCAGGCCGGTTGGTCCACCCGGTCCACTGGACCAACAGGCCGGTTGGTCCACCTTGTCCACTGGAGCAGCAAGCCGGTTGGTCCACCCAGTCCACTAGACTAGCAGGCCGGCTGGTCCATCCAGTCCACTTGACCAGCAGGCCGGTTGGTCCATCAAGTCCGCTGGACCATCAGGCCGGCTGTTCCACCCAGTCCACTGGAACAATACGCCGGTTGGTCCACCCGGTCCGCTGGACAAACAGGCCGATTTGTCCAATCGGTCTTCTGGGCCAAGAGGCCAGTTGGTCCACGCGGTCCAAAGGACCAACAAGCCGGTTGGTCCACCGGGTCCATCGGGCCAACAGGCCGGTTGGTCCTCTCGGTCCACTGGACCACCAGGCCGGTTGGTCCACTCGGTCCACTAGACCAACGGGCCAGTTGGTCCACCTGCAAGCCGATTAGTCCACCCGGTCCACTGGACCAACTGGCCGGTTGGTCCACCTGGTCCACTGGACCAACCAGCCAGTTGGTCCACCCGTCCACTGGACCAGCACGCCGGTTGGTCCACCCGATCCGCTGTACCAGCAGGCCCGTTGGTCCACCCAGTCCCCTAGACCAATAGGCCGGTTGGTCCACCTAGTCCACTGGACCAACAAGCTGGTTGGTCAACCTGGTCCACTAGACCAACACGCCGGTTGGTCCATCCGGTCCACCCGACCAACAGGCTGGTTTGTCCACCCGGTCCAATTGACCAATAGGCCGGTTGGTCCAGCCGGTCCACTTGACGAATTGGTTGGTTGGTCCACCCTATCCACAGGACAAACAGGCTGGTTGGTCCACCCGTTCCACTGGACGAGGAGGCCGGATGGCCCACCCGGTCCACTGTACCAGCAGGACGATTGGTCCACCCGGTCCACTGGACCAGCAGGCCGGTTGGTCCACCCGGTCCACTGGACCAGCAGGCCGGTTGGTCCGCACGGTCCACTGGACCTACAGGCCGATTGGTCCGCCCGGTCCACTAAACCAACAGGCTGGTCGTTCGCCCGGTCCACTGTACCAGCAGCACGATTAGTCCCCCGGGTCCACTGGACTAGGAGGCCGGTTGGTCCACCCGGTCCACTGGACCAACAGGCTGGTTGGTCCACCCGGTCCACTGGACCAACAGGCTCGTTGGTCCGCCCGGTCCACTGGACAAGCAGGCCCGTTGGTCCACCCGGTCCACTGTACCACCAGGCCGATTGGTCCACCTGGACCACTGGACCAGCAGGCCGGTTGGTCCACCCAGTCAACTGGACCAATAGTCCGGTTGGTCCGCCCGGTCCACTAGGCCAACGGGCCTGTTGGTCCACGTGGTCCACAGAACCAATAGGCAGGTTGGTCCACCCGGTCCACTGGACCAACAGGCCGGTTGGTCCACCCGGTCCACGAGGCGAACAGGCCGGTTGGTCCACCCGGTCCACTGGACCAGCAGGCCGGTTGGTCCACCCGGTCCACTGGACCAATAGGCCGGACGGTCTGCCCGGTCCACTGGACCAAGAAGCCGGTTGGTCCACCCGGTCCGCTAGACAAACAGGCCGGTTGGTCCACCCGGTCCACTGGACCAACAGGCCGGTTGGTCCACCCGGTCCACTTGACCAACAGGCCGGTTGGTCCATTTGGTCCACTCGACTACCAGGCCGGTTGGTCCACCCGGTCCACTGGACCAGCAGGCCGGTTGGTCCACCCGGTCCACTGGACCAGCAGGCCGGTTGGTCCACCCGGTCCACTGGACCAACAGGCCGGTTGGTCCACCCGGTCCACTAGACCAGCAGGCCGTTTGGTCCATCCAGTCCACTGGACCATCAGGCCGGCAGGTCCACCCAGTCGACTGGAACAATAGGCCAGTTGGTCCACCCGGTCAGCTGAACAAACAGGCCGATTTGTCCAACCGGTCCACTGGGCCAAGAGGCCGGTTGGTCCACTTGGTCCACTGGACCAACAAGCCAGTTGGTCCACCGAGTCCACTGGGCCAACAAGCCGGTTGGTCCACTCGGTCCACAGGACCACCAGGCCAGTTGGTCCACCCGGTCCACTAGACCAACAGACCAGTTGGTCCACCTGATCCTCTGGACCAGCTGGCCGGTTGGTCCACCTGGCCCACTGGACGAGCAGGCCGATTGGTCCACCCGGTCCACTACACCAATAGGCTGGTTGGTCCACCCTGTCCACTGGACCAACAAGCTGGTTGGTCCACCCGGTCCTCTGGACCAATAGGCCGGTTATTCCACCCGGTCCACTGGATCAGCAGGTCGGTTATTCCACCTGCTCCACTGGACCAGCAGGCTGGTTGATCCACCCATTCTACTAGACGAGGAGGCCAGTTGGTCCGCCCGGTCCACTGTACCAGCAGGCCGATTGGTCCACCTGATCCACTAGACCAGCAGGCCGGTTGGTCCACCCTGTCCACTGGACCAACAGGCCGGTTGGTCCACCCGGTCCACTGGACCAACCGGGCGGTTGGTCCACACGGTCCTCTTGACCAGCAATCCGATTGGTCCACCCGGTCCACTGGACCAACAGGCTGGTTGGTCCACCTGGTCTACTGGACCAACTGGCCGGTTGGTCCACCTGTCCACTGGACCAGCAGGCCGGTTGGTCCACCCAGTCCCCTAGACCAACTGGCCGGTTGGTCCACCTATCCACTGTACCAAGAGGCCGATTGGTCCACCCAGTCCCCTAGACCAACAGGCCGGTTGGTCCACCAAGTCCACTGGACCAACAAGCTGGTTGGTCCACCCGGTCCACTGGACCAACAGGCCGGTTGGTCCATCCGGTCCACCCGACCAACAGGCCGGTTGGTCCACCCGGTCCACTGGACCAACAGGCCGGTTGGTCCGGCCGGTCCACTCGTATTGGTTGGTTGGTCCACCCTATCCACAGGACCAACAGGCTGGTTGGTCCACCCGATCCACGGGACCAATACGCTGGTTATTCCACCCGCTCCACTGGACCAGCAGGCTGGTTGGTCCACCAATTCTACTAGACGAGGATGCCTGTTGGTCCACTGTACCAGCAGGCCGATTGGTCCACCTGGTCCACTAGACCAGCAAGCTGGTTGGTCCACCCGGTCCACTGGACCAACAGGCCGGTTGGTCCACCCGGTCCACTGGACCAACCGGGCGGTTGGTCCACACGGTCCTCTTAACCAGCAAGCCAATTGGTCCACCCGGTCCACTTGACCAACAGGCTGGTTGGACCACCTGGACCACTGGACCAACTGGCCGGTTGGTCCACTTGTCCACTGGACCAGCAGGCCGGTTGGTCCACCAGATCTACTGTACCAGCAGGCCGGTTGGTCCACCCAGTTTCAACACTAGACCAACAGGCCGGTTGGTCCACCAAGTCCACTGGACCAACAAGCTGGTTGGTCCACCCGGTCCACTGGACCAACAGGCCGGTTGGTCCATCCGGTCCACCCGACCAACTGGCTAGTTTGTCCACCCGGTCCACTGGACCAACAGGCCGGTTGGTCCAGCCGGCCCACTGGACGTATTGGTTGGTTGGTCCACCCTACCCACAGGACCAACAGGCTGGTTGGTCCACCTGGTCCACGGGACCAATACGCTGGTAATTCCACCCGGTCCACTGGACCAGCAGGCCGGTTGGTCCATCTGGTCCACTGGACGAGGAGGCCGGTTGGCCTACCCGGTCCACTGTACCAGCAACACGATTGGTCCACCTAGTCCACTGGACCAGCAGGCCTGTTGGTCCGCCCTGTCCACTAGACGAGCAGGCTGGTTGGTCCGCCCGGTCCACTGGATCTCCAGGCCGATTGGTCCGACCGGTCCAGTGGACCAACAGGCCGGTAGGTCCGTTTGGTCCACTAGACCAGGAGGTCGGTTGGTCCCCCAGGTCTACTGGACTAGGAGGCCGGTTGGTCCACCCGGTCCACTGGAACAACTGGCCGGTTGGTCCACCCTGTCAACTCGACCAACCGGCTGGTTGGTCCATCCAGTCCACTGGACCAATAGGCGGTTATTCCACCCAGTCCACTAGACAAGCAGGCCGGTTGGTCCACCCGGTCCACTGGTCGAGGAGGCCAGTTGGAGAACCCGGTCCACTTTACCACCAGGCCGATTGGTCCACCTGGTCCACTAGACCAGCAGACCGGTTGGTCCACCCTGTCCACTGGACCAATAGGTCGGTTGGTCCGCCCGGTCCACTGGGCCAACAGGCCGGTTGGTCCACGTGGTCCACAGGACCAATAGGCAGGTTGGTCCACCCGGTCCACTGGACCAACAGGCCGGTTGGTCCACCCGGTCCACGAGGCGAACAGGACGGTCGGTCCAATCGGTCCACTGGACCACCAGGCCGTTGGTCCACCCGGTTCAGTGAACCAACAGGCCGGTTGGTCCACCCGATCCTCTTAACCAGCAGGCCGGTTAATCCACTCGGCCCACTGGATGAGCAGGCCGGTTGGTCCACCCGGTCCACTGGACCAACAGGCCGGTTGGTCCACCCTGTCCACTGGACCAGCAGCCTGGTTGGACCACCCGGTCCACTGGACCAATAGGCCGGTTATTCCACTCGGTCCACTGGACCAGCAGGCCGGTTGGTCCACCCGGTCCATTAGACGAGGAGGCCGGTTGGTCCACCTGGTCCATTGGACCAGCAGGCCGGTTGGTCCGGCCAGTCCACTAAACCAACAAGCCGGTTGGTCCGCCCGGTCCACTAGACCAACGGGCCGGTTGGTCCGCCCGGTCCACTGAACCAACACGCTGGTTGGTCCACCTAGTCCACTGGACTAGGAGGCCGGTTGGTCCACCCGGTCCACTGGACGAACAGGCCGGCTGGTCCACCCGGTCCACTGGACAAGCAGGCGGTTAGTCCACCCTGTCCACTGGACCAACAAGCCGATTAGTCCACCCGGTCCAAAGGACAACTTTGCTGAGTGGTCCTTCAGAATGGAGAACGTGTTTGACCATTATGACCTGCTGGAGGTGATGGAAGGAACGGATAAGCGTCCCGAGAACGACCCGGAGAAGAGCTCGTGGGTGCGAAAGAGCGCACAAGGCTATCTCCTACTTGGGCAAGCGTTGGGGAGCAGTCAAATCCGTCACATCAAGCCTTTCCAGCGTGATCCAGAGAAGGGACCAAAGGCATGGGCTGCTCTCAAGGGTGTACACGCTCCTGCAACAGCGGCGGTAGCTGTGGTGTTGGAACGGCAAATGGCGACGCTACTAATAGAGGAAGATGAACCCGTGGAAGACGGGGTGCAGAAATTCTTCGACTTGTTGACGCGGCTTGAGGGAGCTGATTTGAACTACAGTGAGCTCCAAAAGAAGACCAAGTTGCTGGCCCTACTCCCCGAGTCGTGGTCCTCCCTCATCATTAACCTGAACGGTGACTTGCCCCGCCTCTCGCTTGAAGACGTGAAGCGCGCGATCCTACAAGAGGACTTCCGCCGCCGTGAGTTGGCGAGTGCGGATGGCGCTGGGGCAGCGAGCGTCGGCCGTGGATATGGTCGAGGAAGAGGCAGAGGACGAGGGGGAGGAAGATTTGGTGGCAGCAACTTCGGTGGAGGCCGCGGGAATGGCGGATACGGCAGCGACGACAAGAGCTATGTTCGCGGTCGCGGACGATTTGACAGCGAATGTTACTATTGTGGCAAGAGCGGGCATATGTGGCGCGATTGCTTCAAACTCCCTGAAGGATGGACCCCTGCTCAAGGCCAAGAGGGTAGAGGAGCAGGAGGAGGGAGAGGCAGAGGCCGTGGAGGCCGTGGCGGTCGCGGAGGTGGAGCCGCGAACATGAAGAGCGGAAGCAATGACAAGGACCCGAGCGACGATCGGTATCCGGGTCTTTTCTACTTCGTGTCGACGCAAGTACCGGCTGGTCCAGAGAAGGATGAAGGCTTTGAGGAGCCTGCTGCTGTGGGGAAGGTGACCCTACACCCCCTGGACTATTGGGTGATTGATAGCGGCGCTACCTATAGCATGACACCTCGCCCCGACTTGCTCACCGAACTTGAGCCGTCACCGGTGAAGCATGTGACATCGGCTTTGGGGCAGCGAGCAGAGGTGAAAGGCATGGGCAAGGCCATGTTCAAGGGTGCTGATGGAAAGATGGTGGGCCTCAAGAACGTGCTTTGGGTGCCCAGCCTTGCTGCAAACCTGATTTCCGTGCGGCGATTGGCAAAGGCCGGCATGGACACGAACTCGAAGGGAGCCAAGACCTACACCGCAAGGATTGGCGACCGGATTCTTTGGGACCTTCATGAAGATAGGGACGTCTACAACGAGATGTGGCAGATCCCTGTGGTCCCCAAGTGGCAGCAAGCGTCAGCACCAAGGGTGAAGCGGTTGGTAGCGGCGATGGCGCGAACGGTCGCGCTAAGGAGAATGAGCCCAAGAAGGGCAAACCTGGAGGTACCAGCAAGCTCGGTGACCCTAAGGAGAGTGGTGCAGCAGCCAAGGAGCAGCACAAGGGTGAGGAGAACCCCAAGGCAGCAGCGGAGGAGTACGGAGAGAGCATGTGGGGCGCTATTGCGAGCGCGGCATTCTCCAATCACACTCCCCCGCGGGCTGGTTGGTCCTCCCGGCCCACTGGACCAATAGGCTGGTTGGTCCTCCCGGCCCACTGGACCAACAGGCCGGTTGGTCCACCCGGTCCACTAAACGAGGAGGCCGGTTGGTCCACCCTGTCCAATTGACCAACTGGGCGGTTGGTCCACCCGGTCCACTGGACCGGCAAGCCGGTTGCTTCACGTGGTCAACTGGACCAACAAGCCGGTTGGTGCACCCGGTCCACTGGACCAACAAGCCGGTTGGTCCACCCGGTCAAGTGGGCCAACGGGCCGGTTTTGTCCAGCCAGTCCACTAGACCAACAGGCCGATTGGTTCACCCGGTCCACTAGAAGAGCAGGCCAGTTGGTCCACCTGGTCCATTAGACCAGCGGGCCAGTTGGTCCACCCGGTCCATTGGACGAAAAGGCCGGTTGGTACACCCAGTCGACTGAACGAGCAGGCCGGTTGGTCCACCCGGTCCACTAAACGAGGAGGCCGGTTGATCCACCCTGTCCGATTGACCAACAGGGCGGTTGGTCCACCTGGTCCACTAGACCGGCATTCCGGTTGCTTCACCTGGTCAACTGGACCAACAGGCTGGTTGGTCCACCCGGTCCACTAAGCCAGCAGGCCGGTTGGTCCACCCGGTCCACTAGACAAACAAGCCGGTTGGTCCACCCGGTCCACTGGACCAACAGGCCGGTTGGTCCACGCAGTCCACTAGACGAGGAGGCCGGTTGGTCCACCCGGTCCACTGGACCAGCAGGCCGGTTGGTCCACCCGGTCCACTGGACCAACAGGCCGGTCGGTCCACCCGGTCCACTAGACCAACAGGCCCGTTGGTCCACCCAGTCCCCTAGACCAACAGGCCTATTGGTCCACCCAGTCCACTAGACCAACAAGCTGGTTGGTCCAACCGGTCCACTGGACCAACAAGGCGTTTGGTCCATCCGCTCCACTGAACCAACAGGCTGGTTTGTCCACCCGGTCCACTAGACCAACAGGCCGGTTGGTCCAGCCGGTCCACTAGACCAATTGGTTGGTTGGTCCATCCTATCCACTGGACGAGCAGGCTGGTTGGTCCACCCGGTCTACTGGACCAATAGGCTGGTTATTCCACCCGGTCCACTGGACCAGCAGGCCGGTTGGTCCACCCGGTCCACTGTACCAGCAGGCTGATTGGTCCACCTGGTCCACTGGACCAGCAGGCCTGTTGGTCCGCTTTGTCCACTGGACCAGCAGGCCGGTTGGTCCGCCCGGTCCACTAGACCAACAGGCCGATTGGTCCGCGCGGTCTACTAGACCAACAGGCCGGTTGGTCCGCGGACCAGGAGGTCGGTTGGTCCACCCGGTCCAATGGACTAGGAGCCAGGTTGGTCCACCTGATTCTCTGGACAAACAGGCCGGTTGGTCCACCCGGTCCACTAGACCAACAGGCCGGTTGTTCCACCCGATCCACTGGACCAATTGGCCGGTTGGTCCACCCAGTCCGGTGGACAAACACGCCGATTGGTCCAACCGGTCCACTAGTCCAACAGGCCGGTTGGTCCACGCGGTCCACAGGACCAACAAGCCGGTTGGTCCACCAGGTGCACTTGACCAGCAGGCCGATTCGTCCTCCCGGTCCACTGGACCACCAGGCCAGTTGGTCCAACCGGTCCAGTGGACCAACAGGCCGGTTGGTCCACCCGATCCTCTGGACCAGCAGGCCGGTTGGTCCACCCGGTCCACTGGACGAGCAGGCCAATTGGTCCACCCGGTCCACTGGACCAGCAGGCCGGTTGGTCCACCCGGTCCACTGGACCAACAGGCCGGTTGGTCCACCCTGTCCACTGGACCAACCGGCTGGTTGGTCCACCCAGTCCACTGGACCAATAGGCGATTATTCCACCCGGTCCACTGGACAAGCAGGCCGATTGGTCCACCTGGTCCCCTGGACCAGCAGGCCGGTTGGTCCACCCTGTCCACTGGACCGACATCTCGGTTGGTCTACCCGGTCCCTAGACCAACAAGTCGGTTGGTCCGGCCGGTCCACTGGGCCAACAGGCCGGTTGGTCCACGTGGTCCACAGGACCAACAGGCAGGTTGGTCCACATTATCCACTTGACCAACAGGACGTTTGGTCCACCTGGTCCACTGGGCCAACAGGCCGGTTCGTCCACTCGGTCCACTAGACCTCCAGGCCAGTTGGTCCAACCGGTCCAGTGGACCAACAGGCCGGTTGGTCCACCCGATGCTATGGACCAGCAGGCCAGTTGGTCCACTCGGCCCACTGGACCAGCAGGCCGGTTGGTCCACCCGGTCCACTGGACCAACAGGCCGGTTGGTCCACCCTGTCCACTGGACCAATAGGCCGGTTATTCCACTCGGTCCACTGGACCAGCAGGCCGATTAGTCCACCCTGTCCACTGTACGAGCACGGTGATTGGTCCACATGGTCCATTGGACCAGCAGGCCGGTTGGTCCACCCTGTCCACTTGACCAGCAGGCCGGTTGGTTCGACCGGCCCACTGGACCAACAAGCCGGTTGGTCCGCCCGGTCCACTAGACCAACGGGCCGGTTGGTCCGCCCTGTCTATTGGACCAACAGGCCGGTTGGTCCTCCCGGTCCACTTGACTAAGAGGCCGGTTGGTCCACCCGGTCCACTGGACG
The DNA here is from genome assembly GCA_947470075.1 of Closterium sp. Yama58-4. NCBI lineage: Eukaryota > Viridiplantae > Streptophyta > Zygnematophyceae > Desmidiales > Closteriaceae > Closterium > Closterium sp. Yama58-4. Next base: position 211,377 of record CANIUD010000021.1, on the reverse strand, counting down.
AGGAGGCCGATTGGTCCACCCGGTCCATTGGACCAGCAGGCCGGTTAGTCCACCCTGTCCACTGGGCCAACAGGCCGGTTGGTCCATCCCGTATACAGGAGCAACAGGCCGGCTGGTCCACCCGGTCCACAGGACAAGCAGGACGGTTGGTCCACCCGGTCCACTGGACCAACAGGCCGGTTGGTCCACCCAATCCAAAGGACCAACAGGCCGGTTCGTCCACCCGGTCGACTGGACAAGAAGGCATGTTGGTCCACCCAGTCCACTGGACCAACAGGCCGTTTGGTCCACCCGGTCTACTGGACCAATAGGCAGGTTGGTCCACCCGGTCCGCTGGACCAGCAGGCCGGTTGGTTCTCCCGGTCCACTGGACCAACAGGCCGGTTGGTCCACCCGGTCCACTAGATGAGCAGGCTGGTTGGTCCACCCGGTCTACTGGACGACCAAGCCAGTTGTTGCACCCGGTCCACAGGACGAGCAGGCCGATTGGTCCACCCGGTCCACAAGACCAGCAGGCCGGTTGGTCCACCCGGTCCACTGGACCAACAGGCCGGTTGGTCCACCCGGTCCACTGGACCAACAGGCCGGTTGGTCCACCCGAACCACTGGACCAACAGGCCGGTTGGTCCACTCAGTCCACTAGACCAACAGGCCAATTTTGTTGGTGCAACCCTACGGTTTGCACTCGGCTTGTTGTCCATGTGCGTGCATGCGTGTGTGCATGGAGTGGTATGAGTGCATAAAATAAATATATATTGCTAGCCTCGTTAATGGTGTGTGAATGATGGGTCATGATGTCAAGTGTGTGTGTCGAGTCAATAGCGAGTTATCGCTAGCCGCGTGTTAATGTGGTCGTTTGTGTCTCGCGCGAAGTTTCTATTTTGTCGTGTGTCCCGTGCGCGGTTTCTATTTTGTCACTTGTCGAACGTTCAACGTGTCGCAGATGTGTGCAGCAGACCCATCAAGAACTCAAGGATGAGTTTGTGATGAAGAACCCGAGCCTTGGTTTCAAGCTTCAAGTGTTTTCGAAGCTCGCCAAAAGGCTACACCTCAAGATATTGAAGATAGTTACATTACAAAGTGTAGTGTAACATTTCAGTTGGTGTAGGCCCTTGTGAAGGGTAGTTTCGAGACCCTTCTTGGTTGGGGACAGTGTGGCACTGTTCCCCATCACTGTACCTCGGCTCTTGGGGTTTGTAGAAGCTGGGAGTCATTCCCAACTCGTAACTCTTCCTAGTTGTTCGTAATTGTGAGTCTTCTAAGACTATGTTGTTGCAACAGTGCAGTTCGTTCAATCTGACGCTGTGTCGTCAATTCTTGATGAAATGGTGCGATCTAAATTGCTTGTCGTAGGCGACGTTAAGACGCTCCAGATTCAAGTTGAATGAGGTCATTTGGAGCTGTGACCAGATCGCTATGAACGTTTAAAGCCGCTGTGCAGAAATCTGACTGCGCACTCTATCTTTGGTTCTAGGCACATTGTAGCCTATTGGAGCCTATTGTGGCTATAACATTGGCCACGAGCCTGGTCTTGTAGCGCTCGATCTTGCCGTCGGCATCCGACTTGATCTTGAAGAGCCACTTGGAAGTTATTGCCGTACGCCCCTCCGGTAGCTCCACCAATTCGAACGTGTCGTTCTCCTCAATGCTCTTCAGCTCACTCTCCATTGCCTTCTTCCACTCCTCAGCATCACCACTCTCCAAGGCCTCCTTGAGAGTTGCTGGTTCTCCCGGCATCTCCACCGGAGAGAAGAACGCGAAGGCACACTCCTCGTAGTCACTCTCCTCGTCGTCTCCGACCATCATTGCCGCTCCGGCCAGGGCCGTCTTGCCCTGCTTTCCCGGCGCATCATAGGTCAGCCTATTGGGGGCTTGAACTTTTCTCTTTACCCTTCCTTCCTCCTCAGCTGCAGGGACTTGAAGGCCTTGGCGTTGCTGCGGTGTAGCTCGGTTCCGTGGAGCGCTCGTAGTGCGGGAAGGATGTGTCGTTGCACGCTCGTTCACTTGCTGCACCTCCTCCTCTTCTTCCTCTGCATCCTCGGCCTCCTCTCCCCCATTCACAGGAAAGATTGCCTTGTGGTGGTGCTGCCGCTGCTCAGCTCCAAAGGCAGCTCCACGTGCTCCAAACCGGAACTCTTCACCTCCCCAAACCGCACGCCTATCTTCGCCTCATTCTCCGCCTTCCAATCCTTGTAAATGAAATTCTCCATGAACTTGCAGTCCCTGCTCACCAAGAACTTCTTGGTGAATGGGTCCCAAAGAAGCCACCCCTTGCTGTTTTGAGCCATGCCCAAGTGCACGGCCCACACCGCCTTGGCACCAAGCTTGTTGTGCCGAAGATGCTTAGGCACGAGCGCCATGCACATGCACCCGAACACCCGAAGCATATCCACCTTTGGCTTCCTTCCAAGCCACTCCACATAGGGCACCCATTTGTCTGCTCCCACATGAGTCAAAACTCTATTCTTTGCCACACACGCGCTCCGCACCGCATCAGGCCAGAAATAGTCGGGTAGCCCGGCTTCAATGAGCAACCCGCGTGCCGCCTCCGTGATTGTGCGGTTCGCCCTCTCGGCGATTTCGTTCATTGCAGGGGAGTATGGCATGGTGAGGGAGTGCCGAATACCATTCTTCTTCAGCCACAACCCAAACTCCTTGCTCAGGAACTCTCCCCCTCGATCGGTGCGGATCGACTTCACTAGTCGGTCTTGTTGCCGCTCCACCATCGGGAACCAATCGGTCTTCAACGTTTCAGCCACGTCACTCTTCTTGGCCAGCACATACACCCAAGTCATGCGGATGTAAACGTCGACAATGGTGAGGAAGTACTCAGCTCCAGCAGCTCCAAGCTTCAGGGGGCCCACCACATCCATCACCACCTCATCAAGTGGTGCCTTTGCCGTCGTCTCCGAGCTCGAGAACGGAAACCGCGTGAACTTGGCTTGCATGCACGTCGGGCAGCCAAGCACCTCATCGGGCTCCCCCTTCACACGTATGCCAGCAACCATCTGGTTCTTCACTAGCTGCTGCAAGATAGGCAGGGCCACATGCCCCATTCGCCGATGCAAGGTGAGCCAATCACACTCCCCCGTAGCCGAAGTCGGATTGGAGAATGCCGCACTCGCAATAGCGCCCCACACACTCTCTCCGTACTCCTCCTTCACTGCTGCCTCGGGGTTTTCCTCACCTTGTGCTGCTCCTTGGCTGCTGCACCACTCTCCTTATGGTCACACAGCTTGCTGGTCCTACCAGGTTTGCTCTTCTTGAGCTCGTTCTCCTTTGCGCGACCGTTCGCGCCATCGCCGCTACCAACCGCTTCACCCTTGGTGCTGATGCTTGCTGCCACTTGCCTCTCCTTAGGCATGGGGACCACAGGGATCTGCCACATCTCGTTGTAGACATCCCTGTCCTCATGAAGGTCCCAAAGAATCCGGTCGCCAATCCTTGCGGTGTAGGTCTTGGCTCCCTTCGAGTTCGTGTCCATGCCGGCCTTTGCCAATCGCCGCACGGAAATCAGGTTCGCAGCAAGGCTGGGCACCCAAAGCACATTCTTGAGGCCCACCATCTTCCCATCAGCACCCTTGAACATGGCCTTGCCCATGCCTTTCACCTCTGCTCGCTGCCCCAAAGCCGATGTGACATGCTTCACCGGTGACGGCTCAAGTTCGGTGAGCAAGTCCGGGCGAGGTGTCATGCTATAGGTAGCGCCGCTGTCGAACACCCAATAATCCAGGGGGCGTAGGGTCACCATCCCCACAGGTGCTGGCTCCTCAAGGTCTTCATCCTTCTATAGACTAGCTGGTACTTGCGTCGACACGAAGTAGAATAGACCCGGGTACCGATCGTCCTTCGAGTCCTTGTCGTTATCTTCGTTCTTCATGTTTGCAGTACCGCCTCCGCGACCGCCACGGCCTCCACGGCCTCTTCCCCTCCCTCCTCTTGCTCCGCTACCCTCTTGGTCTTGAGCAGGGGTCCATCCATCAGGGAGTTTGTAGCAATCGCGCCACATGTGTCCGGTCTTGTGGCAATAGTAACATTCACCGGCGAATCATCCGCGACCGCGACCGTAGCTCTTGTCGTCGCTGCCGTAACCGCCACTTCCGCGGCCTCCACCAAAGTTGCTGCCACCAAACCTTCCTCCCCCTCGTCCTCTGCCTCTTCCTCGGCCATATCCACGGCCGACGCTCGCTGCCCCAGCGCCATCCGCACTCGCCAACTCACGGCGGCGGAAGTCCTCTTGTAGGATCGCGCGCTTTACGTCTTCAAGCAAGAGACGGGGCAAATCGCGGTTTAAGTTGATGGTGAGCGAGAACCATGATTCGGGGAGTAGGGCCAGCAACTTGGTCTTCTTTTGGAGCTCACTGTAGTTCAAATCAGCTCCCTCAAGCCGCGTCAACAAGTCGAGGAATTTCTGCACCCCGTCTTCCGCGGGCTCATCTTCTTCAATCCGTAGTGTCGCCATTTGCCGTTCCAACACCACAGCTACCGCCGCTGTTGCAGGAGCGTGTACACCCTTGAGAGCAGCCCATGCCTTTTGTCCTTTCTCTTGTTCACGCTGAAAAGGCTTGATGTGACGGATCTGGTTGCTCCCCAACGCTTGCGCCGTCATTTCTGCACAGTGGATTTAAACATTCATAGCGATCTGGTCACAGCTCCAAACGACCTCATTCAACTTGGATCTGAAGTGTCTTATCGTAGCCTACAGTATGCAATTTAGATCGCACGATTTCATCAAGAATTGACGACACAGCGTCAGATTGAACGAACGGCACTATGGCAGCAACATAGTCTTAGGACACAATTACGAAGAACTAGGTACGAGTTGGGAATGACTCCCAGCTCCTACAAACCCCAAGAGCCGAGGTACAGTGATGGGAAACAGTGCCACACTGTCCCCAACCAAGAAGGGTCTCGAAACTACCCTCCACAAGGGTCTACACCAACTGGAATGTTACACTACACTTTGTAATGTAACAATCTTCAATATCTTGAGGTGTACCTTTTTTTGGCGAGCTTCGAAATCACTTGAAGCTTGAACCAAGGCTCGGGTTCTTCATCACAAACTCATCCTTGAGTTCTTGATGGGTCTGCTGCACACACCTACGACAAGCCGAACGTTCGACATCGGACAAAATAGAAATCGCGCACGGGACACACGACAAAAAAGAAACTGCGCGCGAGACAGAAATGACCGCATTAACATGCGGCTAGCGATAACTCGCTATTGACTTGACACACACACTCGACATCATGGCCCATCATTCACACACCCATCATTCACACACCCGGTCCACAGGACAAACAAGCCGGTTGGTCCAACCGGTCCACTGGACCAACACGCCAGTTGGTCCAACCGGTCCATTGGACCAACAGGCCGGTTGGTCCACCCGGTCCACTGGACCAGCAGGCCGGTTGGTCCACCCGGTCCACTGGACCAGCAGGCCGGTTGGTCCTCCCGGTCAACTGGGCCAACAGGCCAGTTGGTCCGCCTGGCCTACTGAACCAACAGGCCAGTTGGTCTGCCCGGTCTACTGGACCAACAGGCCAGTTGGTCCAACCGGCCCACTAGACCAACAGCATGGTTGGTCCGCACGGTCCACTGGACCAACAGGCTGGTTGGTCCGCCCGGTCCACAAGACCAACAGCCCGGTTTGTCCGCGCAGTCCTTTGGACCAGCAAGCCGGTTGGTCCACCCGGCCCACTGGACCAGCAGGCCGGCTGGTCCGCCTGGTCCACTGGACCAACAGGCCGGTTGGTCCACCCGGTCCACTGGACCAACAGGCCGTTGGTCCACCTGGTCCACTGGACGAGGAGGCCGGTTGGTCCACCCGGTCCACTGGACGAGGAGGCCAAATGGTCCACCCGGTCCACTGGACCAGTAGGCCGATTGGTCTACCCGGTCCATTGGACCACCAGGCCGGTTGGTCCTCTCAGTCAACTGGGCCATTAGGCCGGTTGGTCCACCCGGCCAACTGGACCAACAGGCCGGTTGGTCCGCCCGGTCCACTTGACCAACAGGCCGGTTGGTCCGCCCGGTCCACTGGACAGGCTGGTTGGTCCGACCGGTCCAGTGGACCAACAGGCCGGTTGGTCCACCCGGTCCACTGGAAGAGGAGGCCGATTGGTCCACCCGGTCCATAAGACCAGCAAACCGGTTAGTCCTCCCTGTCCACTAGACCAACAGGCTGGTTGGTCCACTCGGTCCACTGGACCAGCAAGCCTGTTGGTCCTCCCGGTCAACGAGGCCAACAGTCCGGTTGGCCCATCCGGTCCACTGGACCAACAGGCCGGTTGGTCCACCCGGCCCACTGAACGAGCAGGCCGGTTGGTCCACCCGGTCCACTGGACCAACAGGCCGGTTGGTCCACTCTGTCCACTGGACCAACAGGCCGGTTGGTCCACCCGGTCCACTGGACGAGGAGGCCGGTTGGTCCACCCGGGCCACTGGACCAGCAGGTCAACTGGTCCACCTAGTCCACTGGACCAGCAGGCCGGTTGGTCCACCCTGTCCACTGGACCAACAGGCTAATTGGTCCACCCGGTCAACTGAGCGAGCAGGCCGGTTGGTCCGCCTGGCCCACTAGGTCAACAGGCCGGTTGGTCCACCCGGTTCATTGGACCAACAACACGGTGGATCCACCCTGTCCACTGGACCAACAAGCCGGTTGGTCCACACGGTCCATTGGACCAGCAGGCCGGCTGGTCCACCCGATCCACTGAATTAGCAGGCCAGTTGGCCCACCTGGTCCACTGGGCCAACAGGCTGGTTGGTCCGCCAGGCCCACTGGACCAACAGGCCGGTTGGTCCACCCGGTCTACTGAACCAACAGGCCGATTGGTCCACCTAATCCACTGGACCAGCAGGCCGGTTGGTCCACCCGGTCCACTGGACCAGCAGGCCGGTTGGTCCACCTGGTCAACAAAAAACAGGCCGGTTGGTCCACCCGGTCCACTAGACCAACAGGCCGGTTGGTCCACCCGGTCAGCTGGACAAGCAGGCCAATTGGTCCAACCGATCCACTGGGACAACAGGCCGGTTTGTCCACGCGGTCCACTGGACCAACAGGCCGGTTGGTCCACCCAGTCCACTGGACCAGCAAGCCTGTTGGTCCTCCCGGTCCACTGGACCAATGGGCCGGTTGGTTGACCCGATCCACTAGACGAGCAAGCCGGTCCATTGGACCAACAGGCCGGTTGGTCCACCCGGTCCACTGGACCAGCAGGCCGGTGGTCCTCCTGGTCAACTTGGCCAACAGGCCTATTGGTCCGCTCGGCCCACTAGACCAACAGGCCGGTTGGTCCGCCTGGCAAGTCCACTGGACCAACAGGCCGGTTGGTCCACCCGGTCCACTGGACCAACAGGCCGGTTGGTCCACCCGGTCCACTGGACCAGCAGGCCGGTTGGTCCACCCGGTCCACTGGACCAGCAGGCCGGTTGGTCCACCCGGTCCACTGGATCAATAGGCCGGTTATTCCACCCAGTCCACTGGACCAGCAGTCTGGTTGGTCCACCCGGTCCACTAGACTAACAGGCCAGTTGGTCGACCCGGTCCACTGGACCAATAGATCGGTTGGTCCACTCGGTCTGCTGGACAAACAGGACGATTGGTCCAACCGGTCCACTGGGCCAACAGGCCGGTTGGTCCGCCCGGTCCTCAGGACCAATAGACCGATTGGTCCACTTGGTCCACTTGACCAACAGGCCGGTTCGTCCACCCGGTCCACTTGGCCAATAGGCCGTTTAGTCCACTCGGTCCACTGGACCATCAGGCCGGTGGGTCCATCCGGTCCATTAGGAGTGGACTACGGAGGAGGGCACGGGGTTGTGCGAGTGATCGTAGCGCTCTGCTAGTGTTCTTACTGCTTGCTGTGTTCACAAAGAGCTTTGGTAAGAATTCCACTAAGGAAAGTTGAAATAACAACTTGCAATGAAAAGTTCATAGGAAAGATTAGCGTACAAATGAGGCATGCTGAATGATATGACTACAATGCCAACACCTAGCAACGGCAAAATCTGCCAGCCCTGCAGAAGAGCGGCTTGCCAACGCTGCAGCAGAGTGGGGACCAGCAAGCCGGTTGGTCCACCTAGTCAACTCGAACAACAGTCTGACCCGGTCCACTCGACCAACAGCCCGGTTAGTCCACCCGGTCCAAGATCTTGACCAACAGGCCGGTTGGTCCACCCGGTCCACTGGACCAACAGGCCTGTTGGTCCACCCGGTCCACTTGACGAGCAGGCTGGTTGGTCCACCAAGTCCACTGGATGAGCAGGCCGGTTGGTCCACCCGGTCCACTCGACGAGCAGGTCGATTTGTCCACCCGGTCCACTGGACCAGCAGGCCGGTTGGTCCACCCGGTCCACTGGACCAACATGCCGATTGGTCTACCCGGTCCGATGGACCAGCAGTCCCGTTTGTCCATCCGGTCAACTAAGCCAGCAGGGCGGTTGGTCTGCCCAGCCCACTGGGGCAAAAGGCCGGTTGGTCCACCCGGTCCATTAGACCAACAGGACGGTGGATCCACCCGGTCCACTGGACCAACAGGCCGGTTGGTCCACTCGATCCACTGAATGGACCAGCAGGCCGGTTGGTCCACCCGGTCCACTGGACCAACAGGCCGGTTGGTCCACCCGGTCCTCTAGACGAGCACGCCGGTTGGTCCACCAAGTCCACTGGACCAGCAGGCCGGTTGGTCCACCCGGTCCACTGGACCAACAAGCCGATTGGTCTACCTTGTCCGATCGACCAGTAGGCCCGTTGGTCCACTCGGTCAACTCAGCCAGCAGGCCGGTTGGTCCACCCGACCCATTGGGCCAACAGGCCGCTGTCCATTGGACCAACAGGCCGATTGGTCCACCCTGTCTACTAGACCAACAGGCCGGTTGGAACTCCCGATCCACTGAATGGACCAGCAGGCCGGTTGGTCCACCCGGTCCACTTCACCAGCAGGCTGATTGGTCCACCTAATCTAGTGGACCAGCAGGCCGGTTGGTCCACCCGGTCCACTGGACCAGCAGGCCGGTTGGTCCACCCGGTCCACTGGATCAATAGGCCGGTTATTCCACCCGGTCCACTGGACCAGCAGGCCGGTTGGTCCACCCGGTCCACTTACCAACAGGCCGAATGGTCCACCTGGGCCACTATGCCAACAGGCCGATTGGTCCACCTGGTCCACTAGGCCAGCAGGCTGGTTGGTCCTCCCGGTCCATTGGACCAGCAGGCCAGTTGGTCCGACCGGTCCACTGGACCAACAGGCCAGTTGGTCCGCCCTGTCCACTGGAATAGCAGGCCGGTTGGTCTTCCCGGTCCACTTACCAACAGGCCGATTGGTCCACCTGGTCCACTAGGCCAGCAGGCTGGTTGGTCCACGCGGTCCACAGGACCAACAAGCCGGTTGGTCCACCAGGTCAACTTGACCAACAGAACGGTTGGTTCACTCGGTCCATTGGACCACCAGGCCAGTTGATTTAGCCGGTCCACTGGACCAACAGGCCGGTCGGTCCTGTCGGTCTACTATACCAGCAGGCCAATTGGTCTACCTGGTCCACTGGACCAGCAGGTCGGTTGGTCCATCCTGTCCACTCGACCAACAGGCCGGTTGGTCCGCCTGGTCCACTGGACCAACAGGCCAGTTGGTCCATCCGGTCCACTGGACCATTAGGCCGGTTGGTCCACCCGGTCCACTAGACTAGCAAGCCGGTTGGTCCAACCGGTCCAGTGGACCAACAGGCCGGTTGGTCCACCAGGTCCACTGGACCAACAGCCGGTTGGTCCAACAGGCCGGTTGGTCCACCCGGCCCATTGGACGAGCAGGCCAATTGGTCCACCCTGTCCACTAGTCCAGCAGGCCGGTTGGTCCACCCTGTCCACTGGACCAACAGGCCGGTTCGTCCGCCCGGTCCACTAGACCAACAGGCCGGTTGGTCCGCCCGGTTCACAGGACCAACAAGCTGGGTGGTCCACTCGATCCTCTAGACCAGCTGGCCGGTTGGTCCACCCGGCCCATTTGACGAGCAAGCCGATTGGTCCACCCGGTCCACTGGACCAACAGGCCGGTTGGTCCACCCGGTCCACTGGACCAACAGGCCGGTTGGTCCACCCGGTCCACTGGACCAACAGGCCGATTATCCCCCCGGTCCACTAGACCAATAGGCCAGTTGGTCCAACCGGTCCGCTGGACAAACAGGCCGATTGGTCCAACTGGTCCACTGGGCCAATTGGCCGGTTGGTCCGCCTTGTCCACTGGACCAACAGGCCGATTGGTCCACCCGGTCAACTTGACCAACAGGCCGGTTGGTCCACACGGTCCAGTTGACGAGCAAGCCAATTGGTCCACCCGGTCCACTGGACCAACAGGCTGGTTGGTCCACCCGATCCTCTGGACCAGCAGGCCGGTTGGTCCACCCGATCCATTGGACCAGCAGGCCGGTTGGTCCACCCTGTCCACTGGACCAATTGGCTGGTTGGTCCACCCGGTCCACTGGACTAATAGGCTGGGTACTAAACCCGGTCCACTGGACCAGCAGGCCGGTTGGTCCACCCGGTCCACTAGACGAGGAGGCCGGTTGGTCCACCTAGTGCACTGTACCAGCAGGCCGATTGGTCCACCTGGTCCACTGGACCATCGAGCCGGTTGGTCCACCCTGTCCACTAGACCAGCAGGCCGGTTGGTCCGCCCGGTCCATTGAACCAACAGGCCGGTTGGTCCGCCCGGTCCACTAGACCAACGGGCTGGTTAATCCACCCGGTCCACTAGGCCAAAAGGCCGGTTGGTCCACTTGGTCCACAAGACGAGGAGGCCGGTTGGTCCACCCGGTCTACTGGACCAGCAGGCCGGTTAGTCCACCCAGACCACTGAACCAACATGCCGGTAGGTCTACCCAGTCCACTGGACCAACAGGCCGGTTGGTCCACCCGGTCCACTGGACCAACAGGCCGGTCGGTCTACCCGGTCCGCTGGACAAACAGGCCGATTCGTCCAACCGGTCCACTGGACCAACACGACCAACAGGCCGGTTGGTCCACCCGGTCCACTGAGCCACCAGGCCTTGGTCCACCCGGTCCACTTGGCCACCAGGCCAGTTAGTCCACCCGGTCCACTGGACCAACAGGCCGGTTGGTCCACACGATTCTTTGGACCAGCAGGCCGGTTGGTCCACCCGGTCCACTGGACCAACAGGCCGGTTGGTCCACCCGGTCCACTGGACCAGCAGGCCGGTTGGTCCACCCGGTCCACTAGACCAATAGGCCGGTTGGTCCGTCCGGTCCGCTGGACAAGCAGGCTTATTGGTCCAATCGATCCACTGGGCCAACAGGTCGGTTGGTCCACCCGGTCCACAGGACCAACAGGCCGATTGGACCACCCGGTCCACTGGACCAACAGGCCGGTTGGTCCACCCTGTCCACTGGACCAACAGGCTGGTTGGTCCACCCGGTCCACTGGATCAATAGGCCGATTATTCCACCCGGTCCACTAGATCAGCAAGCCGGTTCGTCTACCCGGTCCACTGGACCAGCAAGTCGGTTGGTCTACCCGGTCCACTGGACCAGCAGGACAATTGTTCCACCCGGTCCACTTGACCTACTAGAAGGTTGGTCCAACCGGTCCACTTGACCAACAGGCCAGTTGGTCCACCTGGTCCACTAGATCAATAGGCCGGTTGGTCCACCCAATCTACTAAGCCAACAGGCCGATTGGTCCACCCAGTAAACTGGACCAACAGGCCGGTTGGTCCACCCGGTCCACTGGACCAACAGGCCGGTTGGTCCACCCGGTCCACTGGACCAACAGGCCGGTTGGTCCACCCTGTCCACTGGACCAACAGGCTGGTTGGTCCACCCGGTCCACTAGACGAGCAGGCCGATTGGTCCACTCGGTCCACTAGACCAGCATGCCGGTTGGTCCACCTGGTCCACTGGACCAACAGGCCGATTGGTCTACCCGGTCCGATGGACCAGCAGGCCCGTTGGTCCACCCGGTCAACTGAGCCAGCAGGCCGGTTGGTCCACCCGGTCCACTGGACCAACAGGCCGGTTGGTCCACCCGGTCCGTTGGACCAACAGGCCGGTGGATCCACCGTGTCCACTGGACCAACAGGCCGGTTGGTCCAACCGGTCCATTGGACCAACAGGCCGGTTGGTCCACCGGATCCACTGAATCAGCAAGCCGGTTGGTCCACCCGGTCCACTGGACCAGCAGGTCGATTGGTCCACCTAATCCATTGGACCAGCAGGCCGGTTGGTCCACCCAGTCCATGTTATAGTCACAATAGGCTTCAATAGGCTTCAATGTGCCTAGAACCAAAGATAGAGTGCGCAGTCAGGTTTCTGCACAGCGGCTTTAAACGATCATAGCGATCTGGTCACAGCTCCAATTGACCTCATTCAACTTGGATCTGGAGCGTTTTAACGTGCCCTACAGTAGGCAATTTAGGTCGCATGATTTCATACTGAATTGACGACACAGCGTCAGATTGAACGAACGGCACTATGGCAGCAACATAGTCTTACAAAAACACAATTACGAACAGCTAGGAAGAGTTGCGAGTTGGGAAGGACTCCCAGCTCCTACAAACCCCAAGAGCCGAGGTACAGTGATGGGGAACAGTGCCACACTGTCCCCAACCAAGAAGGGTCTCGAAACTACCCTTCACAAGGGCCTACACCAACTGAAATGTTACACTACACTTTGTAATGTAACTATCTTCAATATCTTGAGGTGTAGCCTTTTGGCGAGCTTCGAAAACACTTGAAGCTTGAACCAAGGCTCGGGTTCTTCATCACAAAACTCATCCTTGAGTTCTTGATGGGTCTGCTGCATACACCTGCGACACGCCGAACGTTCGACAAGCGACAAAATAGAAACCGCGCACGACAAAATAGAAACCGCGCGGGACACACAAAATGACCGCGTTACACGCGACTAGCGATAATTCGCTATTGACTTGACACACACACTCGACATCATGACCCATCATTCACACACCATTATAAGCATGAAATATATATTTATTTCATGCACTCATACCACTCCATGCACACATGCATGCACGCACACGGACAACAAGCCGAGTGCAAACCGTAGGGTTGCACCAACAAACTCCCCCTCGGGTTGTTGGCCTTAGGAACTTGCTCTCTCAGTTCAGAGCCATCCCAGCCAGCTTGCAACACTTCCAATGCTGCTGCTCCACCAGCCTCTTAGTCATCATGTCTGCCGGCTGCCCTGTCATCTTCACGTAGCGCAACTCAACTTCACCTGCGGCCACCATGCTCCTCGTCCAATGCCACTTCACCCTCATGTGCTTGGTCAGACCATGTAACACAGGGTTCTTGGCTAGAGCTATGGCTCCCTGGCTGTCACAATAGAGAGGGGTTGGTCCTTGCTGCTCCTCCCCCAATTCAGCCAACAAACGCCGCTGCCACACAATCTCCCGTACGGCACGGAAGAGTGCCATGTACTCAGACTCCACCGAGCTCAAAGCTTGGTCAACCTGCTTCTTGCTCTCCCAAGCAGTTGGACCTCCACCAACACAGCAAATGAACCCTCCAACACTTGTCATGTCCTCTGGTTCTGATGCATATGATGCATCCGAGTAGGCGGTGAGGAACAATCGCCCGGGTTCAACACCATCCGCGCCCTTTTGGCGCCTTTGCGCCGCTGCCGAGTATTGCAGCCCAACAGTCGGTGTTTGGCCAAGGTACTTGGCCACCCTCATTCCAGCTGCTACCTGCTCCTCATTAGGGCATTGCACAACCCTTGCCAGCTGCCCGGTAGCAAACGCGACGTCCGGTCGTGTGTTGACCGCCGCATACATGAGGCTGCCCACCAACGAGTGAAATCGGCGCCTCTCCTCTTCACCCACGCTCTCCTCCTCTGGTCCCTTCACACACTTGAACCCAGAGGGAAAGGGTGTAGCCACATGGCCTTCTTTCCGCCCAAAGTTGGCAGCCAATGCCTCCAGGTACTTCCGTTGGTGCACCCGCATGCACCGCTTCTCCACGTCTCGTTCGATGTGGAGCCCGAGGTAGAAGTTCACGTCCCCAAGGGGCTTGCATTTGAATTTGTCTTGCAGCTTCAGCATCACCTCCTTCACAAGGTCAGAGGAGGGTGAGAAGATGAGGATGTCATCCACGTACACCACCATGAAGCTCCTCTGCTCCCCCTCGCCAAGCATGAACAAGGAATGATCGGCCGTTGAGGGAGTGAAGCCGATCTCCTCCAACACTTCACGCAGCTTCAGGTACCATTGTCTAGGGGCCTGCTTCAGCCCATAGAGGGCCTTCTTCAGCTTCCACACTCTGCCGCTGCCATCGTCAAACCCCTCTGGCTGCGCCATGAAAATCTCCTCCTCGAGGATTCCGTTGAGGAACGCCGTTACGATGTCTAGCTGCTTCACCACCCAACCTTTGATCGCGGCTCCCGCGAGTAGGGTTCGCAGCGTCGTCGGCTTCACCATAGGAGCAAACAGCTCCTTGTAGTCCACATTCTTCTTCTGCTGGTACCCCTTGGCCACCAGCCTAGACTTGTAGCGCTCGATCACGCCGTCGGCATCCGACTTGATTTTGAAGAGCCACTTGGACGTAATCGCCGTACGCCCCTCCGGTAGCTCCACCAACTCGTATGTGTTGTTCTCCTCAATATTAGCTCACTCTCCATTGCCTTCTTCCACTCCTCAGCATCACCACTCTCCAAGGCCTTCCTGAGAGTTGCTGGTTCTGTTGGGTGCAAATGCACATTGCACGACATCCTGCCGTCTGTTTGTACGAGTATGCGTGTGCGAATGCATTTGCGTGTGAATGGTGTGTTCGTGTGTTTGTTTGCTTTCGCATTTTTCGCTTGATGCATTTGCAGGTACTCGCGCAATGTGCGCTTTGGCACAACATTGTATGCGCTATGAACAGTGCAAGCAGGAAGGACGAGCTCGCAAAGGAACCCAAGATGGAAGCTTTGCAGTTCGGTTGAGTTGATTGCGCAGATTCAGTTCTATCCAACTCGGAATTGTACTGTTTTGTTTGGTTAACTATAGTGTAGCAGGGAAGGCACTATAGGGGTACAATTTAGGTGAAGGTTGGATGTTGTTTGTCTGTATCTGCATGCTACAAGGCCAGGGGAAACCAGCGGAACCAGCATTTGGCTGGTTGGGCAAAGACAAAACAGGTTCTGTTTTTAGAACCTGAACCTGGTTGTTGTTTTCCCAGGTTGGAAAAACAGAACCAGAGGTTGTTTACCAACCTACCACCTGCTATTTTGTCCAGCCAGGTTGGTTCTGTTGCTTGGAATTATTTGGGATCATCCCTGGTTGTTCCCAGGTTGATTCCCAAGGTCCTTGCTAGCTAGAACTATTTAATCCTTCTCTGTTTGTACCTGAATATAGTCAAATTGATTCATGTGAATTCCTTCCTCGCTGGAATTTCGTTTCTACGCGGTTCGTTGGCGGAATGCTACCCGAGTCAACGCTAGTACGCTAGCACTCTAATGCTAGGCAAACACCGTCTGAGCCATAACTTCGTAATGGCAGAACTTTTCGCGAGGCAACTTGGCTCATTTTAAAGCTCTTGGAGCGAGCTTCGATATAGCGAATTCTCATCTTAATCCGATCGACGGTCTGCACGGCACGCTGCGCGACGTTCAAGGTACTCTTGCTGTTTTGACTAAGTCCTTCTTGATCCCTCTCTCTACAAACTCGGACCCGAGGATAGGGGCTGGTCTTGTACCAGGCACCCAGGGACCCTTGGAGGTGACCCCGAGGAGAGGTTTTAGTTTGATTAAGTCCTAATAGCTTGAGTTTATTAGGCCCTTACACCAACAGGTTCTTCCGGCATCTCCACCGGAGAGAAGAATGCGAAGGCACACTCCTCGTAGTCACTCTCCTCGTCGTCTCCGACCATCATTGCCGCTCCAGCTAGGGCCGTCTTGCCCTGCTTCCATGGCGCATCATAGGTCAGCCTATTGGGGGATTGAACCTTCCTCTTCACCCTTCCTTCCTCAGCTGCAGGGACTTGAAGGCCTTGGCGCTGCTGCGGTGTGGTGCGGTTCCGTGGAGCACTCGTAGTGCGGGAAGGGAGCGTCGGTGCACGCTCGCTCACTTGCTGCACCTCCTCCTCTTCTTCCTCTGCATCCTTGGCCTCCTCTCCCCCATTCACAAGGGAAGATTGCCTTGTGGTGGTGCTGCCACTGCTCAGCTATAAAGGCAGCTCCACGTGCTCCAAGCCGGAACTCTTCACCTCCCCAAACTGCACGCCTATCTTCGCCTCATTCTCCGCCTTCCAATCCTTGTACATGAAGTTCTCCATGAACTTCCAATCCATGTACATGAAGTTCCAATCCTTGCAGTCCCTGCTCACCATGAACTTCTTGGTGAATGGATCCCAAAGAAGCCACCCCTTGCTGTTTTGAGCCATGCCCAAGTGCACGGCCCACACCGCCTTGGCACCAAGCTTGTTGTGCCGAAGATGCTTAGGTACGAGTGCCATGCACATGCACCCGAACACCCGAAGCATATCCACCTTTGGCTTCCTTCCAAGCCACTCCACATAGGGCACCCATTTGTCTGCTCCCACATGAGTCAAGACTCTGTTCTTGGCCACACACGCGCTCCGCACCGCATCAGGCCAGAAATAGTCGGGTAGCCCGGCTTCAATGAGCAACCCGCGTGCCGCCTCCGTGATCGTCCGGTTCGCTCGCTCGGCGATGCCGTTCATTGCAGGGGAGCATGGTATGGTGAGGGAGTGCCGAATACCATTCTTCTTCAGCCACAACCCAAACTCCTTGCTCAGGAACTCTCCCCCTCGATCGGTGCGGATTGACTTGACTAGACGGTCTTGTTGCCGCTCCACCATCGGGAACCAATCCGTCTTCAACGTTTCAGCCACGTCGCCCTTTTTCGCCAGCACATACACCCACGTCATGCGAGTGTATACATCCACTATGGTGAGGAAATATTCAGCTCCAGCAGCTCCAAGCTTCAGGGGGCCCACCACGTCCATCACCACCTCATCAAGTGGTGCCTTTGCCGTTGCCTCCGAACTAGGGAACGGAAATCGGGTGAACTTGGCTTGCAAGCACGTTGGGCAGCCAAGCACCTCATCAGGCTCCCCCTTCACACGTATGCCAGCAACCATCTCATTCTTAACTAGCTGCTGCAAGATGGGTAGGGCCACATGCCCCATTCGCCGATGCAAGGTGAGCCAATCACACTCCCCCGTAGCCGAAGTTGGATTGGAGAATGCCGCGCTCGCAATAGCGCCCCACATACTCTCTCCGTTGTCCTCCTTCGCTGCTGCCTCGAGGTTCTCCTCACCCTTGTGCTGCTCCTTGGCTGCTGCACCACTCTCCTTATGGTCACACAGCTTGCTGGTCCCTCCAGGTTTGCTCTTCTTGAGCTCGTTCTCCTTAGCGCGGCCGTTCGCGCCATCGCCGCTACCAACCGCGTCACCTTTGGCACTGACGCTTGCTGCCACTTGCCTCTCCTTAGGCATGGGGACCACAGGGATCTGCCACATCTCGTTGTAGACATCCCTGTCCTCATGAAGGTCCCAAAGAATCCGGTCGCCAATCCTTGCGGTGTAGGTCTTGGCTCCCTTCGAGTTCGTGTCCATGCCGGCCTTTGCCAATCGCCGCACGGAAATCAGGTTCGCACCCAAAGCACGTTCTTGAGGCCCACCATCTTTCCATCAGCACCCTTGAACATGGCCTTGCCCATGCCTTTCACCTCCGCTCGCTGCCCCAAAGCCGATGTGACATGCTTTACCTGTGACGGCTCGAGTTCGGTGAGCAAGTCGGGGCGAGGTGTCATGCTATAGGTAGCTCCACTATCAATCACCCAATAGTCCAGGGGGTGTAGGGTCACCTTCCCCACAGCTGCTGGCTCCTCAAGGTCTTCATCCTTCTCTGGACCAGCCGGTACTTGCGTCGACACAAAGTAGAAAAGACCCGGGTACCGATCGCCGCTCGGGTCCTTGTCGTTACCTCCGCTCTTCATGTTCGCGGCTCCACCTCCGCGACCGCCACGGCCTCCACGGCCTCTTCCTCTCCCTCCACCTGCTCCTCTACCCTCTTGGCCTTGAGAAGGGGTCCATCCTTCAGGTAGTTTGTAGCAATCGCGCCACATATGCCCGCTCTTGCCACAATAGTGACACTCGCTGTCAAATCGTCCGCGACCGTAGCTCTTGTCGTCGCTGCCGTATCCGCCACTTCCGCGGCCTCCGCCGAAGTTGCTGCCACCAGATCTTCCTCCCCCTCGTCCTCTGCCTCTTCCTCGGCCATATCCACGGCCGATGCTCGCTGCCCCAGCGCCATCCGCACTCGCCAACTCACGGCGGCGGAAGTCCTCTTGTAGGATCGCGCGCTTCACGTCTTCAAGCGAGAGACGGGGCAGATCACGGTTGAGGTTAATGATGAGCGAGGACCACGACTCTGGGAGTAAGGCCAGCAACTTGGTCTTCTTTTGGAGCTCACTGTAGTTCAAATCAGCTCCCTCAAGCCGCGTCAACAAGTCGAAGAATTTCTGCACCCCGTCTTCCACGGGTTCATCTTCCTCAATTCGTAGCGTCGCCATTTGCCGTTCCAACACCACAGCTACCGCCGCTGTTGCAGGAGTGTGTACACCCTTGAGAGCAGCCCATGCCTTTGGTCCCTTCTCTGGTTCACGCTGGAAAGGCTTGATGTGACGGATTTGAGTGCTCCCCAACGCTTGCCCAAGTAGGAGATAGCCTTGTGCGCTCTTCCGCACCCACGAGCTCTTCTCCGGGTCGTTCTCGGGACGCTTCTCCGTTCCTTCCATCACCTCCAGCAGATCATAATGGTCAAACACGTTCTCCATTCTGAAGGACCACTCAGCAAAGTTGTCGCCGTTGAACTTGTCAAGCCCGAACACTTTTGGTTCGTCCCTAGAATAGTCGATTGCACGGGCGCCACGGCTGAATCACGGGCTTGGCCTTGTGCTTGGGCTTCTCCATTGCCTCCAGCACCTCTGCCACCCCTCTCTTCAGGTCCAGCCATCGTCGTAGCTACTCCAAGAGGCTCTGATACCACTTGTTGTAAGCACAATAGGCTTCAATAGGCTTCAATGTGCCTAGAACCAAAGATAGAGTGCGCAGTCAGGTTTCTGCACAGCGGCTTTAAACGATCATAGCGATCTGGTCACAGCTCCAATTGACCTCATACAAGTTGGATCTGGAGCGTTTTAACGTGCCCTACAGTAGGCAATTTAGATCGCACGATTTCATAATGAGTTGACGACACAGCGTCAGATTGAACGAACGGCACTATGGCAGCAACATAGTCTTACAAAAACACAATTACGAACAGCTAGGAAGAGTTGCGAGTTGGGAAGGACTCCCAGCTCCTACAAACCCCAAGAGCCGAGGTACAGTGATGGGGAACAGTGCCACACTGTCCCCAACCAAGAAGGGTCTCGAAACTACCCTTCACAAGGGCCTACACCAACTGAAATGTTACACTACACTTTGTAATGTAACTATCTTCAATATCTTGAGGTGTAGCCTTTTGGCGAGCTTCGAAAACACTTGAAGCTTGAACCAAGGCTCGGGTTCTTCATCACAAAACTCATCCTTGAGTTCTTGATGGGTCTGCTGCACACACCTGCGACACGCCGAACGTTCGACAAGCGACAAAATAGAATCCGCGCACGACAAAAAAAAAAAACCTCGCGGGACACACAAAATGACCGCGTTATACGCGACTAGCGATAATTCGCTATTGACTTGACACACACACTCGACATCATGACCCATCATTCACACACCATTATAAGCATGAAATATATATTTATTTCATGCACTCATACCACTCCATGCACACATGCATGCACGCACACGGACAACAAGCCGAGTGCAAACCGTAGGTTGCACCAACAGTCCACTGGACCAACAGGCTGGTTGGTCCACCCGGTCCATTGGAACAGTAGGCACTGAGCCAGCAGGCCGGTTGGTCCGCCCGACCCACTGTACCAACAAGCAGGCCGGTTGGTCCACCCGGTCCACTGGACCAACAGGCCGGTTCTCCACCCGGTCCACTAGACGAGCAGGCCGGTTGGTCCACCAAGTCTACTTGACGAGCAGGCCGGTTGGTCCACCCGGTCCATTGGACGAGCAGGCCGATTAGTTCGCCTGGTCCACTAGAGCAGCAAGCCGGTTGGTCCACCCGATCCACTGGACCAACAGGCCGATTGGTCTACCCAGTCCGATGGACCAGCAGGCCCTGAGCCAGCAAGTCGGTTGGTCCACCCGATCCACTGAATCAGCAGGCCGTTGGTCCACCCTGTCCACTTGACCAGCAGTCCGATTGGTCCACCTCATCCACTTGACCAGTAGGCCAGTTGGTCCTCCCGGTCCACTAGACCAACAGGCCGGTTGATCCACCGAGTACATTGGGCCAATAGGCCTGTTGGTTCATCGGACCGACCCACTGAACCAGCAGGTCGGTTGGTCCACCCGGTCCATTGGATGAGCGGGCCGGTTGGTCCACCCGGTCCATTGTACGACCAGGCCGGTTGGTCCACCCGGTCCACTGGACGAGCAAGCCGATTGGTCCACCCGGTCCACAAGACCAGCGAGGCGGTTGGTCCACCTGGTCCACAAGACCAACAGGCAGGTTGGTCCACCCGGTCCACTGACCAACAGGCCGTTGGTCCATCTAGTCCACAGGATCAACAAGCCGGTTGGTCCAACCGGTCCACTGGACCAACAGGCCGGTTGGTCCACCCGTTCCACTGAACCAGCAGGCTAGTTGGCCCACCCGATCCACTGGACGCGTAGGCCGGTTGGTCCACCCGGTCCACTGTACGACCAGGCCGGTTGGTTCACCAGGTCCACTGGACGAGCAAGCCGATTGGTCCACCCGGTCCACAAGACCAGCAGGGCTGTTGGTCCACCCAGTCTACTGGACCAACAGGCCAGTTGGTCCATCTGGTCCACTGGACCAACATGCCGGTTGGTCAAGCTGAACCAGTTGACCAAGAGGCCACCCGGTCCATCGGACCGACAACTCGCAATGTCCTGGTTTACAACAGAAAGAACACACAAATTTGTTCTTCTTTGGTCTCGCCTTCGGGTCGATTCGATCAAGTTCCATGTGGTCGGCGCACGTGGGGATAGCTAAGCGTCCTCCATGTCGTCTAGCTTGTACATAAAGTATCATATTCCGATCATGATTGCGTCGAAACGCTCTGTTGCCGATACGACGTCGTTGTAGCTGCTCCAATTTGCGGCCGCAACGTGTTGTCGTGACTGTTTTTCAGCCCGCAATAAATGCTCCAATATTTTCGCCTTCCATGACGTCGGGAATGCGGTTGAAAAAATCCTCCATTTGTTGCGTGTAGTTCGCGAAGCTCCTAGTTTGTTGATGTTGATGAATCTTGTCGCGGGCGATTAATGCTGCATTTATTGGCTCGAAACCTAGTAACCTCACAGGGAACTGTTGCTACGTCGCTCCACCTTGGTTGCTGATCCGCGCAGAAGTGTTGCTGCGAAACTAAATATGCTTCTGACGAGTTCAGGTGCTATCCATCCAATGGCGGCAAAATAAATTTTTATCGCCAAAAGCCAGCGCCGTGCGTTGTTTTCCCCATCAAAGGAATTGGGTGCTGCAAAGTCACGATCGATTCTGCTTTTGTCGCAATCTTCGCCAAACTCATTAGATCCGTCGCGCGTTGGTTTTGCTACTTCTACACCGCTCAAAATAGGTCCTGACAATCCGCGATGATCGTCGCCATGTCGCAAACGCTTTCGCCAATAGTTGAACTCACTCCTGTTAAAAAAATGCGCGAGGGGGGTCATTCAAAAATGCGGAATCTAGTGCTTACCAGCGTCGGTGCCGAATTCTTCACCCCAGGCGGTTTTTTAAAGCAGGGAATTTCCTGTCACACGCTTAGCTGAAACTCCGCGAGTGAAAACGGCTCTGATTACCAAGTGTCGCAGGATCGTTTTCCACTCAAGAATGTTGCACTAAAGGTGAGCAAAAGGTGTATTTATACTTAGAAATACATAGAAACAAGCGAAGAACGCGCTCTTATGGGATAGAAATTAACACTAGAGCGCATTAGCACGCAAGCCCATTGGCACTTTGAATTATGGCAAGATTACGCCTTGTCCATCACCGTCGGTGTTGTCGGTGCCGTATAATGTAATGGTCGGTGCAGAAAATACAGAACAAGTGAAATAATTGCAAAGTGGTCCGATTAAAGTGAATTAAGAGGAAAATAAGGAGAATAATTCAGCGTAAAAATATGGAAATGAGAAATATGTCGAACGTAGACGTACTCTTACAAACAGACGGGTTGGTCGAGCCAGTCCACTCGACCAACTGGTCAGTTGGTCCAGTCGGTCCACTAGACCAACAGGCCGGTTGGACCACCCGGTCCACAAGACCAGCAGGCCGGTTGGTCCACCCGGTCCACTAGACCAACAGGCCGGTTGGTCCGGCCGGTCCACTCAACCAATTGGCCAGTTGGTCCGGCCGGTCCACTAGACCAAGCCGGTTGGTCCGCCCAGTCCACTGTGTCAAACATTGCATGTTTATATTGTCTAGGCTGTAGTGGGTTACACCTTAGGGGGTACACAAAGTTAGGGTTTACTACTTGTACCAAACTCTGTTCTAGTTTATTCATTCCTGCTCAGTTATTTCTGACATGGTATCAGAGCAGGTCCTTCACTAGGACTGTTCTTAGGGCCCACCGACTTACCTACCTGCTTACCTTCGCTTGTTTCCGGCCCCGCTGGCCCCGTCGATCTAGCACGATCTAGCGGCCCTGCGGCCCCGTCGAAATTTTTTTTTAGCGGCCTCTCACGGCCCCCGTCGCGTCGCCCCTTAGCGCCCCGATCGGCCCCGTCACGCCGCCCGCGAACCGCACAGCGCGCCGCGCTCACAGCCCGCGAACCGCCCGCGCACAGCCCGCGACCCGCCTGCGCAGCCCGCGACCAGCCCGCGCAGCCCGCGCACAGCCCGCGAACTGCCCGCGAGCAGCCCGCGACCTGCCCGCGAACCCCCGCGAGCCGCCCGCGACCCGCTTACGCAGCCCGCGAGCAGCCCGCGCAGCCCGCGCTGAGCCTGCGCGGCTCGTGCGCTGACCGCCGCCGGCCCACAAGCTGCCCGCACTGCTCCCGGCCCGCCGCTGCTGAGCCCGCAGCCGCCCGCGCACCGCCGCTGCTGAGCCCGCCGCCGCCCGCGCACCGCCGCTGCTGAGCCCGCCGCCGCCCGCGCACCGCCGCTGCTGCGCCCGCTGCCGCCCGCGTATCACCGCTGCTGAGCCCGCCCCTGCTGCGCCGGCTCTCGCTGCCGCCTGCTGCGCCTGTGCACCACTGCAGATCCTACTACTACACTTCCTGCTACTGCTGCTTGTGCGCCACTACAGTCCGTAGGCCCCACCGGCCCTGCTGACCCTGCGCACGCCTGTTCAGTGACTTTACTGCTTCTACTACTGCCGCTGTCGCTATGGCTAGTCCTCCTGTTCTAGCTTTCGACGCCGAGGGCCGTCCGGTCAAATTCGAAACCTGGCTAGATGATCTGCACCTTTTCCTACAGCTCACTGCCAAGGAAGATATTACACTGTACGACCACGCTCTCGGCCATGCGACCGCCCCACTCGCTACTGCCCCCCCAACTGAGCGCTCACAGTGGCAGACCCGTGACGCGCACGCTCGCTTTGCTATTCGCAACTCCCTGCCGCTAGATGAGCGCGAGCACTTCGGCCAGTGCAAGACTGCTAAGGACCTCTACACAGCTGTAGTGGCCCGCTACTCCTCACCCGCTTCTGCCACACTAGGCCGCCTCACTCTCCCCTACCTGTTCCCCGACCTAGCCTCTTTTCACACTGTCGCAGACCTCATCACCCACCTTAAGACTAGTGAGGCTCGCTTTCGCGCTGCCATGCCTGATGAGTTCCTCGCTAGCAACCCCCCCCCGCTCTGGATCACTCTCTACCACGTTGTCACCCGCCTCCCTGACTCTCTGCGCCCTGTCAGGGACCAGTTCCTCTCTCGCTCCCCCACTGAGCTCACCATAGCCCTCCTCGAGAAGGAACTGCTTGCAGCCGAGGCTAGTATCGTCGCTGTAGGCACCTCTCGTGGCGACCCCCGCGGCCCCTTCTTCGAGGGGTGCTCCCCTTCCCCCCTCCTCCCCTCTGTCGCCTCTGCTGCTGCTGTCGACCTCCTTGGTGCTGAGAAGGTCGGGGCTGCGTCTGCTTCAGGCGGACGACGCAGGGGCAGGAGTGGCAGGAGTGGGGGTGGTGGCGGAGGAGGCGGGGGTGGAGGTGGTGGCGGTGGAGGTGCGACTGGAGAGGCTAGTGGCGGCGGTGGTGGAGGTGACAGCGGTGTTGGGAGTGGTGACAGGGGCGGAGGTGGCAGCGGAGGCGGAGGTGGTCGTGGCAGCGGCAGGGGTGGAGGTGGCCGGGGCGGAGGCGGAGGGGGTGGTGGTCGTGGAGGCCCGGCGGGCGGTCAGAGTCAGCAGCCTGCCCCGACCCTTCAGGCCGCCCGTGAGTGGTATGCGCGGCGCAGCGTCACCTGCCAGTACGTTATTCGTACAGGTGACCGCACTGGCCAGACGTGTGGGGGGCCGCACCAGACGGAGCGCTGCTTCGCCCGCCTCAACGATGCGTGGCGCACTCAGTTTCCTGGTGGGGGTGAGCTGCCGCGCTGGGCTGATCTGCTCAGGAAGGGTGTTGATATTTGGGCACTTGACTTTGATGCTATTCTCACTGCCATGTATGCGATGTCTATTAGTGGAGAGGGTGCTCAGTACTTGCGTGTTCCGCCCGACCCGGGCATTCAGGCCAGCCCTGCTGCTGCTCTAGGTGCTAGTGTGTCTGCTTCCACAGGTACTACTGCAGCTGCTGCTCTAGGTGCTTCTGCGTCTGTGCCCCCTGGTACTGAGTCGACTGCAGCACTGCACACCTTCACACTTGACTCAGGTGCTTCTCGCTCTTTCTTTCGTGACCGCACTGTCCTTGAGCCTCTAGCTCGGCCGGTTGCTGTCTCTCTTGCTGACCCCTCTGGGGGTCCGGTCCTTGCGACCTCCTCCACCACCCTTCCGTGTCCAGCGGTTCCGTCCGGCAAGCTCTCAGGTCTCTACCTCCCCTCGTTCTCCACGAACTTGGTGGCAGGTAGTGCGCTCCAGGACTCGGGTGTTCACCAGTTCACCCCTGCCTACGAGCGTGTGACTCACTGCACGTGTGCTCGGACGGGCCGCCACCTGGCTACTTTCACTCGAGAGCCGGGGTCTGACCTGTACACACTGACCACTGAGTCCCCTCAGGTAGCTGCGTCTGCGTCAGCGTCAGGTCAGCTGTCCGCCCCCTGCTCGTGTCGCTCTCTGGCGAACGACACCGTCCTCTGGCACCACCGCCTTGGTCACCCGTCTGTGCAGCGCCTGCGGGCCATGCACAAACGGGACCTTGTTGCTGGTCTTCCCAGGGTGCTCCCTCCCCTTCCTGACTCCCCTGCTCCTGACTGCATTCCCTGTGTCGAGGGGCGGCAGCGCGCCGCTCCTCACTCCTCCTCCTTTCCCCCGACGACTGCTCCCCTGCAGACGCTCCACATGGACGTGTGGGGCCCAGCCCGCGTCCGTGGTCAGGGTCAGGAGAGGTACTTCCTGATAGTTGTTGACGACTACTCGCGCTACACCACGGTCTTCCCCTTGCGCGCCAAGGGTGACGTCCCTGGTGTTTTGATCCCCTGGATCAGCCGAGCCCGTCTCCAGCTAGGCGAGCGCTTTCACTCGGACTTTCCTGTCCTGCGCTTGCACTCTGACAGGGGTGGTGAGTTCGCCTCCGACCTCTTGGCAGCCTACTGTGCTGAGCACGGCATTGAGCAGTCGTACACGCTTCCGGCCTCTCCACAGCAGAATGGGGTTGCTGAGCGCCGCATTGGCTTAGTCATGGAGGTCGCTCGTACCTCCCTGACCCATGCGGCTGCTCCCCACTTTCTGTGGCCGTTTGCAGTCCGGTACGCAGCGCATCAGCTCAACCTCTGGCCCCGTGTCTCCTTGCCGGAGACTTCCCCGACTCTACGGTGGACGGGAGAGGTTGGCGATGCGTCGCGTTTCCGGGTCTGGGGATCTCGAGCTTTTGTCCGCGACACGTCCGCGGACAAGCTCTCGCGTCGCGCTGTTCCCTGTGTCTTTCTTGGCTTTGTTCCCGACGCGCCTGGATGGCAGTTTTACCACGTCACCTCGCGCCGGGTTCTGGCCTCTCAGGACGTCACTTTTGACGAGTCCGTCCCCTTCTACCGCCTCTTCCCCTACCGCACTGCCCCGCTCCCCCCCCCGCCTCTCTTCCTCGCTCCAGGTGCTGAGGTACCAGACCCCCTCCCCCCTCAGGGTGCCGCTCCCTCAGGTGTGTCCCAGGTAGACCCGAGTGAGCCTGTCGAGGTAGCTGTTGACTCGCGTCCTGCGTCTGGGGGTGCTGAGCCTGGGAGTGCTGCGTCTGAGGGTGCGGAGCCTGGGGGTGCTGAGCCTGGAGGTGCGGAGCCTGGGGGTGCTGAGCCTGGAGGTGCGGAGCCTGGGGGTGCTGAGCCTGGAGGTGCGGAGCCTGGGGGTGCTGAGCCTGGAGGTGCGGAGCCTGGAGGTACTGAGCCTGGAGGTGCGGAGCCTGGGGGTGCTGAGCCTGGAGGTGCGGAGCCTGGAGGTGCGGAGCCTGGTGGTGCTGAGTTTGGACGTGCTGAGTCTGGGGGTGCTGAGTCTGGGGGTACTCCATCTGGAGGAGCCCTCTCCTCCCAGCAGCTGCAGGAGAGGTACCTCGAGTACTGCCGCCTCCGGAGAGGTGCTTCTGGAGCTCGTCCCGGTACTTCCCCTCCTACCCAGGAGCTCCCCCCCATTCAGGTGATCCGCGAGTGGTACACGCGGCGCTGCAGTCTTCGTAGTGGTGCTCCTGGTGCTGCGGACCCGAGCGGTGGTGCTGCTGCTGGTGCTGAGGACCTGACCAGTGCCCCTGCTGCTGGTGCTGAGGACCCGGGCGTTGGAGCTGCTGCTCGTGCTGAGGACCCGACCGGTGGTGCTGCTGCTGGTGCTGAGGACTCGGGCGTTGGAGCTGCTGCTGGTGCTGAGGACTCGGGCGTTGGGGCTGCCACTGGTGTCCCTGCTGCTTCTGGAGACGCTGCGCGGCCGCGACCGTACTTCGTACCGCTCCTTCAGCAGGTTCTTGGTCAGGCTCCTCCTCCTTGTCCTCCTTCCTCCGTCGAGTGTCCTCTGCCTGTCCAGCCGCAGTCACAGTTACCGCCTGTCTCGCCTCTCCCTGCTCCCTCCCCTTACGCTGGTCCCACAGGAGGTCTTACAGAGCGTCGTGAGCCTGAGTCTCGTCCTGCGTCGCCTGTTCGTACTGCTCGCACTGGTCGTCGTGTCCCACGTGAGCGTCCTCCTCCTGTCCCTGGCACTCACTACATGACTCTGCGTCCCTCCACTGCTCCGCAGCGTGTCCCGCTGCCGTCTCCTCCTACGTCCTCTCTTCCTACTCTTCCTGACCCGGAGTCTGACTCCCGTCGTGCTGCCAGTCCCACTGTTACGCGTCTCCTCGCTACAGTTGTCACTGACCCGACCTTTGAGTCCTCTGCTGCGTCTGCTCTGGTCGCTGAGTTGGTTGACTTTGCTGCTCGCTGTCGCCTAGACTACGCTGCCAGCCTTGTCGCTAGGTCTGAGTCTGCGTCTGCCTGTCCTCCGTCCGTCGGGGGTGAGTGTGCCCTCGGCACGGACGTCCTTGAGGACAGACAGGAGGAGTTCCACTGCCTTGCTGCTGCTTTGCCCCGTCTCGTGTCCTTGCTAGTTGCCCCTGAGGGAGACCCGGATGCACCAGACATCCCGACCCCACGCTCTTACGCTGAGGCGATAGCGGGTCCCTACTCCTCTCAGTGGCAGACAGCCATGGACGCAGAGATGGCCTCCTGGAAGTCCACAGGCACCTACGTAGACGAGGTTCCCCCTCCTGGGGCGAACATCGTCAGTGGCATGTGGATTTTCAGGGTGAAGCGGCCGCCGGGTTCTCCACCTGTCTTCAAGGCGCGCTACGTGGCTCGAGGCTTCAGTCAGCGAGAGGGAGTAGACTTCTTTCAGACCTTCTCCCCCACCCCGAAGATGACTACTCTTCGGGTGCTGCTGCACATAGCCGCTCACCGCGACTACGAGCTTCACTCTCTTGACTTCAGCACTGCTTTCTTGCAGGGCAGCCTGCACGAGGAGATCTGGCTGCGCCGCCCCCCTGGCTTCACTGGGTCATTTCCTCCTGGCACCCAGTGGAGGCTTCAGCGGCCGGTCTACGGTCTCCGCCAGGCGCCACGTGAGTGGCACGACACACTGAGGACGACACTTGCGGCTCTTGGGTTCGCTCCCTCTACTGCTGACCCGTCGCTGTTTCTACGCACCGACACCTCGCTGCCGCCGTTCTACATCCTCGTGTACGTCGACGACTTGGTCTTTGCCACTGCTGACACCGCGGCACTCGCTCACGTGAAGTCGGAGCTGCAGAGGAGACACACGTGCACAGACCTGGGTGAGCTGACGAGCTATCTTGGCTTGCGGATCACCCGGGACAGAGCGCGGCGCACCATCACCCTGACTCAGTCACACATGGTGCAGCAGGTTCTCCAGCGCTTCCGCTTCACGTACTCCTCGCCTCAGTCCACTCCTCTGCCTACCGGTCACTCGCTCTCAGCTCTGCCTTCGGATGAGTCCGTAGAGCCGAGTGGCCCGTATCCAGAGCTTGTGGGCTGCCTCATGTACCTGATGACCTGCACTCGACCTGACCTTGCATACCCTCTTAGCATCCTAGCACGCTATGTCGCTCCTGGCCGTCACCGGAAGGAGCACATGGATGCTGCTAAGAGGGTGTTGCGCTACTTGTGCAGTACGTCGGGCATGGGGCTTGTGCTTGGAGGGCGAGACCGGGTTGTTCTCACAGGGCACTCAGACGCTTCTTGGGCAGACGACCAGGCTACTCAGCGGTCGTCCCAGGGTTACACCTTCAGCCTTGGCTCTGGCTCAGTTTCTTGGCGTTCTACTCGCTCTTCTTCTGTTCTCAGCTCCAGTTGTGAGGCTGAAATCTACGCCACAGCCATGGCTGCTCAGGAGCTACGCTGGCTGACCTACCTGCTGACCGACCTCGGAGAGCGGCCTCGTTCTCCTCCAGTGCTGTACGTTGACAACAAGGCTGCCATTGCCTTGTGTGAGGAGCACAGACTGGAGCACAGAACGAAGCACATCGCTCTGCGGTACTTCCTTGCTCGAGAGCTGCAGCAGCGTGGTCAGCTTTGTCTGCGTTACGTGGCCACGGAGGCCAACACTGCTGATGTGTTCACCAAGGCGCTTCAGCCTTGTGACCATCAGCGCTTTTGCACTCTACTAGGCCTTGTACCTACTGGGCCTCACTTGCTTACCTCTTGACCTTGCTTGTACTGTGATCACTATATATATATGCCTACTTGTTTACTTTTGCTAGGTTGTGATCACTGTATCTCTTGCTTTGTTATAAACCTGCATGTGAACTGGTCTTGAGACCACTTGCTTGTGCTCGGAATTTGTGTGGAATCCTTGAGATCCACCCTGAGCTTGCTTTACTTTGCTTTGACTGGTCTTGTGACCCTGTGGTTGTCTCCCACTGCGCCTATGGGGGTGTGTCAAACATTGCATGTTTATATTGTCTAGGCTGTAGTGGGTTACACCTTAGGGGGTACACAAAGTTAGGGTTTACTACTTGTACCAAACTCTGTTCTAGTTTATTCATTCCTGCTCAGTTATTTCTGACAGACTGGACCTATGGGCCAGTTGATCCGGCCGGTCCACTGGACCTTCAAGCCGGTAGGTCCGCCCGGTCCACTGGACCAACAGGCCGGCTCATCCGGCCGGTCCACTGGACCAACAAGCCGGTTGGTCTGGCCGGTCCACTGGACCAAAAGGCTGGTTGGTCCGGCCGATACACTGGACCAACAGGCCGGTTGGTCTGCCCAGTACACAAGGCCAACCGGCCGGTTGGTCCGGCCGGTCCACTCGGTTGGTCCGGCTGGTCTGTCAAATATTATATATTTATATGTTGGGTGCAAATGCACATTGCACGACATCCTGCCGTCTGTTTGTACGAGTATGCGTGTGCAAATGCATTTGCGTGTGAATGGTGTGTTCGTGTGTTTGTTTGCTTTCGCATTTTTCGCTTGATGCATTTGCAGGTACTCGCGCAATGTGCGCTTTGGCACAACATTGTATGCGCTATGAACAGTGCAAGCAGGAAGGACGAGCTCGCAAAGGAACCCAAGATGGAAGCTTTGCAGTTCGGTTGAGTTGATTGCGCAGATTCAGTTCTATCCAACTCGGAATTGTACTGTTTTGTTTGGTTAACTATAGTGTAGCAGGGAAGGCACTATAGGGGTACAATTTAGGTGAAGGTTGGATGTTGTTTGTCTGTATCTGCATGCTACAAGGCCAGGGGAAACCAGCGGAACCAGCATTTGGCTGGTTGGGCAAAGACAAAACAGGTTCTGTTTTTAGAACCTGAACTTGGTTGTTGTTTTCCCAGGTTGGAAAAACAGAACCAGAGGTTGTTTACCAACCTACCACCTGCTATTTTGTCCAGCCAGGTTGGTTCTGTTGCTTGGAATTATTTGGGATCATCCCTGGTTGTTCCCAGGTTGATTCCCAAGGTCCTTGCTAGCTAGAACTATTTAATCCTTCTCTGTTTGTACCTGAATATAGTCAAATTGATTCAAGCGAATTCCTTCCTCGCTGGAATTTCGTTTCTGCGCTATTCGACGGCGGAATGCTACCCGAGTCAACGCTAGTATGCTAGCACTCCAACGCTAGGCAAACGCTGTCCGAGCCAGAACTTAGTAATGGCAGAACTTTTCGCGAGGCAACTTGGCTCATTTTAAAGCTTTTGGAGCGAGCTTTGATATAGCGAATTCTCAGCTTAATCCGACCGACGGTCTGCACGGCACGCTGCGCGACGTTCAAGGTACTCTTGCTGTTTTGACTAAGTCCTTCTTGATCCCTCTCTCTACAAACTCGGACCCGATGATAGGGGCTGGTCTTGTACCAGGCACCCAGGGACCCTTGGAGGTGACCCCGAGGAGAGGTTTTAAGTTTGATTAAGTCCTAATAGCTTGAGTTTATTAGGCCCTTACACCAACAAGCTGGTATCAGAGCTGCGTTATAGTGATCCTCGTTATAGGTAGCTATGGTGGGCA
Source organism: Closterium sp. Yama58-4 (assembly GCA_947470075.1). Lineage (NCBI taxonomy): Eukaryota > Viridiplantae > Streptophyta > Zygnematophyceae > Desmidiales > Closteriaceae > Closterium > Closterium sp. Yama58-4. The sequence goes on along the minus strand of CANIUD010000021.1, from coordinate 180,202 downwards.
ACACCTCGGCGGGAGCTGGTGAATCTTCAGCCCAAGATCGTAGCGGCAGCCAAGATTCTGGTCTTTCAGCGCCAAGGGGAGCGCGAACAAACCAGGGCTCGCTTGTCAAGGAGGTGCTGAAGAATTTCACCGTCGAGAAGTTCAATGGTGAGGGCTATGATGATTGGGCCTGGAAAATGCAATTATATTTCCGTCAGATCGGTTTGCTGAAACTAATGATTGGGGAGGAGCCTAGACCGAGTGACCCCACGCTGCAGGAAGATTGGGACGAGCGCTCCTCGGCTGGCTACTATTTGATGTCGCAGAGTTTGGAGCTGAACCAGCGTCACCACGTCATGCACCTGCTGCCGGAGGTTGAATGCGGTCCGAAGGCGTGGACCGTGTTGAAGGAGCTGCACGCCCCGACCTCCGTTGTCGCAACGTTGATGCTGGAGAGGGAGCTGTCCGCGTTGCGCCTGAGCGAGGGAGAGCCGGTGCAACCAGTCCTGGACAAGATGCGCGACCTCTACGCGAAGTTGGCGACCGCGGGAATCACCTACCCGGAGCAGACCAAGTGCTTGAAGATGCTCTCGCTGCTGCCGGAATCGTGGCTTCAATTTACGAGCGGATTGAGCCTGCCGCAGAACCAGAGCTTGTGGACGCTCGAGTGGGTGCGGACGAAGATTCTGGAGGAGGACTTCCGTCGCCGCCAACTGAGGGGTGGAGACGACGGCAGCAGCGGCTACGGGATGCAAGGGAGCCGACGTGGCAGAGGACGTGGCTTCGGTGGTGCTGGACGCGGTGCAAGGAAAGACGACGACTCCAACGACCAACAAGGAGGTACCGGTTGGGGTCGCGGTGCGAAATCTGGACGTGGGGGCAAGTCGGGTGCTGGTGGCAAAATGAAAGGGAGTTGCTGGTATTGTGAGAAGGAAGGGCACCCCTGGTTTTTGTGCTATAAGAAACCCGATGGATGGACCCCCCAGAATCGTCACCAGGATGGCGGCGCGCGGAGGAACCAGAAAAACGGCGCCAACATGGTCGCTGATTCGTCCGACAACAACCCGAAGGGCAACGGCGGTGCGGAGAAGAAGAAGGAGCGCACCGCGGGCCAATTCTTCCATGTAGGAGACAAGGGGGAGCAAGGAGACGCCTCTGCCAAAGTTGGAGCAGAGCTGCACCCCCTAGACTATTGGGTGTTGGACACAGGCGCTGCTTGGACGATGACGCCGCGCAAGGACCTGCTGGACGAAGTACGAGCTGCACCGATCAATGAAGTGTGCTCCGCCTCTGGACACATGTTGAAGGTGGCTGGTGCGGGACGAGCTGCGTTTAAGGGAGCGGATGGCAAGCCGGTGGTGCTGCACGACGTTCTCTTCGTCCCCGACCTGAAGGCCAACCTTATCTCCCTCCGTAAGCTTGGCAAGGCTGGGGTGAACACCAACACGGATGGGGCACGCACTTATAAGGGGAAGCTGGGCAATCGGGTGCTTTGGGATCTGCACGAGAGCAAGGACGTGTACAGATCTATGTGGCAGCTGCCGGCCCTGGCGTGGCATGGTGGGGGGCAGGCTGGAGAGGGGTCTGCATCCCAGGGGGAGTGCAATGCCGTTGGAGGGGTTGGTGTGAAAGTGTCGGCCAGATCTGGGGAGACAGATTGGGCAACGGCACACCGGCGCTTAGGGCATGTGGCAATGCCTTTGCTGAAGCAGCTGGAGAAGGATGGAGCCGTTAAGGGTCTGAAGCTGAACGGACAGCCACCCGATGACAACTGTGAAATCTGTTTGCTTTCAAAGTTCACCCGTTTCCCTTTCCATAGTGTGGCTGGCAGGAGCAAGAAGCCTTTGGAGCTGGTCCACATGGACTTGGTGGGGCTGCTGCCGGTGCAAGGGCACAAGGGGGAGCGGTATTTTCTTACAATTGTGGATAACTGGAGCAGGCTGATGTGGGCGTATCCGCTGAAGCAGAAGGACCACGCCGCCTCCACGATACGGGACGATTGGCTGCCATTTGTGGAGAAGCAGGCGGAGTGTGTAGTGAAGCGGATTAGGACAGACCGGGGTGGTGAGTTCCTTGGAGCTGAAATGACGGCCTGGCTCAAGAAGCAGGGCATCCAGAGAGAGCTGACCACGGCTTATACCCCACAGTCCAATGGTGTAGCAGAACGGGCAAACCGGACCATTCTGGAGACAGCTAGGGCGCTGCTCATAGAATCTGGGCTGAGCAATTCTATATGGCCTCATGCTGTCCGGCACGCCACTGTCGCTAGGAACAGGGTGCTCATCAAGGTTGGGGATGACTCGTGGGTGCCGTTGGAGAGGTGGCTTGGGAGGAAGCCGCCGGTGGACATGCTGAGGGTGTTCGGTTGCATGGCAGTCGCCCACGTCCCCAAGACCTACCGCAGTAAGTTGGGGGCGAGTGCAATCTGGTGTGTGCATTTGGGGCTGGCTGCTGAGAGCAAGGGATGGCTGCTGTGGGAACCATCCAAGGGTGTGTTGTTTGACAGCAGGGATGTGAAATTCATTGAGGGCATGATGTATGGGAGCTGGGAGAAACAGCCGGAGGCAAGGGTGTCCCAGCAGATGGAGCAGATCACCATGCAGCTGGACCTGACTCCTAGTGTGTGGGAGGAGGGAGAGGAGGCAGCTGCTGGAAATGTGTTGGTGTAAGGGCCTAATAAACTCAAGCTATTAGGACTTAATCAAACTTAAAACCTCTCCTCGGGGTCACCTCCAAGGGTCCCTGGGTGCCTGGTACAAGACCAGCCCCTATCCTCGGGTCCGAGTTTGTAGAGAGAGGGATCAAGAAGGACTTAGTCAAAACAGCAAGAGCACCTTGAACGTCGCGCAGCGTGCCGTGCAGACCGTCGGTCGGATTAAGCTGAGAATTCGCTATATCGAAGCTCGCTCCAAGAGCTTTAAAATGAGCCAAGTTGCCTCGCGAAAAGTTCTGCCATTACGAAGTTATGGCTCAGACGGTGTTTGCCTAGCATTAGAGTGCTAGCATACTAGCGTTGACTCGGGTAGCATTCCGCCGTCGAATAGCGCAGAAACGAAATTCCAGCGAGGAAGGAATTCGCTTGAATCAATTTTACTATATTCAGGTACAAACAGAGAAGGATTAAATAGTTCTAGCTAGCAAGGACCTTGGGAATCAACCTGGGAACAACCAGGGATGATCCCAAATAATTCCAAGCAACAGAACCAACCTGGCTGGACAAAATAGCAGGTGGTAGGTTGGTAAACAACCTCTGGTTCTGTTTTTCCAATCTGGGAAAACAACAACCAGGTTCAGGTTCTAAAAACAGAACCTGTTTTGTCTTTGCCCAACCAGCCAAATGCTGGTTCCGCTGGTTTCCCCTGGCCTTGTAGCATGCAGATACAGACAAACAACATCCAACCTTCACCTAAATTGTACCCCTATAGTGCCTTCCCTGCTACACTATAGTTAACCAAACAAAACAGTACAATTTCGAGTTGGATAGAACTGAATCTGCGCAATCAACTCAACCGAACTGCAAAGCTTCCATCTTGGGTTCCTTTGCGAGCTCGTCCTTTCTGCTTGCACTGTTCATAGCGTGTACAATGTTGTGCCGAAGCGCACATTGCGCGAGTACCTGCAAATGCATCAAGCGAAAAATGCGAAAGCAAACAAACACACGAACACACCATTCACACGCAAATGCATTCGCACACGCATACTCGTACAAACAGACGGCAGGATGTCGTGCAATGTGCATTTGCACCCAACACACTCCCCCTCAGCCTGCCGGCTGCATCCCCGTCATTCCATGCTAGTTCATGCTCATTCCACTCATGCGCACACAACGCCAATGAGGCTCATCCGCAAGCCTCTTGGTGAGAAAGTCTGCTGGCTGCTGGTGAGTCTTGATGTAGATTGGATTCACCGTCCCCCTCTTCACCTCCTTACGCAGCCAGTGCCACTTGATACGCATGTGCTTGTTCAGGCCATGAAGCACAGCGTTCCTGGCCATCCCAAGAGCCCCCTTGCTATCACAAAACAGCGGCGTAGCAACTTTCTGCTCCTGGCCAATCTCCTCTAACAGCCTCCTCAGCCAAATCACCTCCTTCATCCCATGGAACATCGCCATGTACTCTGATTCTACGGAAGAGAGTGCCGTCTCCGTCTGCTTCTTGGACCTCCAACTAACAGGTCCTCCCCCAACTACGCAGATGTATCTTCCCACAGATGAGGAATCCTCCTTCTCAGAAGCCCATGTAGCATCGGTAAAGCAAGTGAGAAATAGCTTGCCTTCTCCAAGCCTCTCCCCCTTCTCTTTCAGCACCTCCACCCCTTTCTGCTTCACCTGTGCAGATGCGGAGTATTGAACTCCAATGCTTGGGTGAGAGTTCAGGTACTTCACCACACGCTCAGCTGCATCCACCTGCTCCTCTGATGGATTCTGCACCACCCTAGCCAGCTGCCCAACCGAGAAAGAGATGTCGGGCCTCGTGTGAACTGCTGCGTACAAGAGGCTGCCCACCAAGGACTGAAATTGCTGCTGCTCTTCAGCTTCAATCCCTTCATCCTCTGCAGCCTTCACAAGCTTGAATTCTGCTGGCAGGGGAGTTGCAACCTTGCGCTCATTCTCAATCCCATACTTCTCCCCCAGCTCCTTGATGAACTTCTCCTGGTGCAGCTTCAACCACCTGTGATCTGGATCCCTCTCCACGTGCATCCCGAGGTAGTACTTTACCTCCCCAAGGTTCTTGCACTTGAAGTTTTCCATCAGTTGCTGCTGCACTTTCTGGATCTCCTTCATGCTGCTGCTGAAGAGAAGAATGTCGTCCACATAGACCAGAAACAGCACCAGCTTCTCCCCCTCGCCCTTGAGAAAGAGGCTCTCATCACAGCTGCTGGTCCTGAATCCCATCTCCTCTAAAACAGCTGCCAACTTCTGGTACCAGCAGCGTGGCGCCTGCTTCAAGCCGTAGATGGACTTGTTGAGCTTGCACACCCTGCCCGTACCATCCTCATACCCAGGCGGCTGCGTCATGTACACATCCTCCTCTAAAATCCCATTCAGGAATGCCGTTGAAATATCCATCTGAATGATGAATTTCCCACTAACAGCTGCATCTGCCAACAAGACACGGAGGGTAGGGGGTTTGGCAGTGGGAGCAAAGATCTCGTTGAAGTCCTGCTTCTCCTTCTGCATAAACCCCTTCGCCACCAGCCTACTCTTGTAGATGGTGACCTGCCCCTTGTCATCGGTCTTGATCCTCAGCACCCACTTGCATTGTATCGCTTTCTTCCCATCAGGCAGCACCACCAGATCCCATGTCCTATTCTCCAGCAGACTCTGGTACTCAGCATCCCTAGAAGCCAGCCACTTGTCCCTATCTGGTCCAGCTAATGCCTCCTCCATGCTAGCTGGTTCCTCTGGTGCAGGGGCAAGAAAACAGTACGCAGGCTCATCCTCCTCATCCGGGTCATAGCCATGAGGTAGAATCAGCAATGCCTCTTCGGTCCCTAGCTGCTGCTCTGCTGCATCAGTTCCTGCAGTCAGCTTCTTAGTAGCCATACGGGTACGTCCTGGCCTGGAGACGGGTGTCTCCCATCCCTTCATAACGACACCCTTCGGCTTCTTAGTTTTTCCCTGCTGCTTCTCTCCTCCCTCGGGTCCAGCAGCTCCACTAGTGCTGCCGCCAGTTTCCACACCATTTTCTCCACCAGCAGATGCCTCCTGTACCTTCTCTCCATCACCATTTCCAGCAGCTGCCTCCTCTCCCTCCTCCCACACGCTAGGAGTCAGGTCCAGCTGCATGGTGATCTGCTCCATCTGCTGGGACACCCTTGCCTCCGGCTGTTTCTCCCAGCTCCCATACATCATGCCCTCAATGAATTTCACATCCCTGCTGTCAAACAACACACCCTTGGATGGTTCCCACAGCAGCCATCCCTTGCTCTCAGCAGCCAGCCCCAAATGCACACACCAGATTGCACTCGCCCCCAACTTACTGCGGTAGGTCTTGGGGACGTGGGCGACTGCCATGCAACCGAACACCCTCAGCATGTCCACCGGCGGCTTCCTCCCAAGCCACCTCTCCAACGGCACCCACGAGTCATCCCCAACCTTGGTGAGCACCCTGTTCCTAGCGACAGTGGCGTGCCGGACAGCATGAGGCCACATAGAATTGCTCAGCCCAGATTCTATGAGCAGCGCCCTAGCTGTCTCCAGAATGGTCCGGTTTGCCCGTTCTGCTACACCATTGGACTGTGGGGTATAAGCCGTGGTCAGCTCTCTCTGGATGCCCTGCTTCTTGAGCCAGGCCGTCATTTCAGCTCCAAGGAACTCACCACCCCGGTCTGTCCTAATCCGCTTCACTACACACTCCGCCTGCTTCTCCACGAATGGCAGCCAATCGTCCCGTATCGTGGAGGCGGCGTGGTCCTTCTGCTTCAGCGGATACGCCCACATCAGCCTGCTCCAGTCATCCACAATTGTAAGAAAATACCGCTCCCCCTTGTGCCCTTGCACCGGCAGCGGCCCCACCATGTCCATGTGGACCAGCTCCAAAGGCTTCTTGCTCCTGCCAGCCACACTATGGAAAGGGAAACGGGTGAACTTTGAAAGCAAACAGATTTCACAGTTGTCATCGGGTGGCTGTCCGTTCAGCTTCAGACCCTTAACGGCTCCATCCTTCTCCAGCTGCTTCAGCAAAGGCATTGCCACATGCCCTAAGCGCCGGTGTGCCGTTGCCCAATCTGTCTCCCCAGATCTGGCCGACACTTTCACACCAACCCCTCCAACGGCATTGCACTCCCCCTGGGATGCAGACCCCTCTCCAGCCTGCCCCCCACCATGCCACGCCAGGGCCGGCAGCTGCCACATAGATCTGTACACGTCCTTGCTCTCGTGCAGATCCCAAAGCACCCGATTGCCCAGCTTCCCCTTATAAGTGCGTGCCCCATCCGTGTTGGTGTTCACCCCAGCCTTGCCAAGCTTACGGAGGGAGATAAGGTTGGCCTTCAGGTCGGGGACGAAGAGAACGTCGTGCAGCACCACCGGCTTGCCATCCGCTCCCTTAAACGCAGCTCGTCCCGCACCAGCCACCTTCAACATGTGTCCAGAGGCGGAGCACACTTCATTGATCGGTGCAGCTCGTACTTCGTCCAGCAGGTCCTTGCGCGGCGTCATCGTCCAAGCAGCGCCTGTGTCCAACACCCAATAGTCTAGGGGGTGCAGCTCTGCTCCAACTTTGGCAGAGGCGTCTCCTTGCTCCCCCTTGTCTCCCACATGGAAGAATTGGCCCGCGGTGCGCTCCTTCTTCTTCTCCGCACCGCCGTTGCCCTTCGGGTTGTTGTCGGACGAATCAGCGACCATGTTGGCGCCGTTTTTCTGGTTCCTCCGCGCGCCGCCATCCTGGTGACGATTCTGGGGGGTCCATCCATCGGGTTTCTTATAGCACAAAAACCAGGGGTGCCCTTCCTTCTCACAATACCAGCAAGTCCCTTTCATTTTGCCACCAGCACCCGACTTGCCCCCACGTCCAGATTTCGCACCGCGACCCCAACCGGTACCTCCTTGTTGGTCGTTGGAGTCGTCGTCTTTCTTTGCACCGCGTCCAGCACCACCGAAGCCACGTCCTCTGCCACGTCGGCTCCCTTGCATCCCGTAGCCGCTGCTGCCGTCGTCTCCACCCCTCAGTTGGCGGCGACGGAAGTCCTCCTCCAGAATCTTCGTCCGCACCCACTCGAGCGTCCACAAGCTCTGGTTCTGCGGCAGGCTCAATCCGCTCGTAAATTGAAGCCACGATTCTGGCAGCAGCGAGAGCATCTTCAAGCACTTGGTCTGCTCCGGGTAGGTGATTCCCGCGGTCGCCAACTTCGCGTAGAGGTCGCGCATCTTGTCCAGGACTGGTTGCACCGGCTCTCCCTCGCTCAGGCGCAACGCGGACAGCTCCCTCTCCAGCATCAACGTTGCGACAACGGAGGTCGGGGCGTGCAGCTCCTTCAACACGGTCCACGCCTTCGGACCGCATTCAACCTCCGGCAGCAGGTGCATGACGTGGTGACGCTGGTTCAGCTCCAAACTCTGCGACATCAAATAGTAGCCAGCCGAGGAGCGCTCGTCCCAATCTTCCTGCAGCGTGGGGTCACTCGGTCTAGGCTCCTCCCCAATCATTAGTTTCAGCAAACCGATCTGACGGAAATATAATTGCATTTTCCAGGCCCAATCATCATAGCCCTCACCATTGAACTTCTCGACGGTGAAATTCTTCAGCACCTCCTTGACAAGCGAGCCCTGGTTTGTTCGCGCTCCCCTTGGCGCTGAAAGACCAGAATCTTGGCTGCCGCTACGATCTTGGGCTGAAGATTCACCAGCTCCCGCCGAGGTGTTGCCCGCCATAGCTACCTATAACGAGGATCACTATAACGCAGCTCTGATACCAGCTTGTTGGTGTAAGGGCCTAATAAACTCAAGCTATTAGGACTTAATCAAACTTAAAACCTCTCCTCGGGGTCACCTCCAAGGGTCCCTGGGTGCCTGGTACAAGACCAGCCCCTATCCTCGGGTCCGAGTTTGTAGAGAGAGGGATCAAGAAGGACTTAGTCAAAACAGCAAGAGCACCTTGAACGTCGCGCAGCGTGCCGTGCAGACCGTCGGTCGGATTAAGCTGAGAATTCGCTATATCGAAGCTCGCTCCAAGAGCTTTAAAATGAGCCAAGTTGCCTCGCGAAAAGTTCTGCCATTACGAAGTTATGGCTCAGACGGTGTTTGCCTAGCATTAGAGTGCTAGCATACTAGCGTTGACTCGGGTAGCATTCCGCCGTCGAATAGCGCAGAAACGAAATTCCAGCGAGGAAAGAATTCGCTTGAATCAATTTTACTATATTCAGGTACAAACAGAGAAGGATTAAATAGTTCTAGCTAGCAAGGACCTTGGGAATCAACCTGGGAACAACCAGGGATGATCCCAAATAATTCCAAGCAACAGAACCAACCTGGCTGGACAAAATAGCAGGTGGTAGGTTGGTAAACAACCTCTGGTTCTGTTTTTCCAACCTGGGAAAACAACAACCAGGTTCAGGTTCTAAAAACAGAACCTGTTTTGTCTTTGCCCAACCAGCCAAATGCTGGTTCCGCTGGTTTCCCCTGGCCTTGTAGCATGCAGATACAGACAAACAACATCCAACCTTCACCTAAATTGTACCCCTATAGTGCCTTCCCTGCTACACTATAGTTAACCAAACAAAACAGTACAATTTCGAGTTGGATAGAACTGAATCTGCGCAATCAACTCAACCGAACTGCAAAGCTTCCATCTTGGGTTCCTTTGCGAGCTCGTCCTTTCTGCTTGCACTGTTCATAGCGCGTACAATGTTGTGCCGAAGCGCACATTGCGCGAGTACCTGCAAATGCATCAAGCGAAAAATGCGAAAGCAAACAAACACACGAACACACCATTCACACGCAAATGCATTCGCACACGCATACTCGTACAAACAGACGGCAGGATGTCGTGCAATGTGCATTTGCACCCAACAAAATGGTGATGGAGAGAAGGTACAGGAGGCATCTGCTGGTGGAGAAAATGGTGTGGAAACTGGCGGCAGCACTAGTGGAGCTGCTGGACCCGAGGGAGGAGAGAAGCAGCAGGGAAAAACTAAGAAGCCGAAGGGTGTCGTTATGAAGGGATGGGAGACACCCGTCTCCAGGCCAGGACGTACCCGTATGGCTACTAAGAAGCTGACTGCAGGAACTGATGCAGCAGAGCAGCAGCTAGGGACCGAAGAGGCATTGCTGATTCTACCTCATGGCTATGACCCGGATGAGGAGGATGAGCCTGCGTACTGTTTTCTTGCCCCTGCACCAGAGGAACCAGCTAGCATGGAGGAGGCATTAGCTGGACCAGATAGGGACAAGTGGCTGGCTTCTAGGGATGCTGAGTACCAGAGTCTGCTGGAGAATAGGACATGGGATCTGGTGGTGCTGCCTGATGGGAAGAAAGCGATACAATGCAAGTGGGTGCTGAGGATCAAGACCGATGACAAGGGGCAGGTCACCATCTACAAGAGTAGGCTGGTGGCGAAGGGGTTTATGCAGAAGGAGAAGCAGGACTTCAACGAGATCTTTGCTCCCACTGCCAAACCCCCTACCCTCCGTGTCTTGTTGGCAGATGCAGCTGTTAGTGGGAAATTCATCATTCAGATGGATATTTCAACGGCATTCCTGAATGGGATTTTAGAGGAGGATGTGTACATGACGCAGCCGCCTGGGTATGAGGATGGTACGGGCAGGGTGTGCAAGCTCAACAAGTCCATCTACGGCTTGAAGCAGGCGCCACGCTGCTGGTACCAGAAGTTGGCAGCTGTTTTAGAGGAGATTGGATTCAGGACCAGCAGCTGTGATGAGAGCCTCTTTCTCAAGGGCGAGGGGGAGAAGCTGGTGCTGTTTCTGGTCTATGTGGACGACATTCTTCTCTTCAGCAGCAGCATGAAGGAGATCCAGAAAGTGCAGCAGCAACTGATGGAGAACTTCAAGTGCAAGAACCTTGGAGAGGTAAAGTACTACCTCGGGATGCACGTGGAGAGGGATCCAGATCACAGGTGGTTGAAGCTGCACCAGGAGAAGTTCATCAAGGAGCTGGGGGAGAAGTATGGGATTGAGAATGAGCGCAAGGTTGCAACTCCCCTGCCAGCAGAATTCAAGCTTGTGAAGGCTGCAGAGGATGAAGGGGTTGAAGCTGAAGAGCAGCAGCAATTTCAGTCCTTGGTGGGCAGCCTCTTGTACGCAGCAGTTCACACGAGGCCCGACATCTCTTTCTCGGTTGGGCAGCTGGCTAGGGTGGTGCAGAATCCATCAGAGGAGCAGGTGGATGCAGCTGAGCGTGTGGTGAAGTACCTGAACTCTCACCCAAGCATTGGAGTTCAATACTCCGCATCTGCACAGGTGAAGCAGAAAGGGGTGGAGGTGCTGAAAGAGAAGGGGGAGAGGCTTGGAGAAGGCAAGCTATTTCTCACTTGCTTTACCGATGCTACGTGGGCTTCTGAGAAGGAGGATTCCTCATCTGTGGGAGGATACATCTGCGTAGTTGGGGGAGGACCTGTTAGTTGGAGGTCCAAGAAGCAGACGGAGACGGCACTCTCTTCCGTAGAATCAGAGTACATGGCGATGTTCCATGGGGTGAAGGAGGTGATTTGGCTGAGGAGGCTGTTAGAGGAGATTGGCCAGGAGCAGAAAGTTGCTACGCCGCTGTTTTGTGATAGCAAGGGGGCTCTTGGGATGGCCAGAAACGCTGTGCTTCATGGGCTGAACAAGCACATGCGTATCAAGTGGCACTGGCTGCGTAAGGAGGTGAAGAGGGGGACGGTGCATCCGATCTACATCAAGACTCACCAGCAGCCAGCAGACTTTCTCACCAAGAGGCTTGCGGATGAGCCTCATTGGCGTTGTGTGCGCATGAGTGGAATGAGCATGAACTAGCATGGAATGACGGGGATGCAGCCGGCAGGCTGAGGGGGAGTGTGTTGGGTGCAAATGCACATTGCACGACATCCTGCCGTCTGTTTGTACGAGTATGCGTGTGCGAATGCATTTGCGTGTGAATGGTGTGTTCGTGTGTTTGTTTGCTTTCGCATTTTTCGCTTGATGCATTTGCAGGTACTCGTGCAATGTGCGCTTTGGCACAACATTGTATGCGCTATGAACAGTGCAAGCAGGAAGGACGAGCTCGCAAAGGAACCCAAGATGGAAGCTTTGCAGTTCGGTTGAGTTGATTGCGCAGATTCAGTTCTATCCAACTCGGAATTGTACTGTTTTGTTTGGTTAACTATAGTGTAGCAGGGAAGGCACTATAGGGGTACAATTTAGGTGAAGGTTGGATGTTGTTTGTCTGTATCTGCATGCTACAAGGCCAGGGGAAACCAGCGGAACCAGCATTTGGCTGGTTGGGCAAAGACAAAACAGGTTCTGTTTTTAGAACCTGAACCTGGTTGTTGTTTTCCCAGGTTGGAAAAACAGAACCAGAGGTTGTTTACCAACCTACCACCTGCTATTTTGTCCAGCCAGGTTGGTTCTGTTGCTTGGAATTATTTGGGATCATCCCTGGTTGTTCCCAGGTTGATTCCCAAGGTCCTTGCTAGCTAGAACTATTTAATCCTTCTCTGTTTGTACCTGAATATAGTCAAATTGATTCAAGCGAATTCCTTCCTCGCTGGAATTTCGTTTCTGCGCTATTCGACGGCGGAATGCTACCCGAGTCAACGCTAGTATGCTAGCACTCCAACGCTAGGCAAACGCTGTCCGAGCCAGAACTTAGTAATGGCAGAACTTTTCGCGAGGCAACTTGGCTCATTTTAAAGCTCTTGGAGCGAGCTTCGATATAGCGAATTCTCAGCTTAATCCGACCGACGGTCTGCACGGCACGCTGCGCGACGTTCAAGGTACTCTTGCTGTTTTGACTAAGTCCTTCTTGATCCCTCTCTCTACAAACTCGGACCCGAGGATAGGGGCTGGTCTTGTACCAGGCACCCAGGGACCCTTGGAGGTGACCCCGAGGAGAGGTTTTAAGTTTGATTAAGTCCTAATAGCTTGAGTTTATTAGGCCCTTACACCAACAGTCCGGCTGGTCTGTCAAACATTATATGTTTATATGATTGTAGGCTGTAGTGGGTTACACCTTAGGGGGTACACTAGATTAGGGTTTACTACTTGTATCCAACTTTGTGCTAGTACAGTCATTCCAGTCCGTTATTACTGACATGGTTTCAGAGCAGGTCCTTCGCTAGGACCGTTCTTAGGGCCCACCGTTACCTACATACCTACCTACCTACTGTGCGCCTCGTGCGCCTACGCGCCCTAGTGCGCCTCCTACCTACCGCGCGCGCGCAGCCCGCCAGCCGCCCGCGCGCGACTCGATTTCTTTTTCTTTAGCGCGCGTATCCCGCTACCCGCCCGCGCGCGGTCGATTTCGCTGCGCGCGCCCCGCTAGCCGCACGCGCGCGGCTGTTTTTCTTTACGCGCGGCCCCGCACGCTGCCCGCGCGCTGCCTGTGCGCCTCGCTGACGCGCCCGCTGCTGCAGCCGCCCGTCGCCCGCTCGCGCGCACCCCGCCGTGGCCCCGCAGGCCCGCAGCTCGCCGCCGCAGCTGCCGCACGCCCGTTGCCCGCAGCCGCCCGTCCGCCGACGCCGCTGCCGCCCGTGCACCGACGCCGCTGCCACCCGTGCGCTGCTGCCGCTGCTGCTTGCGCACCGCTCGCTGCTGCAGCCGCCCGTGCGCTGTCGGCGCTGCTGCCCGTGCGCATAAGCCGCTGCCGCCCGTGCGCCTCTGCAGCCGCCGCCCGTGAGTCGCCCGCTACCGCTAGTGCGCCGCAGGCCAGCAGCCGCTGCCGCTCGCAGACGCCCCGCTGCCCGCAACCGCTCGTACGCCGCTGCTTCCGCTGCTGCTTGTGCACCACTGCTGTCCGTGCGCCTCTGCAGCCGCTGCTTGCGAGGCACTCGATCTCACTGCTGTTTATTTTCTACCTACCGCGCACACTGCTGCCACTGCAGCTGCCACGCTTCCTACTACTACTGCTACTGTCACTATGGCTAGTCCGCCAGTTCTAGCTTTCGATGCCGAGGGCCGTCCAGTGAAGTTCGAAACCTGGCTCGATGACCTGCACCTGTTCCTACAGCTCACTGCCAAGGAAGATATCTCACTGTACGACCACGCCCTAGGCCATGCCACTGCCCCTGACTCGTCTGCTGACAGCACTCTGCGTTCCCAGTGGCAGACCCGTGATGCGCACGCTCGCTTTGCTATTCGCAACTCCCTGCCGCTAGACGAGCGCGAGCACTTCGGCCAGTGCAAGACTGCTAAGGACCTCTACACCGCTGTAGTTGCCCGCTACTCCTCGCCAGCTTCTGCCACGCTAGGCCGCCTCACTCTCCCCTACCTGTTCCCCGACCTAGCCTCCTTTCACACTGTCGCAGACCTCATCACCCACCTTAAGACTAGTGAGGCCCGCTTTCGCGCTGCTATGCCTGCCGAGTTTCTCACTAGCAACCCCCCCCCGCTCTGGATCACTCTCTACCACATCGTCACCCGCCTTCCTGACTCTCTGCGCGCAGTCAGGGACCACTTCCTCTCTCGCTCCCCCACTGAGCTCACTGTTGCCCTCCTCGAGAAGGAACTGCTTGCAGCTGAGGCGAGCATCGTCGCTGTAGGCACCTCTCGTGGCGACCCCCGCACCCCGTTCTTTGAGGGGTGTTCCCCTTCCCCCCTCCTCCCCTCTGTCGCCTCTGCTGCTGCTGTCGACCTTCTTGGTGCTGAGAAGGTCGGGACCGCGTCTGCTTCGAGTGGGCGCCGCAGGAACAAGGGGGGCAGGGGTGGGGGTGGCGGCGGAGGAGGTGGGGGTGGAGGCGGTGGGAGTGGAGGCGCGGCTGGGGAGACTAGTGGCGGCAGTGGGGGAGGAGACAGCAGCGGTGGGAGTGGTGGTGGAGGCGGCAGCGGAGGCGGAGGTGGTCGTGGCGGCGGCAGGGGTGGAGGTGGCCGGGGCGGCGGCGGTGGGGGTGGTGGTCGTGGAGGCACTGGCGGAGGGCAGAGTCAGCAGCCCGCCCCGACACTTCAGGCCGCCCGTGAGTGGTATGCGCAGCGTAGCGTTACCTGCACGTACGTCATTCGCACAGGTGACCGCAGCGGCCAGCAGTGTGGGAGGCCGCACCCCACGCAGCGGTGCTTCGCGCGCCTTAACGACGCGTGGCGCACTCAGTTTCCTGCTGCCACTGAGCTGCCGCGCTGGGCTGATCTGGAAAAGAGGGGTGTTGATATTTGGGCTTTAGACTTTGATGCTATTCTCACTGCCATGTATGCCATGTCTATTAGTGGAGAGGGTGCTCAGTACTTGCGTGTTCCGCCCGACCCGGGCATTCAGGCCAGTCCGGCTGCCGCTCTAGGTGCTAGTGCGTCTGCTCCCACAGGTCCTGGTGAGGCCGCTGCCCTAGGTGCTCGTGCGTCCGTGCCCCCTGGTACTGAGTCGACTGCAGCACTGCACACCTTCACACTGGACTCAGGTGCTTCTCGCTCCTTCTTTCGTGACCGCACTGTCCTTGAGCCACTCGCTCGGCCAGTTGCTGTCTCCCTTGCTGACCCCTCTGGGGGTCCAGTCATTGCGACCTCCTCCACTGTCCTTCCTTGTCCGGCGGTCCCGTCCGGCACGCTGTCAGGTCTCTACCTCCCCTCGTTCTCTACGAACTTGGTGGCAGGTAGTGCGCTCCAGGACGGAGGTGTTCACCAGTTCACCCCTGCCTACGAGCGCGTGACACACTGCACGTGTGCTCGGACGGGTCGCCACCTGGCTACCTTCACTCGGGAGCCGGGGTCGGACCTTTACACACTGACCACTGAGTCCCCTCAGGTAGCTGCGTCTGCGTCTGCGTCAGGTCAGCTGTCCGCCCCCTGCTCGTGTCGCTCTCTGGCGCATGAGACTGTCCTTTGGCACCACCGCCTTGGTCACCCGTCTGTGCAGCGCCTTCGGGCCATGCACAAACGGGACCTTGTTGCTGGTCTTCCCAGGGTGCTCCCTCCCCTTCCCGACTCGCCTGCTCCTCCCTGTATTCCCTGTGTCGAGGGACGGCAGCGCGCCGCTCCTCACTCCTCCTCCTTTCCCCCGACGACTGCTCCCTTGCAGACGCTCCACATGGACGTGTGGGGCCCAGCCCGCGTCCGTGGTCAGGGTCAGGAGAGGTACTTCCTGATTATTGTTGACGACTTCTCGCGCTACACCACGGTCTTCCCCTTGCGCGCCAAGGGTGACGTCCCTGATGTCTTGATCCCTTGGATCCGCAGATCTCGTCTCCAGCTCCGTGAGCGTTTCCGCTCCGACTTCCCTGTCCTGCGTCTGCACTCTGACAGAGGTGGGGAGTTCTCCTCTGGCCTATTGGAGGCCTTCTGTCAGCAGGAGGGCATTGAGCAGTCGTACACGCTTCCGGCCTCTCCACAGCAGAATGGGGTTGCTGAGCGCCGCATTGGTCTGGTCATGGAGGTCGCTCGTACCTCCTTGAGCCATGCGGCTGCCCCCCATTTTCGGCTCATTTTAAAGCTCTTGGAGCGAGCTTCGATATAGCGAATTCTCAGCTTAATCCGACCGACGGTCTGCACGGCACGCTGCGCGACGTTCAAGGTACTCTTGCTGTTTTGACTAAGTCCTTCTTGATCCCTCTCTCTACAAACTCGGACCCGAGGATAGGGGCTGGTCTTGTACCAGGCACCCAGGGACCCTTGGAGGTGACCCCGAGGAGAGGTTTTAAGTTTGATTAAGTCCTAATAGCTTGAGTTTATTAGGCCCTTACACCAACAGTCCGGCTGGTCTGTCAAACATTATATGTTTATATGATTGTAGGCTGTAGTGGGTTACACCTTAGGGGGTACACTAGATTAGGGTTTACTACTTGTATCCAACTTTGTGCTAGTACAGTCATTCCAGTCCGTTATTACTGACATGGTTTCAGAGCAGGTCCTTCGCTAGGACCGTTCTTAGGGCCCACCGTTACCTACATACCTACCTACCTACTGTGCGCCTCGTGCGCCTACGCGCCCTAGTGCGCCTCCTACCTACCGCGCGCGCGCAGCCCGCCAGCCGCCCGCGCGCGACTCGATTTCTTTTTCTTTAGCGCGCGTATCCCGCTACCCGCCCGCGCGCGGTCGATTTCGCTGCGCGCGCCCCGCTAGCCGCACGCGCGCGGCTGTTTTTCTTTACGCGCGGCCCCGCACGCTGCCCGCGCGCTGCCTGTGCGCCTCGCTGACGCGCCCGCTGCTGCAGCCGCCCGTCGCCCGCTCGCGCGCACCCCGCCGTGGCCCCGCAGGCCCGCAGCTCGCCGCCGCAGCTGCCGCACGCCCGTTGCCCGCAGCCGCCCGTCCGCCGACGCCGCTGCCGCCCGTGCACCGACGCCGCTGCCACCCGTGCGCTGCTGCCGCTGCTGCTTGCGCACCGCTCGCTGCTGCAGCCGCCCGTGCGCTGTCGGCGCTGCTGCCCGTGCGCATAAGCCGCTGCCGCCCGTGCGCCTCTGCAGCCGCCGCCCGTGAGTCGCCCGCTACCGCTAGTGCGCCGCAGGCCAGCAGCCGCTGCCGCTCGCAGACGCCCCGCTGCCCGCAACCGCTCGTACGCCGCTGCTTCCGCTGCTGCTTGTGCACCACTGCTGTCCGTGCGCCTCTGCAGCCGCTGCTTGCGAGGCACTCGATCTCACTGCTGTTTATTTTCTACCTACCGCGCACACTGCTGCCACTGCAGCTGCCACGCTTCCTACTACTACTGCTACTGTCACTATGGCTAGTCCGCCAGTTCTAGCTTTCGATGCCGAGGGCCGTCCAGTGAAGTTCGAAACCTGGCTCGATGACCTGCACCTGTTCCTACAGCTCACTGCCAAGGAAGATATCTCACTGTACGACCACGCCCTAGGCCATGCCACTGCCCCTGACTCGTCTGCTGACAGCACTCTGCGTTCCCAGTGGCAGACCCGTGATGCGCACGCTCGCTTTGCTATTCGCAACTCCCTGCCGCTAGACGAGCGCGAGCACTTCGGCCAGTGCAAGACTGCTAAGGACCTCTACACCGCTGTAGTTGCCCGCTACTCCTCGCCAGCTTCTGCCACGCTAGGCCGCCTCACTCTCCCCTACCTGTTCCCCGACCTAGCCTCCTTTCACACTGTCGCAGACCTCATCACCCACCTTAAGACTAGTGAGGCCCGCTTTCGCGCTGCTATGCCTGCCGAGTTTCTCACTAGCAACCCCCCCCCCGCTCTGGATCACTCTCTACCACATCGTCACCCGCCTTCCTGACTCTCTGCGCGCAGTCAGGGACCACTTCCTCTCTCGCTCCCCCACTGAGCTCACTGTTGCCCTCCTCGAGAAGGAACTGCTTGCAGCTGAGGCGAGCATCGTCGCTGTAGGCACCTCTCGTGGCGACCCCCGCACCCCGTTCTTTGAGGGGTGTTCCCCTTCCCCCCTCCTCCCCTCTGTCGCCTCTGCTGCTGCTGTCGACCTTCTTGGTGCTGAGAAGGTCGGGACCGCGTCTGCTTCGAGTGGGCGCCGCAGGAACAAGGGGGGCAGGGGTGGGGGTGGCGGCGGAGGAGGTGGGGGTGGAGGCGGTGGGAGTGGAGGCGCGGCTGGGGAGACTAGTGGCGGCAGTGGGGGAGGAGACAGCAGCGGTGGGAGTGGTGGTGGAGGCGGCAGCGGAGGCGGAGGTGGTCGTGGCGGCGGCAGGGGTGGAGGTGGCCGGGGCGGCGGCGGTGGGGGTGGTGGTCGTGGAGGCACTGGCGGAGGGCAGAGTCAGCAGCCCGCCCCGACGCTTCAGGCCGCCCGTGAGTGGTATGCGCAGCGTAGCTTTACCTGCACGTACGTCATTCGCACAGGTGACCGCAGCGGCCAGCAGTGTGGGAGGCCGCACCCCACGCAGCGGTGCTTCGCGCGCCTTAACGACGCATGGCGCACTCAGTTTCCTGCTGCCACTGAGCTGCCGCGCTGGGCTGATCTGGAAAAGAGGGGTGTTGATATTTGGGCTTTAGACTTTGATGCTATTCTCACTGCCATGTATGCCATGTCTATTAGTGGAGAGGGTGCTCAGTACTTGCGTGTTCCGCCCGACCCGGGCATTCAGGCCAGTCCGGCTGCCGCTCTAGGTGCTAGTGCGTCTGCTCCCACAGGTCCTGGTGAGGCCGCTGCCCTAGGTGCTCGTGCGTCCGTGCCCCCTGGTACTGAGTCGACTGCAGCACTGCACACCTTCACACTGGACTCAGGTGCTTCTCGCTCCTTCTTTCGTGACCGCACTGTCCTTGAGCCACTCGCTCGGCCAGTTGCTGTCTCCCTTGCTGACCCCTCTGGGGGTCCGGTCATTGCGACCTCCTCCACTGTCCTTCCTTGTCCGGCGGTCCCGTCCGGCACGCTGTCAGGTCTCTACCTCCCCTCGTTCTCTACGAACTTGGTGGCAGGTAGTGCGCTCCAGGACGGAGGTGTTCACCAGTTCACCCCTGCCTACGAGCGCGTGACACACTGCACGTGTGCTCGGACGGGTCGCCACCTGGCTACCTTCACTCGGGAGCCGGGGTCGGACCTTTACACACTGACCACTGAGTCCCCTCAGGTAGCTGCGTCTGCGTCTGCGTCAGGTCAGCTGTCCGCCCCCTGCTCGTGTCGCTCTCTGGCGCATGAGACTGTCCTTTGGCACCACCGCCTTGGTCACCCGTCTGTGCAGCGCCTTCGGGCCATGCACAAACGGGACCTTGTTGCTGGTCTTCCCAGGGTGCTCCCTCCCCTTCCCGACTCGCCTGCTCCTCCCTGTATTCCCTGTGTCGAGGGACGGCAGCGCGCCGCTCCTCACTCCTCCTCCTTTCCCCCGACGACTGCTCCCTTGCAGACGCTCCACATGGACGTGTGGGGCCCAGCCCGCGTCCGTGGTCAGGGTCAGGAGAGGTACTTCCTGATTGTTGTTGACGACTTCTCGCGCTACACCACGGTCTTCCCCTTGCGCGCCAAGGGTGACGTCCCTGATGTCTTGATCCCTTGGATCCGCAGATCTCGTCTCCAGCTCCGTGAGCGTTTCCGCTCCGACTTCCCTGTCCTGCGTCTGCACTCTGACAGAGGTGGGGAGTTCTCCTCTGGCCTATTGGAGGCCTTCTGTCAGCAGGAGGGCATTGAGCAGTCGTACACGCTTCCGGCCTCTCCACAGCAGAATGGGGTTGCTGAGCGCCGCATTGGTCTGGTCATGGAGGTCGCTCGTACCTCCTTGAGCCATGCGGCTGCCCCCCATTTTCTGTGGCCGTTTGCAGTCCGATACGCTGCGCATCAGCTCAACCTCTGGCCCCGTGTCTCCTTGCCCGAGACTTCTCCGACACTGCGTTGGATGGGAGAGGCTGGCGATGCGTCGCGTTTTCGGGTCTGGGGATCCCGAGCTTTTGTCCGCGACACGTCCGCGGACAAGCTCTCCCGTCGTGCTGTCCCCTGCGTCTTCCTTGGCTTTGTCCCGGACGCCCCTGGCTGGCAGTTCTACCACCCCACCTCGCGTCGTGTCCTGGCCTCTCAGGACGTCACTTTTGACGAGTCCGTCCCCTACTACCGCCTCTTCCCCTACCGCACTGCCCCGCTCCCCCCCCCGCCTCTCTTCCTCGCTCCAGGTGCTGAGGTACCAGACCCCCTCCCCCCTCAGGGTGCCGCTCCCTCAGGTGTGTCCCAGGTAGACCCGGGTGAGCCTGTCGAGGTAGCTGTTGACTCTCGTCCTGCTAGGGGTGCTGAGCCTGGGGGTGCTGCGTCTGGGGGTGCTGAGCCTGGGGGTGCTGCGTCTGGGGGTGCTGAGCCTGGGAGTGCTGAGTCTGGGGGTGCGGAGCCTGGGGGTGCTGAGCCAGGAGGTGCGGAGCCTGGAGGTGCTGAGCCTGGGGGTGCTGCGTCTGGGGGTGCTGAGCCTGTGCGTGCTACACCTGGAGGAGCCCTCTCCTCCCAGCAGCTGCAGGAGAGGTACCTCGAGTACTGCCGCCTCCGGAGAGGTGCTGCTGGAGCTCGTTCCGGTACTTCCCCTCCTACCCAGGAGCTCCCCCCCATTCAGCAGATCCGCGAGTGGTACACACGGCGCTGCAGTCTTCGGAGTGGTGCTCCTGGTGCTGCGGACCCTGGGGGTGGCGCTGCTGCTGGTGCTGAGGACCCGGACGTGGGAGCTGCTACTGGTGCTGCGGACCCGCCTGGTGGAGCTGCTGCTGGTACAGAGGACTCGGACGTTGGAGCTGCTGCTGGAGCTGAGGACCTGGGCGGTGGCGCTGCTGCTGGTGCTGAGGACCCGGACGGTGGAGCTGCTGCTGGTGCTGAGGACTCGGACGGTGGAGCTGCTACTGGAGCTGAGGACCCGAGCGGTGGCACTGCTACTGCTGCTGAGGACCCGGGCGTTGGAGCTACTACTGGTGCTGAGGAGTCTCCTCTGCTTCCGGAGACGTTGTGCAACCGCGACCGTACTTCGTACCGCTCCTTCAGCAGGTTCTTGGGCAGGCTCCTCCTCCTTGTCCTCCTCCCTCCGTAGAGTGTCCTCTGCCTGTCCAGCCGCAGTCACAGTTACCACCTACCTCGCCTCTCCCTGCTCCCTCTCCGTACACTGGTCCCACAGGAGGTCTTACAGAGCGTCGTGAGCCTGAGTCTCGTCCTGCGTCGCCTGTTCGTCCTGCTCGCACTGGTAGTCGTGTCCGTCGTGAGCGTCCTCCTCCTGTCCCAGGCACTCACTACATGACTCTGCGTCCCTCTACTGCTCCTCAGCGTGTCCCTCTACCGTCTCCTCCTGCGTCTTCTTTGCCTCACGTTCCGGACCCTGAGTCTGACCGGTACCGTGCTGAGCACCCTACTGTCACGCGTCTCCTCGCTACTGTTGTCACTGACCCTACCTTTGAGTCCTCGACTGCGTCTGCTCTGGTCGCTGAGTTGGTTGACTTTGCTGCTGCCTGTCGTCTAGACTACGCTGCGAGCCTTGTTGCTGAGTCTGAGTCTGAGTCTGTCTGTCCTCCGTCCGTCGGGGGTGAGTGTGCTCTTGGCACGGACGTCCTTGAGGACAGACAGGAGGAGTTCCAGTGTCTTGCTGCTGCTTTGCCCTGTCTCGTGTCCTTGCTAGTTGCCCCTGAGGGAGACCCGGATGCACCAGACATCCCGACCCCGCGCACTTACGCTGAGGCGATGGCGGGTCCCTACTCCTCTCAGTGGCAGACAGCCATGGACGCCGAGATGGCCTCCTGGAAGTCCACACGCACCTACGTCGACGAGGTTCCCCCTCCTGGGGCGAACATCGTCAGTGGCATGTGGATTTTCAGGGTGAAGCGGCCGCCGGGTTCTCTGCCTGTCTTCAAGGCGCGTTACGTGGCTCGAGGCTTCAGTCAGCGAGAGGGAGTTGATTTCTTCCAGACCTTCTCCCCCACCCTGAAGATGACTACTCTTCGGGTGCTGCTGCACATAGCCGCTCACCGCGACTACGAGCTTCACTCACTTGACTTCAGCACTGCTTTCTTGCAGGGCAGCCTGCACGAGGAGATCTGGCTGCGCCGCCCACCTGGCTTCACTGGGTCGTTTCCTCCTGGTACCCAGTGGAGGCTTCAGCGGCCGGTCTACGGTCTCCGCCAGGCTCCGCAATTTGGTCCAGTGGACTGGGTGGACCAATCGACCTGATAGTCCAGTGGACCAGGTGGACCAACCGGTAAGTTGGTCTAGTGGACCGGGTGGACGAACTAGCCTGCTAGTTATGTGGACCTGGTGGACCAACCTGCCTGTTGGTCCAGTGGACCAGGTGAACGAACCGGCCTGCTGGTCAAGTGGTCTGGGAAGACCAACCGGACTGTTGGTCTAGTGGACCAGGTGGACCAACCAGCCTGCTCTTCTAGTGGACCGGGTGGACCAAACGGCCTGCTCGTCTAGTGGACCGGGTGGACCAACCGGCCTGCTCGTCTAGTGGATCGGGTGGACAACCGGCCTGCTGGTCTAGTGGACCGGGTGGACCAACCGGCCTGCTGGTCCAGTGGACCGGGTGGACCAACCGGCCTGTTGGTCCAGTGGACCGGCAGGACCACCCGGCCTATTGGTCGAGTGGACCGGTAGACCAACCGTCCTGATGGTCTTGTGGACCGGGTGGACAAACTGGCCTGATGGTCCAACCCGCGTGCTGATCAAGTGGACGGGGTAGTCCAACCGGCCTGTTGGTGTAGTGGACCGGGTGAACAAACCGGCGTGTGGTCCAATTGACCGGGTGGACCAATCGGCCTGTTGGTCGAGTGGACCGTCTGGATCAATCTGCCTGTTGGTCTAGTGGACCGGCTGGACCAACCGGCTTCTTGGTCCAGTGGACCGGCTGGACCAATCAGCTTGTTGGTCCACTGGACCGGGTGGACCAATCGGCTCGGTGGTCTTGTGGACCGGGTGAACAAACCGGCCTATTGGTCCAATGGAACGGGTGGACCAACCGACGCTTTGGTCCAGTGGACTGGGTGGACCAACCGGCCTGTTGGTGCAGTGGACCGGATGGACGAACCGGCCTGCTGGTCAAATGGACCAGCTGGACCAACCCGCCTGCTGGTCAAGTGAACCGGGTAGACATACCTACTGGCCTGTTGGTCCAATGGACCGGCTGGACCAACCTGCCTGCTGGTCAAGTGGACTGGGTAGACCAATCGGTCTGTTGGTCCAGTGGACCGGGTGAACGAACCGGCCTGTTGTTCAAGTTGACCAGGTGGACCAACCGGCTTGTTGGTCCAGTGTCCGGCTGGACCAACCGGCCTCCTGGTCCAGTGGACTGGATGGACCTACTGGCTTGTTGGTCCAGTGGACCGGGTGGACCAACCGGCTTTCTGGTCTAGTAAACCGGGTGGACAATCCTGCCTGTGGTCCAATTGACTTAAAGGACCAATTGATATGCTCGTCAAGTGGACCGGTTGGACCAATTGGCCTGTTGGTCTAGTGGACCGGTTGGACCAACTGACCTGTTGGTCCAGTGGACCGGTTGGACCAACCGGCCTGTTGGTCCAGTAGACCGGCTGGACCAACCGGCTTGCTAGTCCACTGGACTGGAAGGACCTGTTGTGTGATGCTATCATTCGCATTCACGTCTGTCTGCCTCCCATCATATGTTCGTGCGTTGCATGCGTGGTGTGAGCGTGTGCAAGAATTTGTGTTTTGCGCGGTTTGTTTTGTGTTTGTTTGTGTTTTACCTGGTTTAGTGCAACTCTAATTCTCTTGTGTAAACTTGTGAGAACTATTGTGATTCAGTTAAGCATGTGGCAGCATACCCCCTAGTGCGCCGAAAATCATAACTCGAGATTTACTCCACCATTTGATACGATTCAAATTGGGAAAGATAGCCCTGGTTACAGACGATTCTAACATTGCAATTTTAGCCGACGACGTTTCTTGTGAAGTAGCGGTTCCTGTCCAGAATTTGAAGCCAACGATTTTTTTGAGAAATTTGGGCACCTATTCTTCATAGACTCAGTCCTTAACATCTAACAGGACCAACCGGCCGAATGGTCCTGTGGACCGGGTGGACGAAACAGCTCGTTGGTCCAGTGGGCCGGATGGACCAACCGGCCTGTTGGTCTAGTGGACCGGGTGAACCAACCGGCCCGTTGGTCCAGTGGATTGGGTGGACCAACCTGCCTTTTGGACCAGTGGACCGGATGGACCAACCGGCCTGCTAGTCCAGAGGACCGGGTGGACCAACCGGCCTGCTGGTCTAGTGGACCGGGTGGACCAACCGGCCTGTTGGTCCAGTGGACCGGGTGGACCAACCGGCCTGCTGGTCAAGTTGACCGGGTGGACCAACGGGCCTGCTCGTCTAGTAGACCGGGTGGACCAACCGGCTTGCTCTTCCAGTGGACCGGGTGGACCAACCGGCCTGTTGGTCCAGTGGACCGGGTGGACCAATCGGCTTGTTGGTCCAGTGGACCTGGTGGACCAATCGGCTTGTTGGTCCAGTGGACCGGGTGGACCAGCCGGCCTGCTCGTGCAGTGGACCGTGTGGACCAACCGGCCTGCTAGTCCAGATGATTGGGTGGACCAACAGGCCTGTTGGTCCAGTGGACCGGGTGGACCAACCGGCTTGCTGGTTCAGTTGACCGGGTGGACCAACCGGCCTGTTGGTCCAGTAAACCGGGTGGACCAACCGGCTTGTTGGTCTAGTGGACCGGGTGGACCGACCGCTCTGCTATCCCAATGGCCTGGGTGGACAAACCAGCCTATTGGTCCAGTTGATCTGGTGGAGCAACCGGCTTTCCAGTCCAGTGGACCGGGTGGACCAACCGGCCTGTTGGTCCAGTGGACCGGGTGGACCAACCGGCCTGTTGGTCCAGTGGACCGGGTGGACCAACCGGCTTGCTCGTTCAGTCAACTGGGTGGACCAACCGACCTCTTGGTCTAGTGGACCGGGTGGACCAACCGGCCTCCTCGTCAAGTGGAGGGGGTGGATCCATTGGCCTGTTGGTCCAGTGGACTGGGTGGACCAACCGGCCTGCTAATCATGTTGACAGGGTGGACCAACCGGCCTGCTCGTTTTGTAGACCGGGTGGACCAACCGGCTTGCTCTTCCAATGGACCAGGTGGACCAACCGGCCTGTTGGTCCAGTGGACCGGGTGGACCAATCGGCCTGTTGGTCCAGTGTACCGGGTGGACCAATCGGCTTGTTGGTCCAGTGAACCGGGTGGACCAGCCGGCCTGCTCGTGCAGTGGACCGTGTGGACCAACCGGCCTGCTAGTCGTGAGGATTGGGTGGACCGATAGGCCTGTTGGTCCAGTGGACCGGGTGGACCAACCGGCCTGCTGGTCCAGTGGACCGGGTGGACCAACCGGCCTGTTGGTCCAGTAAACTGGGTGAACCAACCGGCTTGTTGGTCTAGTGGACAGGGTGGACCAACCGGACTGCTAGCCCAGTGGCCTGGGTGGACCAACCAGCCTGTTGGTCCAGTTGACCTGGTGGAGCAACCGGCTTTCCAGTCCAGTGGACCGGGTGGACCAACCGGCCTGTTGGTCAAGTGGATAGGGTGGACTAACCGGCCTGTTGGTCCTGTGGACCGGGTGGACCCACTGGCCTGTTGGTCCAGTGGACCGGGTGGACCAACCGGCCTGTTGGTCCAGTGGACCAGTCGGACCAACCGGCCTGTTGAACCAGTGGGTCGGGTGGACCAATCGGCCAGCTGGCTCAGTGGACCGGGTGGACTAACCGGCCTGCTGGCTCAGTGGACCGGGTGGACTAACCGGCCTGCTTGTCCAGTTGACCGGGTGGACCAATCGGCGTGCTGTCCAGTGGACCGGGTGGACCAACCGGCCTGATGGTCCAGTAAACCGGATGGACCAACCTGCCTGTTGGTCTAGTGGACCGGGAGGACCAACCGACCTATTTGTCCAGTAGACCGGCCGGACCAACCGACCATTTGGTCAAGTGGACCGGCCGGACCAACCAGCCAATCGGTCCAGTAGTCCGGTTGGACCAAACTGCCTGTTGGCAGTAGTGGGCCAACAGGCAGTAGTGGACCAGCGGCCTGTTGTCCGGTTGACCAGTAGTCCTGTTGACCAACAGGCTATTCCAATTGGACCAATTGGTCCGGTTGACCAACCGGCTGTCCAGTAGTCCGGTTGACCAACCAGCCTGTTGGTCCGGTGGACCGGGAGGACCAAGCGGCCTGCTGGTCCAGTGGACTGGGTGGACCAACCGGCCTGTTAACGAGCTCCTTTTGGCCAAGTTGCGGGCAATTGGCTATTCCGTGGCCAGGCTCATGGCAATAAAAGCAACGCCTGTCGCCGTCCCGACGCCAAGTCCAATGGCGTTCCCCTTAACCTCGGTTACGAGGGGCGGGATTCGAGCGAGATGAGGCTGTGGGCATATGCGGCCTCGTCTTGCTGGCCGCCACAATTTGAGTGGCCGCTTTAACGTTTATATCCTCCACCACCTTGCCATACATAATCTTTAAGGCCATATTGGCCACCTCGAAACCACGTTGATCCGCGGTGATTAAAAAATGAATCTTTTCTTCAGCCTCGTCAACTATCTACTAAAGGTAATCAACGAGTTGCTCGTCGCCGTGTGAAGGTACGATGGAAATAGCATGAAGTGCAATTGCTTGAATGCGTTCGAAACTAAAGAGTTGAGTGCAAATGCCGTCACTTTTCACGAGAGAAGAATGCAACTGAGGGCGTGGAGTAGGGATGGGGGCCAGGATAGGGGGTGCTGTAGTGGGCTTGGAACGAACGGTATTACCTTCGTCGAGATTCTCAGAGTTGACGTGGTCGCCGTCGTCCTCTCGTTCGGGATTAAGAGAAGGAGGAGGAGGAGGAGGAGGAGGAGGAGGAGGAGGAGGAGGAGGAGGAGGAGGAGGAGGAGTAGGGGGAGGAGGAGGGGCACGAGGGCGAGGTGCCATTGCTGCGACGGGGCGTACGGGATTAGCTGTTGCTGCATGGTCACCAGCGTTGCCTCGTTGGAGCGCCGCGAGAAGGCCGAACGTGTCGAATCGCCTCGTTATTATTTGCATTTGCTGCCGCTCCAATGTTGTTTCCAGTGTAACGTGCCGAGTTGTTTTCCATTGTATGGCGCTCTATCGAAGCACTCGAACTGTCTGTAACGAGATCCCCGCCAGTTTCGGTGGAGATTTATCAGAGGTTCTGCTGGCAGGCGGGGTCAACGCGAGCAATAATTTCGGCGATTTCCGAAATCACAGCTGCCTGATTGCGCATATCCTGATGGTCGCCTTGATTCGCCCGCCGATTTACAGAATCGGGCTGACGATTCTCGCGCGCAGAATCCTGCATCTAACGGTCGCGATCTGCACGTGCTGGATCCTGGTCGCGATTTGCGCTTGCAAAATCTAGATCGCGATCTACCCGAGCAGAATCGCGATGATTGCGGCATGAAGAAGCAAGACCGCCATCATTGCGCTCTGCTCGCGCAGGACCGCGATCGTTGCGGTCCTGCGCCTGGGGTGCCTAGATGTGACGCGTCGGCAGCTGCGCATGGGGAACGACCCGCTCGTTACCGCAGTTACCACAGTTTCGACAGCATCCTTCGGGACCGGGGGCAGAAATGGGCGCGCCATTTAACAGCTCCAGCGCAGTCAGGGTCCGGTTTCAACGAGGAGATCGTGAGCGTTCACGCTGGGATGAGGAATCGCGATCCTCATCCCTTCTCAGAGATCATCGCCTGCCTCTGCTGCGCTTAACCATTCTTGATGAGGGAGGACGGCCGGTTACGGCGGAAACAAAACCAGCAGCCATGGACGAAAAATCTAACATTGATTACATCTTCAACCAGTTTGCTCCTATGCCTTTCTCTAAGCATAGCAAGGGTTTAGAGAGTGTGTTGAAGCAAATTAAGATCTGACGATGAGAATGAGACTAGGTGGTGTTTACTACAATTAGAATCTAGAAACTCTTAAGCACACCTTTAATACACACTAGATAGTCCCCACGGGGTCACCTCCAAGGGTCCTCGGGTGCCTGGCAACGCCAGCCCCTAACCAAGGGTCCGTGTTTGTAGAGGGATTTCTCTAAGTGTAAAGACTATCGTGTGCACTAAGAGCATTCCCAAGCTCAATTGCGCAGCGTTGACAAACGGTAGGTGCGTGTGGAGATAAGCTCCTCGCGTCAATACGTCGATAGAGCAATTTTCATTCACGAAAAGATTTATTGACAACTTCACACAAGCACGCAATTTATATCAAAGCCTACACACACACAAAGGAAACACAAAACAGTTGTTTAACTAGGCTTCAGGACTTCGTCAGATGCTCCAAGGAAAACGGTTGTCGAACTGCTCTTAAATTTGGCTTAATTTGCCCCGTCAAAATAACTGTCTTCAAACTGCACTCCTGCCAGATTCCCTTGCTGACTCCCTTCGCGAACATTCATGATTTCTTACGCGCAATCATGAGCATTCGTGTGGGATTACGGTTATCACGAACGTTCACAGTTACAAAACGGTTTCTCACAGTTTTTCCCTGTATCAAAAATGTCTAGTTAGGCGCGCGACATTTCTGACGAAGTAACCTGTACGCCGAATCAACGCGGAAATCGGTTTTTCAACCGAAATCCCGAGCACCCCCTTGAATGCAATCATGCACGACCGATATTTCGGTCGTGCTGTACAGTGCACGGACGTGCGCTGTCCTGCGCGTGGGCTAGGCGTTCATTCGCCCTGTCTTGTTGCAATCGTGCCTACTTGTACCCTCACACCATAGCAAGCCACACGCTCGGGCCTGAGGACCCACGAGCGCGAATTCAGGACCACACGCGCGGTCAAGATTCTCGCGCGCTTGACCTTTGACCAGCACGAAAAATATCCTCGGTCAACTTCGTGAACACTCACGACACTTCATGAACACACAAGAAACAGGAAAACACAAAAGAACATGAACGTGCATAAGTATTCATGAACAACGCACGAACCTCACGGAAATTCACGAACACAGATATTCACGCACATTCATGACAGTTCTCGAAACGACACAAATGCACGTGAAGTCTCCCATTCACACACGAACTTTCACAAGCACTTACGAGCGCAACGTCACATTAAAATGCACATAACTCAAGCCGCTAAGGCGAATCACAGACCGTAAATGCCAAACTAAACAGCACACAAATGTGCATTCCACACAACACAAATTACCTTAAATCCAGTACCTTCAAATTCACCTTGCGACGAATAGGCCATAGGTTGACGTGCAAATTACAATTTGCACCCAACAGGTGGCAGGTTCATCGGACCTGTGAGAATGTGAAGGAGCTTGTCCCCTTTACAACAAACTCCTCTTCTAGTCGAATCACAATCCTCAAAATTTTTAAGTAAACTTAAAAAAATTACATATTGTATTACGTGATGATGACGGCATAGCCAGCCATCAAACGGCCTCACTCTATCTTTCGTTTTAGGCACATTGAAGCCTATTGTGATCATAACAGTATATTGCACCAGCAGGCCGATTGGCCCAGCTGTTCACTGGACCAAGAAACCGGTTGGTCCAATTGGTCCATTGGACCAACAGGCTGGTTGGTCAGCAGTTCCACTAGAACATCAGGCCGGTCGGTTCAGCCGGTCCATCAGACCAACATGCCAGTTGGTCCAGCCGGTCCATCGGACCAACAGTCCGGTTCGTCCACCCGGGCAACTAGACCAACATATAGTTGGTCCAACCGGTCCATTAGACCAACATGCTGGATGGTCCCACCTGGAACACTGGACCAACAGTCAGGTTCGTCCAGTCGGATCTTTGGACCATCAGGCCGGTTTGTCCACCCTGTCCAATGGATTTACAGGCCGATTGGCCCACTTGGTCGACTGGACGACCAGCCGGTTGGTCCAGCCGGTCCACTAGATCAACAGGCCGGTTGGACCAACCGATCCACTAGACCAACAAGCCGACTGGCCCACCCGGTCCACTGGGCAACAGCCCGGTTGGTCCACCCAGTCCACTGGACCAACAGGCTAGTTGGTCCACCCAGTCAACTAAACAAGCACGACGGTTGGTCCTGTTGGTCCAAAGGGCCAACATGCAAGTTTGACCAGCTGGATCTTTGGACCAACAGGCCGGTTGGTCTAGACGGATCATTGGACCAACATGCCGGTTGGTCAACCTGGTCCACTGGACCAACACGCCGGTTGGAGCACTGTTAGAGATTAAGGACGGAGTCTATGGCGTTTAGGGGCCGAAATATCACAAAATCGTTGGTCTCAATTTCTGGACAGAATCGTCGAGTTCACAAGATTTGCCGTCGACAAAAAAACGCACCGTTGACACTTCACCAATTTCGGTTATGTTGTGGCTACATTTCCCAATTTGAATCGTTTGAAAAGGTGAAGTTATCTGGAGTTATCAATTTCGGCGCACTAGGGGGTATGCTGCCATAGAAACTTTAACTCAATCACAAGACTCTCACAAGTGCCACAAGTTACACACAAGAAAGTTAGAGTAGCAATAAACGAGGTAGGAGGGAAGAGGAGGACGCGAGGTGTCAGAATGAACAGGCAGGAATGGGGAACTAGAAAGGATGGTGAGTACAAATATGAAACCCTAATGTTGTGACCCCCCTATAGGCTAACCCACTACAGCCTACACAAACACAACATATATAATGTTTGACACACCCCCATAGGCAAAGTGGGGGAGACCTAGGGGTCACAAGACCAGTCAAGGCAAAGCAAGGCAACAACAAGCTCAGGGTGGATCTCAAGGATACCACACAAATTCCGAGCACAAGCTAGTGGTCACAAGACCAGTTCACATGCAAGTTTATAACAGAGCAAGAGATACAGTGATCACAACCTAGCAACAGTAAACATGCAGGTAGATATATATATAGTGATCACAGTACAAGCAAGGTCAAGAGGTAAGTAAGTGAGGTCCAGTAGGCACAAGGCCTAGCAGAGTGCAGAAGCGCTGATGGTCACAAGGCGGAAGCGCCTTGGTGAACACATCAGCAAGGTTGGCCTCAGTGGCCACGTAACGCAGACAAAGCTGACCGCGCTGCTGCAGCTCTCGAGCAAGGAAGTACCGCAGGGCGATGTGCTTCGTTCTGTGCTCCAGTCTGTGCTCCTCACACAAGGCAATGGCAGCCTGGTTGTCGACGTACAGCACTGGAGGAGAACGAGGCTGCTCACCCAAGTCGGTCAGCAGGTAAGTCAGCCAGCGTAGCTCCTGGGCAGCCATGGCTGTGGCGTAGATCTCAGCCTCACAACCGGAGCTGAGAACAAAAGAAGAGCGTGTAGAACGCCAAGAAACTGAGCCGGAGCCAAGGCTGAAGGTGTAACCCTGAGACGACCGCTGAGTAGCCTGGTCGTCCGCCCAAGAAGCGTCTGAGTGTCCAGTAAGTACAACTCGGTCTCGCCCTCCAAGCACTAGCCCCATGCCCGACGTACTGCACAAGTAGCGCAACACCCTCTTAGCGGCATCCATGTGCTCCTTCCTGTGACGGCCAGGAGCGACATAGCGTGCAAGGATGCTAAGAGGGTATGCAAGGTCAGGTAGAGTGCAGGTCATCAGGTACATGAGGCAGCCCACAAGCTCTGGATACGGGCCACTTGGCTCTACGGACTCATCCGAAGGCAGAGCTGAGAGCGAGTGACCGGTAGGCAGAGGAGTGGACTGAGGCGAGGAGTACGTGAAGCGGAAGCGCTGAAGGATCTGCTGCACCATGTGTGACTGAGTCAAGGTGATGGTGCGCCGTGCTCTGTCCCGGGTGATCCGCAAGCCAAGATAGCTTGTCAGTTCACCCAGGTCTGTGCACGTGTGTCTCCTCTGCAGCTCCGACTTCACGTGGGCGAGTGCCGCGGTGTCAGCAGTGGCAAAGACCAAGTCGTCGACGTACACGAGGATGTAGAAGGGCGGCAGTGAGGTGTCTGTGCGTAGAAACAGTGACGGGTCAGCAGTAGAGGGAGCGAACCCAAGAAAAGCAAGTGTCGTCCTCAGTGTGTCGTGCCACTCACGCGGTGCCTGGCGGAGACCGTAGACTGGCCGCTGAAGCCTCCACTGGGTACCAGGAGGAACCGACCCAGTGAAGCCAGGAGGGCGGCGCAGCCAGATCTCCTCGTGCAGGCTGCCCTGCAAGAAAGCAGTGCTGAAGTCAAGTGAGTGAAGCTCGTAGTCGCGCTGAGCGGCTATGTGCAGCAGCACCCGAAGAGTGGTCATCTTCGGGGTGGGGGAGAAGGTCTGAAAGAAGTCAACTCCCTCTCGCTGACTGAAGCCTCGAGCCACGTAGCGCGCCTTGAAGACAGGAGGAGAACCCGGTGGCCGCTTCACCCTGAAAATTCACATGCCACTGACGATGTTCGCCCCAGGTGGGGGAACCTCGTCGACGTAGGTGCGTGTGGACTTCCAGGAAGCCATCTCTGCGTCCATGGCTGTCTGCCACTGAGAGGAGTAGGGACCCGCCATCGCCTCAGCGTAAGTGCGCGGGGTCGGGATGTCTGGTGCATCCGGGTCTCCCTCAGGGGCAACTAGCATGGACACGAGGTGGGGTAAAGCAGCAGCAAAGCACTGGAACTCCTCCTGTCTGTCCTCAAGGACGTCCGTGCCAAGAGCACACTCACCCCCGACGGACGGAGGACAGACAGACTCAGACTCAGCAACAAGGCTAGTGGCGTAGTCTAGACGACAGCGGGCAGCAAAGTCTATCAACTCAGCGACTAGAGCAGACGCAGCAGAGAACTCAAAGGTAGGGTCAGTGACAACAGTAGCGAGGAGACGGGTGACAGTGGGACTGGCAGCACGACGGGAGTCAGACTCCGGGTCAGGAAGAGTAGGCAGAGAGGAAGCAGGAGGAGACGGTAGCGGGACACGCTGAGGAGCAGTGGAGGGACGCAGAGTCATGTAGTGAGTGCCAGGGACAGGAGGAGGACGCTCACGTGGGACACGACGACCAGTGCGAGCAGTACGAACAGGCGACGCAGGACGAGACTCAGGCTCACGACGCTCTGTAAGACCTCCTGTGGGACCAGCGTAAGGAGAGGGAGCAGGGAGAGGCGAGGCAGGCGGGAACTGTGACTGCGACTGGACAGGCGGAGGACACTCTACGGAGGGAGGAGGACAAGGAGGAGGAGCCTGACCAAGAACCTGCTGAAGAAGTGGTACGAAGTACGGTCGCGGCCGCGCAGCGTCTCCAGAACCAGCAGAGACACCAGCGGCAGGGTCCTCAGTACCAGCAGCAGCTCCAACTCCCGGGTCCTCAGCTCCAGCAGTAGCTCCAACGCCCGGGTCCTCAGCACCAGCAGCAGCGCCACCGCTCGGCTCCGCAGCACCAGCAGCAGCTCCACCGTCCGGGTCCTCAGCTCCAGCAGTAGCTCCAACGCCCGGGTCCTCAGCACCAGCAGCAGCCCCAACGCCCGGGTCCTCAGCACCAGCAGCAGCTCCAACGCTCGGGTCCTCAGCACCAGCAGCAGCGCCACCGCTCGGGTCCTCAGCACCAGCAGCAGCTCCACCACTCGGGTCCTCAGCACCAGCAGCAGCGCCACCGCTCGGGTCCTCAGCACCAGCAGCAGCTCCAACGCCCGGGTCCTCAGCACCAGCAGCAGTGCCACCCCCAGGGTCCGCAGCACCAGGAGCACCACTCCGAAGACTGCAGCGTCGCGTGTACCACTCTCGGATCTGCTGAATGGGGGGGAGCTCCTGGGTAGGAGGGGAAGTACCGGGACGAGCTCCAGCAGCACCTCTCCGGAGGCGGCAGTACTCGAGGTACCTCTCCTGCAGCTGCTGGGAGGAGAGGGCTCCTCCAGGTGTAGCACGCTCAGTCTCAGTACCCCCAGACTCCGCACCCCCAGGCTCAGCACCTCCAGGCTCCACACCTCCAGGGTCCGCACCTCCAGGCTCAACACCCCCAGGCTCCGCACCTCCAGGCTCAACACCCCCAGGCTCAGCACCCCCAGACTCAGCACCCCCAGGCTCAGCACCCCTAGACGCAGGACGAGAGTCAACAGCTACCTCGACAGGCTCACCCGGGTCTACCTGGGACACACCTGAGGGAGCGGCACCCTGAGGGGGGAGGGGGTCTGGTACCTCTGCACCTGGAGCGAGGAAGAGAGGCGGGGGGGGGAGCGGGGCAGTGCGGTAGGGGAAGAGGCGGTAGTAGGGGACGGACTCGTCAAAAGTGACGTCCTGAGAGGCCAGGACACGCCGCGAGGTGGGGTGGTAGAACTGCCAACCAGGGGCGTCCGGGACAAAGCCAAGGAAGACGCAGGGGACAGCACGACGGGAGAGCTTGTCCGCGGACGTGTCGCGGACAAAAGCTCGGGATCCCCAGACCCGAAAACGCGACGCATCGCCAGCCTCTCCCGTCCAACGCAGTGTCGGAGAAGTCTCGGGCAAGGAGACACGGGGCCAGAGGTTGAGCTGATGCGCAGCGTATCGGACTGCAAACGGCCACAGAAAGTGGGGGGCAGCCGCATGAACCAAGGAGGTACGAGCGACCTCCATGACCAAGCCAATGCGGCGCTCAGCAACCCCATTCTGCTGTGGAGAGGCCGGAAGCGTGAACGACTGCTCAATGCCCTCCTGCTGACAGAAGGCCTCCAAGAGGCCAGAGGAAAACTCTCCACCTCTGTCAGAGTGCAGACGCAGGACAGGGAAGTCGGAGCGGAAACGCTCACTAAGCTGGAGACGAGATCTGCGGATCCAAGGGATCAAGACATCAGGGACGTCACCCTTGGTGCGCAAGGGGAAGACCGTGGTGTAGCGCGAGAAGTCGTCAACAACAATCAGGAAGTACCTCTCCTGACCCTGACCACGGACGCGGGCTGGGCCCCACACGTCCATGTGGAGTGTCTGCAAAGGAGCAGACGTCGGAGGAAAGGAGGAGGAGTGAGGAGCGGCGCGCTGCCGCCCCTCGACACAGGGAAGACAGGGAGGAGCAGGTGAGTCGAGAAGGGGAGGGAGCACCCTGGGAAGACCAGCAACAAGGTCCCGTTTGTGCATGGCCCGAAGGCGCTGCACAGACGGGTGACCAAGGCGGTGGTGCCAAAGGACAGTCTCATGCGCCAGAGAGCGACACGAGCAGGGGGCGGACAGCTGACCTGACGCAGACGCAGACGTAGACGCAGACGCAGCTACCGGAGGGGACTCAGTGGTCAGTGTGTACAGGTCCGACCCCGGCTCTCGAGTGAAAGTAGCCAGGTGGCGACCCGTCCGAGCACACGTGCAGTGTGTCACGCGCTCGTAGGCAGGGGTGAACTGGTGAACACCCGAGTCCTGGAGCGCACAACCCGCCACCAAGTTCGTAGAGAACGAGGGGAGGTAGAGACCTGACAGCGTGCCGGACGGGACCGCAGGACAAGGAAGGACAGTGGAGGAGGTCGCAATGACCGGACCCCCAGAGGGGTCAGCTGTTGGTGTAAGGGCCTAATAAACTCAAGCTATTAGGACTTAATCAAACTTAAAACCTCTCCTCGGGGTCACCTCCAAGGGTCCCTGGGTGCCTGGTACAAGACCAGCCCCTATCCTCGGGTCCGAGTTTGTAGAGAGAGGGATCAAGAAGGACTTAGTCAAAACAGCAAGAGTACCTTGAACGTCGCGCAGCGTGCCGTGCAGACCGTCGGTCGGATTAAGCTGAGAATTCGCTATATCGAAGCTCGCTCCAAGAGCTTTAAAATGAGCCAAGTTGCCTCGCGAAAAGTTCTGCCATTACAAAGTTATGGCTCAGACGGTGTTTGCCTAGCATTAGAGTGCTAGCGTACTAGCGTTGACTCGGGTAGCATTCCGCCGTCGAATAGCGCAGAAACGAAATTCCAGCGAGGAAGGAATTCGCTTGAATCAATTTTACTATGTTCAGGTACAAACAGAGAAGGATTAAATAGTTCTAGCTAGCAAGGACCTTGGGAATCAACCTGGGAACAACCAGGGATGATCCCAAATAATTCCAAGCAACAGAACCAACCTGGCTGGACAAAATAGCAGGTGGTAGGTTGGTAAACAACCTCTGGTTCTGTTTTTCCAACCTGGGAAAACAACAACCAGGTTCAGGTTCTAAAAACAGAACCTGTTTTGTCTTTGCCCAACCAGCCAAATGCTGGTTCCGCTGGTTTCCCCTGGCCTTGTAGCATGCAGATACAGACAAACAACATCCAACCTTCACCTAAATTGTACCCCTATAGTGCCTTCCCTGCTACACTATAGTTAACCAAACAAAACAGTACAATTTCGAGTTGGATAGAACTGAATCTGCGCAATCAACTCAACCGAACTGCAAAGCTTCCATCTTGGGTTCCTTTGCGAGCTCGTCCTTCCTGCTTGCTGTTGGGTGCAAATGCACATTGCACGACATCCTGCCGTCTGTTTGTACGAGTATGCGTGTGCGAATGCATTTGCGTGTGAATTGTGTGTTCGTGTGTTTGTTTGCTTTCGCATTTTTCGCTTGATGCATTTGCAGGTACTCGCGCAATGTGCGTTTCGGCACAACATTGTACGCGCTATGAACAGTGCAAGCAGAAAGGACGAGCTCGCAAAGGAACCCAAGATGGAAGCTTTGCAGTTCGGTTGAGTTGATTGCGCAGATTCAGTTCTATCCAACTCGAAATTGTACTGTTTTGTTTGGTTAACTATAGTGTAGCAGGGAAGGCACTATAGGGGTACAATTTAGGTGAAGGTTGGATGTTGTTTGTCTGTATCTGCATGCTACAAGGCCAGGGGAAACCAGCAGAACCAGCATTTGGCTGGTTGGGCAAAGACAAAACAGGTTCTGTTTTTAGAACCTGAACCTGGTTGTTGTTTTCCCAGGTTGGAAAAACAGAACCAGAGGTTGTTTACCAACCTACCACCTGCTATTTTGTCCAGCCAGGTTGGTTCTGTTGCTTGGAATTATTTGGGATCATCCCTGGTTGTTCCCAGGTTGATTCCCAAGGTCCTTGCTAGCTAGAACTATTTAATCCTTCTCTGTTTGTACCTGAATATAGTCAAATTGATTCAAGCGAATTCCTTCCTCGCTGGAATTTCGTTTCTGCGCTATTCGACGGCGGAATGCTACCCGAGTCAACGCTAGTATGCTAGCACTCCAACGCTAGGCAAACGCTGTCCGAGCCATAACTTAGTAATGGCAGAACTTTTCGCGAGGCAACTTGGCTCATTTTAAAGCTCTTGGAGCGAGCTTCGATATAGCGAATTCTCAGCTTAATCCGATCGACGGTCTGCACGGCACGCTGCGCGACGTTCAAGGTACTCTTGCTGTTTTGACTAAGTCCTTCTTGATCCCTCTCTCTACAAACTCGGACCCGAGGATAGGGGCTGGTCTTGTACCAGGCACCCAGGGACCCTTGGAGGTGACCCCGAGGAGAGGTTTTAAGTTTGATTAAGTCCTAATAGCTTGAGTTTATTAGGCCCTTACACCAACAAGCTGGTATCAGAGCTGCGTTATAGTGATCCTCGTTATAGGTAGCTATGGCGGGCAACACCTCGGCGGGAGCTGGTGAATCTTCAGCCCAAGATCGTAGCGGCAGCCAAGATTCTGGTCTTTCAGCGCCAAGGGGAGCGCGAACAAACCAGGGCTCGCTTGTCAAGGAGGTGCTGAAGAATTTCACCGTCGAGAAGTTCAATGGTGAGGGCTATGATGATTGGGCCTGGAAAATGCAATTATATTTCCGTCAGATCGGTTTGCTGAAACTAATGATTGGGGAGGAGCCTAGACCGAGTGACCCCACGCTGCAGGAAGATTGGGACGAGCGCTCCTCGGCTGGCTACTATTTGATGTCGCAGAGTTTGGAGCTGAACCAGCGTCACCACGTCATGCACCTGCTGCCGGAGGTTGAATGCGGTCCGAAGGCGTGGACCGTGTTGAAGGAGCTGCACGCCCCGACCTCCGTTGTCGCAACGTTGATGCTGGAGAGGGAGCTGTCCGCGTTGCGCCTGAGCGAGGGAGAGCCGGTGCAACCAGTCCTGGACAAGATGCGCGACCTCTATGCGAAGTTGGCGACCGCGGGAATCACCTACCCGGAGCAGACCAAGTGCTTGAAGATGCTCTCACTGCTGCCAGAATCGTGGCTTCAATTTACGAGCGGATTGAGCCTGCCGCAGAACCAGAGCTTGTGGACGCTCGAGTGGGTGCGGACGAAGATTCTGGAGGAGGACTTCCGTCGCCGCCAACTGAGGGGTGGAGACGACGGCAGCAGCAGCTACGGGATGCAAGGGAGCCGACGTGGCAGAGGACGTGGCTTCGGTGGTGCTGGACGCGGTGCAAAGAAAGACGACGACTCCAACGACCAACAAGGAGGTACCGGTTGGGGTCGCGGTGCGAAATCTGGACGTGGGGGCAAGTCGGGTGCTGGTGGCAAAATGAAAGGGAGTTGCTGGTATTGTGAGAAGGAAGGGCACCCCTGGTTTTTGTGCTATAAGAAACCCGATGGATGGACCCCCCAGAATCGTCACCAGGATGGCGGCGCGCGGAGGAACCAGAAAAACGGCGCCAACATGGTCGCTGATTCGTCCGACAACAACCCGAAGGGCAACGGCGGTGCGGAGAAGAAGAAGGAGCGCACCGCGGGCCAATTCTTCCATGTGGGAGACAAGGGGGAGCAAGGAGACGCCTCTGCCAAAGTTGGAGCAGAGCTGCACCCCCTAGACTATTGGGTGTTGGACACAGGCGCTGCTTGGACGATGACGCCGCGCAAGGACCTGCTGGACGAAGTACGAGCTGCACCGATCAATGAAGTGTGCTCCGCCTCTGGACACATGTTGAAGGTGGCTGGTGCGGGACGAGCTGCGTTTAAGGGAGCGGATGGCAAGCCGGTGGTGCTGCACGACGTTCTCTTCGTCCCCGACCTGAAGGCCAACCTTATCTCCCTCCGTAAGCTTGGCAAGGCTGGGGTGAACACCAACACGGATGGGGCACGCACTTATAAGGGGAAGCTGGGCAATCGGGTGCTTTGGGATCTGCACGAGAGCAAGGACGTGTACAGATCTATGTGGCAGCTGCCGGCCCTGGCGTGGCATGGTGGGGGGCAGGCTGGAGAGGGGTCTGCATCCCAGGGGGAGTGCAATGCCGTTGGAGGGGTTGGTGTGAAAGTGTCGGCCAGATCTGGGGAGACAGATTGGGCAACGGCACACCGACGCTTAGGGCATGTGGCAATGCCTTTGCTGAAGCAGCTGGAGAAGGATGGAGCCGTTAAGGGTCTGAAGCTGAACGGACAGCCACCCGATGACAACTGTGAAATCTGTTTGCTTTCAAAGTTCACCCGTTTCCCTTTCCATAGTGTGGCTGGCAGGAGCAAGAAGCCTTTGGAGCTGGTCCACATGGACTTGGTGGGGCCGCTGCCGGTGCAAGGGCACAAGGGGGAGCGGTATTTTCTTACAATTGTGGATGACTGGAGCAGGCTGATGTGGGCGTATCCGCTGAAGCAGAAGGACCACGCCACCTCCACGATACGGGACGATTGGCTGCCATTCGTGGAGAAGCAGGCGGAGTGTGTAGTGAAGCGGATTAGGACAGACCGGGGTGGTGAGTTCCTTGGAGCTGAAATGACGGCCTGGCTCAAGAAGCAGGGCATCCAGAGAGAGCTGACCACGGCTTATACCCCACAGTCCAATGGTGTAGCAGAACGGGCAAACCGGACCATTCTGGAGACAGCTAGGGCGCTGCTCATAGAATCTGGGCTGAGCAATTCTATGTGGCCTCATGCTGTCCGGCACGCCACTGTCGCTAGGAACAGGGTGCTCACCAAGGTTGGGGATGACTCGTGGGTGCCGTTGGAGAGGTGGCTTGGGAGGAAGCCGCCGGTGGACATGCTGAGGGTGTTCGGTTGCATGGCAGTCGCCCACGTCCCCAAGACCTACCGCAGTAAGTTGGGGGCGAGTGCAATCTGGTGTGTGCATTTGGGGCTGGCTGCTGAGAGCAAGGGATGGCTGCTGTGGGAACCATCCAAGGGTGTGTTGTTTGACAGCAGGGATGTGAAATTCATTGAGGGCATGATGTATGGGAGCTGGGAGAAACAGCCGGAGGCAAGGGTGTCCCAGCAGATGGAGCAGATCACCATGCAGCTGGACCTGACTCCTAGTGTGTGGGAGGAGGGAGAGGAGGCAGCTGCTGGAAATGGTGATGGAGAGAAGATACAGGAGGCATCTGCTGGTGGAGAAAATGGTGTGGAAACTGGCGGCAGCACTAGTGGAGCTGCTGGACCCGAGGGAGGAGAGAAGCAGCAGGGAAAAACTAAGAAGCCGAAGGGTGTCGTTATGAAGGGATGGGAGACACCCGTCTCCAGGCCAGGACGTACCCGTATGGCTACTAAGAAGCTGACTGCAGGAACTGATGCAGCAGAGCAGCAGCTAGGGACCGAAGAGGCATTGCTGATTCTACCTCATGGCTATGACCCGGATGAGGAGGATGAGCCTGCGTACTGTTTTCTTGCCCCTGCACCAGAGGAACCAGCTAGCATGGAGGAGGCATTAGCTGGACCAGATAGGGACAAGTGGCTGGCTTCTAGGGATGCTGAGTACCAGAGTCTGCTGGAGAATGGGACATGGGATCTGGTGGTGCTGCCTGATGGGAAGAAAGCGATACAATGCAAGTGGGTGCTGAGGATCAAGACCGATGACAAGGGGCAGGTCACCATCTACAAGAGTAGGCTGGTGGCGAAGGGGTTTATGCAGAAGGAGAAGCAGGACTTCAACGAGATCTTTGCTCCCACTGCCAAACCCCCTACCCTCCGTGTCTTGTTGGCAGATGCAGCTGTTAGTGGGAAATTCATCATTCAGATGGATATTTCAAAGGCATTCCTGAATGGGATTTTAGAGGAGGATGTGTACATGACGCAGCCGCCTGGGTATGAGGATGGTACGGGCAGGGTGTGCAAGCTCAACAAGTCCATCTACGGCTTGAAGCAGGCGCCACGCTGCTGGTACCAGAAGTTGGCAGCTGTTTTAGAGGAGATGGGATTCAGGACCAGCAGCTGTGATGAGAGCCTCTTTCTCAAGGGCGAAGGGGAGAAGCTGGTGCTGTTTCTGGTCTATGTGGACGACATTCTTCTCTTCAGCAGCAGCATGAAGGAGATCCAGAAAGTGCAGCAGCAACTGATGGAAAACTTCAAGTGCAAGAACCTTGGGGAGGTAAAGTACTACCTCGGGATGCACGTGGAGAGGGATCCAGATCACAGGTGGTTGAAGCTGCACCAGGAGAAGTTCATCAAGGAGCTGGGGGAGAAGTATGGGATTGAGAATGAGCGCAAGGTTGCAACTCCCCTGCCAGCAGAATTCAAGCTTGTGAAGGCTGCAGAGGATGAAGGGGTTGAAGCTGAAGAGCAGCAGCAATTTCAGTCCTTGGTGGGCAGCCTCTTGTACGCAGCAGTTCACACGAGGCCCGACATCTCTTTCTCGGTTGGGCAGCTGGCTAGGGTGGTGCAGAATCCATCAGAGGAGCAGGTGGATGCAGCTGAGCGTGTGGTGAAGTACCTGAACTCTCACCCAAGCATTGGAGTTCAATACTCCGCATCTGCACAGGTGAAGCAGAAAGGGGTGGAGGTGCTGAAAGAGAAGGGGGAGAGGCTTGGAGAAGGCAAGCTATTTCTCACTTGCTTTACCGATGCTACATGGGCTTCTGAGAAGGAGGATTCCTCATCTGTGGGAGGATACATCTGCGTAGTTGGGGGAGGACCTGTTAGTTGGAGGTCCAAGAAGCAGACGGAGACGGCACTCTCTTCCGTAGAATCAGAGTACATGGCGATGTTCCATGGGGTGAAGGAGGTGATTTGGCTGAGGAGGCTGTTAGAGGAGATTGGCCAGGAGCAGAAAGTTGCTACGCCGCTGTTTTGTGATAGCAAGGGGGCTCTTGGGATGGCCAGAAACGCTGTGCTTCATGGGCTGAACAAGCACATGCGTATCAAGTGGCACTGGCTGCGTAAGGAGGTGAAGAGGGGGACGGTGAATCCGATCTACATCAAGACTCACCAGCAGCCAGCAGACTTTCTCACCAAGAGGCTTGCGGATGAGCCTCATTAGCGTTGTGTGCGCATGAGTGGAATGAGCATGAACTAGCATGGAATGACGGGGATGCAGCCGGCAGGCTGAGGGGGAGTGTGTTGGGTGCAAATGCACATTGCACGACATCCTGCCGTCTGTTTGTACGAGTATGCGTGTGCGAATGCATTTGCGTGTGAATTGTGTGTTCGTGTGTTTGTTTGCTTTCGCATTTTTCGCTTGATGCATTTGCAGGTACTCGCGCAATGTGCGTTTCGGCACAACATTGTACGCGCTATGAACAGTGCAAGCAGAAAGGACGAGCTCGCAAAGGAACCCAAGATGGAAGCTTTGCAGTTCGGTTGAGTTGATTGCGCAGATTCAGTTCTATCCAACTCGAAATTGTACTGTTTTGTTTGGTTAACTATAGTGTAGCAGGGAAGGCACTATAGGGGTACAATTTAGGTGAAGGTTGGATGTTGTTTGTCTGTATCTGCATGCTACAAGGCCAGGGGAAACCAGCAGAACCAGCATTTGGCTGGTTGGGCAAAGACAAAACAGGTTCTGTTTTTAGAACCTGAACCTGGTTGTTGTTTTCCCAGGTTGGAAAAACAGAACCAGAGGTTGTTTACCAACCTACCACCTGCTATTTTGTCCAGCCAGGTTGGTTCTGTTGCTTGGAATTATTTGGGATCATCCCTGGTTGTTCCCAGGTTGATTCCCAAGGTCCTTGCTAGCTAGAACTATTTAATCCTTCTCTGTTTGCACCTGAATATAGTCAAATTGATTCAAGCGAATTCCTTCCTCGCTGGAATTTCGTTTCTGCGCTATTCGACGGCGGAATGCTACCCGAGTCAACGCTAGTATGCTAGCACTCCAACGCTAGGCAAACGCTGTCCGAGCCATAACTTAGTAATGGCAGAACTTTTCGCGAGGCAACTTGGCTCATTTTAAAGCTCTTGGAGCGAGCTTCGATATAGCGAATTCTCAGCTTAATCCGACCGACGGTCTGCACGGCACGCTGCGCGACGTTCAAGGTACTTTGCTGTTTTGACTAAGTCCTTCTTGATCCCTCTCTCTACAAACTCGGACCCGAGGATAGGGGCTGGTCTTGTACCAGGCACCCAGGGACCCTTGGAGGTGACCCCGAGGAGAGGTTTTAAGTTTGATTAAGTCCTAATAGCTTGAGTTTATTAGGCCCTTACACCAACATTCAGGTACTTCACCACACGCTCAGCTGCATCCACCTGCTCCTCTGATGGATTCTGCACCACCCTAGCCAGCTGCCAACCAGAGGAAAGAGATGTCGGGCCTCGTGTGAACTGCTGCGTACAAGAGGCTGCCCACCAAGGACTGAAATTGCTGCTGCTCTTCAGCTTCAACCCCTTCATCCTCTGCAGCCTTCACAAGCTTGAATTCTGCTGGCAGGGGAGTTGCAACCTTGCGCTCATTCTCAATCCCATACTTCTCCCCCAGCTCCTTGATGAACTTCTCCTGGTGCAGCTTCAACCACCTGTGATCTGGATCCCTCTCCACGTGCATCCCGAGGTAGTACTTTACCTCCCCAAGGTTCTTGCACTTGAAGTTCTCCATCAGTTGCTGCTGCACTTTCTGGATCTCCTTCATGCTGCTACTGAAGAGAAGAATGTCGTCCACATAGACCAGAAACAGCACAAGCTTCTCTCCCCTCGCCCTTGAGAAAGGGGCTCATCACAGCTGCTGGTCCTGAATCCCATCTCCTCTAAAACAGCTGCCAACTTCTGGTACCAGCAGCGTGGCGCCTGCTTCAAGCCGTAGATGGACTTGTTGAGCTTGCACACCCTGCCTGTACCATCCTCATACCCAGGCGGCTGCGTCATGTACACATCCTCCTCTAAAATCCCATTCAGGAATGCCGTTGAAATATCCATCTGAATGATGAATTTCCCACTAACAGCTGCATCTGCCA
The DNA here is from genome assembly GCA_947470075.1 of Closterium sp. Yama58-4. Lineage (NCBI taxonomy): Eukaryota > Viridiplantae > Streptophyta > Zygnematophyceae > Desmidiales > Closteriaceae > Closterium > Closterium sp. Yama58-4. The sequence continues at coordinate 136,418 of CANIUD010000021.1, read as the reverse complement.
ACAAGACACGGAGGGTAGGGGGTTTGGCAGTGGGAGCAAAGATCTCGTTGAAGTCCTGCTTCTCCTTCTGCATAAACCCCTTCGCCACCAGCCTACTCTTGTAGATGGTGACCTGCCCCTTGTCATCGGTCTTGATCCTCAGCACCCACTTGCATTGTATCGCTTTCTTCCCATCAGGCAGCACCACCAGATCCCATGTCCTATTCTCCAGCAGACTCTGGTACTCAGCATCCCTAGAAGCCAGCCACTTGTCCCTATCTGGTCCAGCTAATGCCTCCTCCATGCTAGCTGGTTCCTCTGGTGCAGGGGCAAGAAAACAGTACGCAGGCTCATCCTCCTCATCCGGGTCATAGCCATGAGGTAGAATCAGCAATGCCTCTTCGGTCCCTAGCTGCTGCTCTGCTGCATCAGTTCCTGCAGTCAGCTTCTTAGTAGCCATACGGGTACGTCCTGGCCTGGAGACGGGTGTCTCCCATCCCTTCATAACGACACCCTTCGGCTTCTTAGTTTTTCCCTGCTGCTTCTCTCCTCCCTCGGGTCCAGCAGCTCCACTAGTGCTGCCGCCAGTTTCCACACCATTTTCTCCACCAGCAGATGCCTCCTGTACCTTCTCTCCATCACCATTTCCCGCAGCTGCCTTCTCTCCCTCCTCCCACACACTAGGAGTCAGGTCCAGCTGCATGGTGATCTGCTCCATCTGCTGGGACACCCTTGCCTCCGGCTGTTTCTCCCAGCTCCCATACATCATGCCCTCAATGAATTTCACATCCCTGCTGTCAAACAACACACCCTTGGATGGTTCCCACAGCAGCCATCCCTTGCTCTCAGCAGCCAGCCCCAAATGCACACACCAGATTGCACTCGCCCCCAACTTACTGCGGTAGGTCTTGGGGACGTGGGCGACTGCCATGCAACCGAACACCCTCAGCATGTCCACCGGCGGCTTCCTCCCAAGCCACCTCTCCAACGGCACCCACGAGTCATCCCCAACCTTGGTGAGCACCCTGTTCCTAGCGACAGTGGCGTGCCGGACAGCATGAGGCCACATAGAATTGCTCAGCCCAGATTCTATGAGCAGCGCCCTAGCTGTCTCCAGAATGGTCCGGTTTGCCCGTTCTGCTACACCATTGGACTGTGGGGTATAAGCCGTGGTCAGCTCTCTCTGGATGCCCTGCTTCTTGAGCCAGGCCGTCATTTCAGCTCCAAGGAACTCACCACCCCGGTCTGTCCTAATCCGCTTCACTACACACTCCGCCTGCTTCTCCACGAATGGCAGCCAATCGTCCCGTATCGTGGAGGCGGCGTGGTCCTTCTGCTTCAGCGGATACGCCCACATCAGCCTGCTCCAGTCATCCACAATTGTAAGAAAATACCGCTCCCCCTTGTGCCCTTGCACCGGCAGCGGCCCCACCAAGTCTATGTGGACCAGCTCCAAAGGCTTCTTGCTCCTGCCAGCCACACTATGGAAAGGGAAACGGGTGAACTTTGAAAGCAAACAGATTTCACAGTTGTCATCGGGTGGCTGTCCGTTCAGCTTCAGACCCTTAACGGCTCCATCCTTCTCCAGCTGCTTCAGCAAAGGCATTGCCACATGCCCTAAGCGCCGGTGTGCCGTTGCCCAATCTGTCTCCCCAGATCTGGCCGACACTTTCACACCAACCCCTCCAACGGCATTGCACTCCCCCTGGGATGCAGACCCCTCTCCAGCCTGCCCCCCACCATGCCACGCCAGGGCCGGCAGCTGCCACATAGATCTGTACACGTCCTTGCTCTCGTGCAGATCCCAAAGCACCCGATTGCCCAGCTTCCCCTTATAAGTGCGTGCCCCATCCGTGTTGGTGTTCACCCCAGCCTTGCCAAGCTTACGGAGGGAGATAAGGTTGGCCTTCAGGTCGGGGACGAAGAGAACGTCGTGCAGCACCACCGGCTTGCCATCCGCTCCCTTAAACGCAGCTCGTCCCGCACCAGCCACCTTCAACATGTGTCCAGAGGCGGAGCACACTTCATTGATCGGTGCAGCTCGTACTTCGTCCAGCAGGTCCTTGCGCGGCGTCATCGTCCAAGCAGCGCCTGTGTCCAACACCCAATAGTCTAGGGGGTGCAGCTCTGCTCCAACTTTGGCAGAGGCGTCTCCTTGCTCCCCCTTGTCTCCCACATGGAAGAATTGGCCCGCGGTGCGCTCCTTCTTCTCCGCACCGCCGTTGCCCTTCGGGTTGTTGTCGGACGAATCAGCGACCATGTTGGCGCCGTTTTTCTGGTTCCTCCGCGCGCCGCCATCCTGGTGACGATTCTGGGGGGTCCATCCATCGGGTTTCTTATAGCACAAAAACCAGGGGTGCCCTTCCTTCTCACAATACCAGCAACTCCCTTTCATTTTGCCACCAGCACCCGACTTGCCCCCACGTCCAGATTTCGCACCGCGACCCCAACCGGTACCTCCTTGTTGGTCGTTGGAGTCGTCGTCCTTCTTTGCACCGCGTCCAGCACCACCGAAGCCACGTCCTCTGCCACGTCGGCTCCCTTGCATCCCGTAGCCGCTGCTGCCGTCGTCTCCACCCCTCAGTTGGCGGCGACGGAAGTCCTCCTCCAGAATCTTCGTCCGCACCCACTCGAGCGTCCACAAGCTCTGGTTCTGCGGCAGGCTCAATCCGCTCGTAAATTGAAGCCACGATTCTGGCAGCAGCGAGAGCATCTTCAAGCACTTGGTCTGCTCCGGGTAGGTGATTCCCGCGGTCGCCAACTTCGCGTAGAGGTCGCGCATCTTGTCCAGGACTGGTTGCACCGGCTCTCCCTCGCTCAGGCGCAACGCGGACAGCTCCCTCTCCAGCATCAACGTTGCGACAACGGAGGTCGGGGCGTGCAGCTCCTTCAACACGGTCCACGCCTTCGGACCGCATTCAACCTCCGGCAGCAGGTGCATGACGTGGTGACGCTGGTTCAGCTCCAAACTCTGCGACATCAAATAGTAGCCAGCCGAGGAGCGCTCGTCCCAATCTTCCTGCAGCGTGGGGTCACTCGGTCTAGGCTCCTCCCCAATCATTAGTTTCAGCAAACCGATCTGACGGAAATATAATTGCATTTTCCAGGCCCAATCATCATAGCCCTCACCATTGAACTTCTCGACGGTGAAATTCTTCAGCACCTCCTTGACAAGCGAGCCCTGGTTTGTTCGCGCTCCCCTTGGCGCTGAAAGACCAGAATCTTGGCTGCCGCTACGATCTTGGGCTGAAGATTCACCAGCTCCCGCCGAGGTGTTGCCCGCCATAGCTACCTATAACGAGGATCACTATAACGCAGCTCTGATACCAGCTTGTTGGTGTAAGGGCCTAATAAACTCAAGCTATTAGGACTTAATCAAACTAAAAACCTCTCCTCGGGGTCACCTCCAAGGGTCCCTGGGTGCCTGGTACAAGACCAGCCCCTATCCTCGGGTCCGAGTTTGTAGAGAGAGGGATCAAGAAGGACTTAGTCAAAACAGCAAGAGCACCTTGAACGTCGCGCAGCGTGCCGTGCAGACCGTCGATCGGATTAAGCTGAGAATTCGCTATATCGAAGCTCGCTCCAAGAGCTTTAAAATGAGCCAAGTTGCCTCGCGAAAAGTTCTGCCATTACTAAGTTATGGCTCGGACAGCGTTTGCCTAGCGTTGGAGTGCTAGCATACTAGCGTTGACTCGGGTAGCATTCCGCCGTCGAATAGCGCAGAAACGAAATTCCAGCGAGGAAGGAATTCGCTTGAATCAATTTGACTATATTCAGGTACAAACAGAGAAGGATTAAATAGTTCTAGCTAGCAAGGACCTTGGGAATCAACCTGGGAACAACCAGGGATGATCCCAAATAATTCCAAGCAACAGAACCAACCAGGCTGGACAAAATAGCAGGTGGTAGGTTGGTAAACAACCTCTGGTTCTGTTTTTCCAACCTGGGAAAACAACAACCAGGTTCAGGTTCTAAAAGCAGAACCTGTTTTGTCTTTGCCCAACCAGCCAAATGCTGGTTCCGCTGGTTTCCCCTGGCCTTGTAGCATGCAGATACAGACAAACAACATCCAACCTTCACCTAAATTGTACCCCTATAGTGCCTTCCCTGCTACACTATAGTTAACCAAACAAAACAGTACAATTTCGAGTTGGATAGAACTGAATCTGCGCAATCAACTCAACCGAACTGCAAAGCTTCCATCTTGGGTTCCTTTGCGAGCTCGTCCTTTCTGCTTGCACTGTTCATAGCGCGTACAATGTTGTGCCGAAGCGCACATTGCGCGAGTACCTGCAAATGCATCAAGCGAAAAATGCGAAAGCAAACAAACACACGAACACACCATTCACACACAAATGCATTCGCACACGCATACTCGTACAAACAGACGGCAGGATGTCGTGCAATGTGCATTTGCACCCAACACAAACAGACGGCAGGATGTCGTGCAATGTAAATTTGCACCCAACAAAACAGACGGCAGGATGTCGTGCAATGTGCATTTGCACCCAACAAGGGCAACGGCGGTGCAGAGAAGAAGAAGGAGCGCACCGCGGGCCAATTCTTCCATGTGGGAGACAAGGGGGAGCAAGGAGACGCATCTGCTAAGGTTGGAGCAGAGCTGCACCCCCTGGACTATTGGGTGTTGGACACAGGCGCTGCTTGGACGATGACGCCGCGCAAGGACCTGCTGGATGACGTACGCGCTGCACCGATTAACGAAGTGTGCTCTGCCTCTGGACACATGTTGAAGGTGGCTGGTGCGGGACGAGCTGCGTTTAAGGGAGCGGATGGCAAGCCGGTGGTGCTGCACGATGTTCTCCTCGTCCCCGACCTGAAGGCCAACCTTATCTCCCTCCGTAAGCTTGCCAAGGCTGGGGTGAGCACTAGCACGGATGGGGCTCGCACGTACAAGGGGCAGCTGGGCAATCGGGTGCTTTGGGATCTGCACGAGAGCAAGGACATGTACAGATCCATGTGGCAGCTGCCGGCGTTGGCGTGGCACGGTGGGGGGCAGGCTAGAGAGGGGTCTGCATCCCAGGGGGAGTGCAATGCCGTTGGAGGGGTTGGCGTGAAAGTGTCGGCCAGATCTGGGGAGACAGATTGGGCAACGGCACACCGACGCTTGGGGCATGTGGCAATGCCCTTATTGAAGCAGCTGGAGAAGGATGGAGCCGTCAAGGGTTTGAAGCTGAACGGACAGCCACCCGATGACATTTGTGAACTTTGTTTGCTTTCAAAGTTCACCCGTTTCCCTTTCCATAGTGTGGCTGGCAGGAGCAAGAAGCCTTTGGAGCTGGTCCACATGGACTTGGTGGGGCCGCTGCCGGTTCAGGGGCACAAGGGGGAGCGGTACTTTCTGACCATAGTGGATGATTGGAGCAGACTCATGTGGGCGTATCCGCTGAAGCAGAAGGACCACACCGCCTCCACGATTCGAGACGATTGGCTGCCGTTCGTGGAGAAGCAGGCGGAGTGTGTAGTGAAGCGGATTAGGACAGACCGGGGTGGTGAGTTCCTTGGAGCTGAAATGACGGCCTGGCTCAAAAAGCAGGGCATCCAGAGGGAGCTGACCACGGCTTACACCCCACAGTCCAATGGTGTAGCAGAACGGGCAAACCGGACCATTCTGGAGACAGCTAGGTGTTGGTGTAAGGGCCTAATAAACTCAAGCTATTAGGACTTAATCAAACTTAAAACCTCTCCTCGGGGTCACCTCCAAGGGTCCCTGGGTGCCTGGTACAAGACCAGCCCCTATCCTCGGGTCCGAGTTTGTAGAGAGAGGGATCAAGAAGGACTTAGTCAAAACAGCAAGAGTACCTTGAACGTCGCGCAGCGTGCCGTGCAGACCGTCGATCGGATTAAGCTGAGAATTCGCTATATCGAAGCTCGCTCCAAGAGCTTTAAAATGAGCCAAGTTGCCTCGCGAAAAGTTCTGCCATTACTAAGTTATGGCTCGGACAGCGTTTGCCTAGCGTTGGAGTGCTAGCATACTAGCGTTGACTCGGGTAGCATTCCGCCGTCGAATAGCGCAGAAACGAAATTCCAGCGAGGAAGGAATTCGCTTGAATCAATTTGACTATATTCAGGTACAAACAGAGAAGGATTAAATAGTTCTAGCTAGCAAGGACCTTGGGAATCAACCTGGGAACAACCAGGGATGATCCCAAATAATTCCAAGCAACAGAACCAACCTGGCTGGACAAAATAGCAGGTGGTAGGTTGGTAAACAACCTCTGGTTCTGTTTTTCCAACCTGGGAAAACAACAACCAGGTTCAGGTTCTAAAAACAGAACCTGTTTTGTCTTTGCCCAACCAGCCAAATGCTGGTTCCGCTGGTTTCCCCTGGCCTTGTAGCATGCAGATACAGACAAACAACATCCAACCTTCACCTAAATTGTACCCCTATAATGCCTCTGCCAAAGTTGGAGCAGAGCTGCACCCCCTAGACTATTGGGTGTTGGACACAGGCGCTGCTTGGACGATGACGCCGCGCAAGGACCTGCTGGACGAAGTACGAGCTGCACCGATCAATGAAGTGTGCTCCGCCTCTGGACACATGTTGAAGGTGGCTGGTGCGGGACGAGCTGCGTTTAAGGGAGCGGATGGCAAGCCGGTGGTGCTGCACGACGTTCTCTTCGTCCCCGACCTGAAGGCCAACCTTATCTCCCTCCGTAAGCTTGGCAAGGCTGGGGTGAACACCAACACGGATGGGGCACGCACTTATAAGGGGAAGCTGGGCAATCGGGTGCTTTGGGATCTGCACGAGAGCAAGGACGTGTACAGATCTATGTGGCAGCTGCCGGCCCTGGCGTGGCATGGTGGGGGGCAGGCTGGAGAGGGGTCTGCATCCCAGGGGGAGTGCAATGCCGTTGGAGGGGTTGGTGTGAAAGTGTCGGCCAGATCTGGGGAGACAGATTGGGCAACGGCACACCGGCGCTTAGGGCATGTGGCAATGCCTTTGCTGAAGCAGCTGGAGAAGGATGGAGCCGTTAAGGGTCTGAAGCTGAACGGACAGCCACCCGATTACAACTGTGAAATCTGTTTGCTTTCAAAGTTCACCCGTTTCCCTTTCCATAGTGTGGCTGGCAGGAGCAAGAAGCCTTTGGAGCTGGTCCACATGGACTTGGTGGGGCCGCTGCCGGTGCAAGGGCACAAGGGGGAGCGGTATTTTCTTACAATTGTGGATGACTGGAGCAGGCTGATGTGGGCGTATCCGCTGAAGCAGAAGGACCACGCCGCCTCCACGATACGGGACGATTGGCTGCCATTCGTGGAGAAGCAGGCGGAGTGTGTAGTGAAGCGGATTAGGACAGACCGGGGTGGTGAGTTCCTTGGAGCTGAAATGACGGCCTGGCTCAAGAAGCAGGGCATCCAGAGAGAGCTGACCACGGCTTATACCCCACAGTCCAATGGTGTAGCAGAACGGGCAAACCGGACCATTCTGGAGACAGCTAGGGCGCTGCTCATAGAATCTGGGCTGAGCAATTCTATGTGGCCTCATGCTGTCCGGCACGCCACTGTCGCTAGGAACAGGGTGCTCACCAAGGTTGGGGATGACTCGTGGGTGCCGTTGGAGAGGTGGCTTGGGAGGAAGCCGCCGGTGGACATGCTGAGGGTGTTCGGTTGCATGGCAGTCGCCCACGTCCCCAAGACCTACCGCAGTAAGTTGGGGGCGAGTGCAATCTGGTGTGTGCATTTAGGGCTGGCTGCTGAGAGCAAGGGATGGCTGCTGTGGGAACCATCCAAGGGTGTGTTGTTTGACAGCAGGGATGTGAAATTCATTGAGGGCATGATGTATGGGAGCTGGGAGAAACAGCCGGAGGCAAGGGTGTCCCAGCAGATGGAGCAGATCACCATGCAGCTGGACCTGACTCCTAGTGTGTGGGAGGAGGGAGAGGAGGCAGCTGCTGGAAATGGTGATGGAGAGAAGGTACAGGAGGCATCTGCTGGTGGAGAAAATGGTGTGGAAACTGGCGGCAGCACTAGTGGAGCTGCTGGACCCGAGGGAGGAGAGAAGCAGCAGGGAAAAACTAAGAAGCCGAAAGGTGTCGTTATGAAGGGATGGGAGACACCCGTCTCCAGGCCAGGACGTACCCGTATGGCTACTAAGAAGCTGACTGCAGGAACTGATGCAGCAGAGCAGCAGCTAGGGACCGAAGAGGCATTGCTGATTCTACCTCATGGCTATGACCCGGATGAGGAGGATGAGCCTGCGTACTGTTTTCTTGCCCCTGCACCAGAGGAACCAGCTAGCATGGAGGAGGCATTAGCTGGACCAGATAGGGACAAGTGGCTGGCTTCTAGGGATGCTGAGTACCAGAGTCTGCTGGAGAATAGGACATGGGATCTGGTGGTGCTGCCTGATGGGAAGAAAGCGATACAATGCAAGTGGGTGCTGAGGATCAAGACCGATGACAAGGGGCAGGTCACCATCTACAAGAGTAGGCTGGTGGCGAAGGGGTTTATGCAGAAGGAGAAGCAGGACTTCAACGAGATCTTTGCTCCCACTGCCAAACCCCCTACCCTCCGTGTCTTGTTGGCAGATGCAGCTGTTAGTGGAAAATTCATCATTCAGATGGATATTTCAACGGCATTCCTGAATGGGATTTTAGAGGAGGATGTGTACATGACGCAGCCGCCTGGGTATGAGGATGGTACGGGCAGGGTGTGCAAGCTCAACAAGTCCATCTACGGCTTGAAGCAGGCGCCACGCTGCTGGTACCAGAAGTTGGCAGCTGTTTTAGAGGAGATGGGATTCAGGACCAGCAGCTGTGATGAGAGCCTCTTTCTCAAGGGCGAGGGGGAGAAGCTGGTGCTGTTTCTGGTCTATGTGGACGACATTCTTCTCTTCAGCAGCAGCATGAAGGAGATCCAGAAAGTGCAGCAGCAACTGATGGAAAACTTCAAGTGCAAGAACCTTGGGGAGGTAAAGTACTACCTCGGGATGCACGTGGAGAGGGATCCAGATCACAGGTGGTTGAAGCTGCACCAGGAGAAGTTCATCAAGGAGCTGGGGGAGAAGTATAGGATTGAGAATGAGCGCAAGGTTGCAACTCCCCTGCCAGCAGAATTCAAGCTTGTGAAGGCTGCAGAGGATGAAGGGGTTGAAGCTGAAGAGCAGCAGCAATTTCAGTCCTTGGTGGGCAGCCTCTTGTACGCAGCAGTTCACACGAGGCCCGACATCTCTTTCTCGGTTGGGCAGCTGGCTAGGGTGGTGCAGAATCCATCAGAGGAGCAGGTGGATGCAGCTGAGCGTGTGGTGAAGTACCTGAACTCTCACCCAAGCATTGGAGTTCAATACTCCGCATCTGCACAGGTGAAGCAGAAAGGGGTGGAGGTGCTGAAAGAGAAGGGGGAGAGGCTTGGAGAAGGCAAGCTATTTCTCACTTGCTTTACTGATGCTACGTGGGCTTCTGAGAAGGAGGATTCCTCATCTGTGGGAGGATACATCTGCGTAGTTGGGGGAGGACCTGTTAGTTGGAGGTCCAAGAAGCAGACGGAGACGGCACTCTCTTCCGTAGAATCAGAGTACATGGCGATGTTCCATGGGGTGAAGGAGGTGATTTGGCTGAGGAGGCTGTTAGAGGAGATTGGCCAGGAGCAGAAAGTTGCTACGCCGCTGTTTTGTGATAGCAAGGGGGCTCTTGGGATGGCCAGAAACGCTGTGCTTCATGCGTATCAAGTGGCACTGGCTGCGTAAGGAGGTGAAGAGGGGGACGGTGCATCCGATCTACATCAAGACTCACCAGCAGCCAGCAGACTTTCTCACCAAGAGGCTTGCGGATGAGCCTCATTGGCGTTGTGTGCGCATGAGTGGAATGAGCATGAACTAGCATGGAATGACGGGGATGCAGCCGGCAGGCTGAGGGGGAGTGTGTTGGGTGCAAATGCACATTGCACGACATCCTGCCGTCTGTTTGTACGAGTATGCGTGTGCGAATGCATTTGCATGTGAATGGTGTGTTCGTGTGTTTGTTTGCTTTTGCATTTTTCGCTTGATGCATTTGCAGGTACTCGCGCAATGTGCGCTTCGGCACAACATTGTACGCGCTATGAACAGTGCAAGCAGAAAGGACGAGCTCGCAAAGGAACCCAAGATGGAAGCTTTGCAGTTCGGTTGAGTTGATTGCGCAGATTCAGTTCTATCCAACTCGAAATTGTACTGTTTTGTTTGGTTAACTATAGTGTAGCAGGGAAGGCACTATAGGGGTACAATTTAGGTGAAGGTTGGATGTTGTTTGTCTGTATCTGCATGCTACAAGGCCAGGGGAAACCAGCGGAACCAGCATTTTGCTGGTTGGGCAAAGACAAAACAGGTTCTGTTTTTAGAACCTGAACCTGGTTGTTGTTTTCCCAGGTTGGAAAAACAGAACCAGAGGTTGTTTACCAACCTACCACCTGCTATTTTGTCCAGCCAGGTTGGTTCTGTTGCTTGGAATTATTTGGGATCATCCCTGGTTGTTCCCAGGTTGATTCCCAAGGTCCTTGCTAGCTAGAACTATTTAATCCTTCTCTGTTTGTACCTGAATATAGTCAAATTGATTCAAGCGAATTCCTTCCTCGCTGGAATTTCGTTTCTACGCGGTTCGTTGGCGGAATGCTACCCAAGTCAACGCTAGTACGCTAGCACTCTAATGCTAGGCAAACACCGTCTGAGCCATAACTTCGTAATGGCAGAACTTTTCGCGAGGCAACTTGGCTCATTTTAAAGCTCTTGGAGCGAGCTTCGATATAGCGAATTCTCAGCTTAATCCGATCGACGGTCTGCACGGCACGCTGCGCGACGTTCAAGGTGCTCTTGCTGTTTTGACTAAGTCCTTCTTGATCCCTCTCTCTACAAACTCGGACCCGAGGATAGGGGCTGGTCTTGTACCAGGCACCCAGGGACCCTTGGAGGTGACCCCGAGGAGAGGTTTTAAGTTTGATTAAGTCCTAATAGCTTGAGTTTATTAGGCCCTTACACCAACAAGAATGAGCGCAAGGTTGCAACTCCCCTGCCAGCAGAATTCAAGCTTGTGAAGGCTGCAGAGGATGAAGGGGTTGAAGCCGAGGAGCAGCAGCAATTTCAGTCCTTAGTGGGCAGCCTCTTGTACGCAGCAGTTCACACGAGGCCCGACATCTCTTTCTCGGTGGTGCAGAATCCATCAGAGGAGCAGGTGGATGCAGCTGAGCGTGTGGTGAAGTACCTGAACTCTCACCCAAGCATTGGAGTTCAATACTCCGCATCTGCACAGGTGAAGCAGAAAGGGGTGGAGGTGCTGAAAGAGAAGGGAGAGAGGCTTGGAGAAGGCAAGCTCTTTCTCACTTGCTTTACCGATGCTACATGGGCTTCTGAGAAGGAGGATTCCTCATCTGTGGGAGGATACATCTGCGTAGTTGGGGGAGGACCTGTTAGTTGGAGGTCCAAGAAGCAGACGGAGACGGCACTCTCTTCCGTAGAATCAGAGTACATGGCGATGTTCCATGGGGTGAAGGAGGTGATTTGGCTGAGGAGGCTGTTAGAGGAGATTGGCCAGGAGCAGAAAGTTGCTACGCCGCTGTTTTGTGACAGCAAAGGGGCTCTTGGGATGGCCAGGAACGCTGTGCTTCATGGGCTCAACAAGCACATGCGTATCAAATGGCACTGGCTGCGTAAGGAGGTGAAGAGGGGGACGGTGAATCCGATCTACATCAAGACTCACCAGCAGCCAGCAGACTTTCTCACCAAGAGGCTTGCGGATGAGCCTCATTGGCGTTGTGTGCGCATGAGTGGAATGAGCATGAACTAGCATGGAATGATGGGGATGCAGCCGGCAGGCTGAGGGGGAGTGTGTTAGGTGCAAATGCACATTGCACGACATCCTGCCGTCTGTTTGTACGAGTATGCGTGTGTGAATGCATTTGGGTGTGAATGGAATGTTCGTGTGTTTGTTTGTTTTCGCAATTTTCGCTTGATGCATTTGCAGGTACTCGCGCAATGTGCGCTTCGGCACAACATTGTACGCGCTATGAACAGTGCAAGCAGAAAGGACGAGCTCGCAAAGGAACCCAGGATGGAAGCTTTGCGGTTCGGTTGAATTTGATTGCGTAGATCAGTTCTATCCAGCTCGAAATTGTACTGTTTTGTTTGGTTGACTATAGTGTAGCAGGGCAGGCACTATAGGGGTACAATTTGGGTGAAGGTTGGATGTTGTTTGTCTGTATCTGCATGCTACAGGGCCAGGGGAAACCAGCGGAACCAGCATTTGGCTGGTTGGGCAAAGACAAAACAGGTTCTGTTTTTAGAACCTGAACCTGGTTGTTACCTGCTGACTGACTTGGGAGAGAGGCCTCGTTCTCCTCCAGTTCTGTACGTCGACAACAAGGCCGCCATTGCCTTGTGTCAGGAGCACAAACTGGAGCACAGAACGAAGCACATCGCTTTGCGTTACTTCCTGGCTCGAGAGTTGCAGCAGCGTGGTCAGCTTCGTCGTGCTAACGTGGCCACTCGGGCCAACACTGCTGATATCTTCACCAAGGCACTTCCGTCTGGTGATCATCAGCACTTTTGTACTTTGTTGGGCCTTGTGCCTACGTTTCCACACTTGCTGTACACTTTGTTTGTACTGTTATCAAAATATATATATACCTGCATGCTTGCTCTTGCTAGGTAGTGATCACTGTACTGTGTTGTTGCATATATACCTCTGCATGTGAACTAGCCTTGTGGCCCTTTGCTTGTGCTCAGAGTGTGTGGTGACGTTGTGATCCACCCTGAGCTTGCTTTGCCTTTCTTGACTGGTCTTGTGACCTCTTGTTCTCCCCCACTTTGCCTATGGGGGTGTGTCAAACATATATGCTGCTTATTGTGTAGGATGTAGTGGGGTAGCCCATATGGGGTACAACCCAAATTAGGGTTTCATACTTGTACCCATCCTGCTGCTAGTTCATTCATTCCTGCCTGTAGATCTGACACCATCGGGTCCATTGGACCAACAGGACAGTTGGTCCAACCGGTCCTTTGGACTAACTGGCCAATTGGTCCAAACGGTCCGTTGGACCAAGACCCAAGTTGGTCCATCCAACCGGTCCGTTGGACCAACAGGCCAGTTGGTCCAACCGGTCCGTTGGACCAACAGGCCAGTTGGGCCAACCGGTCCGTAGGGCCAACCGGTCCGTAGGGCCAACAGGCCAGTTGGGCGAACCGGTCCATTGGGCCAACAGGCCAGTTGGTCCAACCGGTCCATTGGGCCAACAAGCCAGTTGGTCCAACCGGTCCATTTGACCAACAGGCCAGTTGGTCCAACCGGTCCATTGGGCCAACAGGCCAGTTGGCCAAACCTGTCCACTTGGGTCAACAGGCCAGTTGGTCCAACCGGTCCATTTGACCAACAGGCCAGTTGGTCCAACCGGTCCGTTGGGCCAACAGGCCCGCTGGTCCAACCGGTCCGTTGGGCCAACAGGCCATTTGGTCCAACCAGCCATTTGGTCCAACCAGTCCATTCGGCCAACAGGCCAATCGGTCCAACCAGTCCATCGGGCCAATGGGCCAGTCAGTCCAACCGGTCTATTGCGCCAACAGGCCAGTCGGTCCAACCGGTCCATTGGACCAACAGGCCAGTCGGTCCAACGGGTCCATCGGGCCAACTTGCCAGTCGGTCCACCCAGTCCATTGGGCCAACAGGCCAATCGGTCCAGCCGGTCCATTGGACCAACAGGCCAGTCGGTCCAACCGGTCCATTGGACCAACAGGCCAGTTGGTCCAACCTGTCCGTTAGACGAACAGGCCAGTTTGTCCAACCAGTGCATTAGGCTACAATGTCTGTTGGTCCAATTGGTCCATTGGACCAACACGCAAGCTGGTCCAACCGGTCCGTTGGACCAACAGGCCAATTGGTCCAACCCGTCCAATGGGCCAACAGGCGTGTTGGTCCAACCAGTCCATTGGACCAACAAGCCAGTTGGTCCAACCGGTCCATTGGACCAGTAGGCCAGTTGGTCCAACCGGTCCATTGGACCAACAAGCCAGTTGGTCCAACCGGGTAATTGGGCCAACAGGCCAGTTGGTCCAACCAGTCCATTGGGCCAACACGTCAGTCGATCCAACCGGTCCATTTGACCAACAAGCCAACCGGTCCAGCCAGTCAGCCAGTCCGTTGGGCCAACAGGCCAGTCGGTCCAACCGGTCCGTTTGACCAACGGGCCAGTTGGTCCAACCGGTCCATTGGGCCAACAGGCCAGTTGGTCCAACCGGTCCGTTGGACCAACAGGCCAGACGGTCCAACCGGTTCGTTGGACCAACAGGCCAGTCGGTCAAACCGGTCTGTTGGACCAACAGGCCAATCGGTCCAACCGGTCCATTGGGCGAATATGCCAATTGGTCCATTAGGCCAGTTGGTCCAACCGGTCCATTGGGCCAACAAGCCAGTTGGTCCAACCGGTCCATTGGACCAACAGGCCAGTTGGTCCAACCGGTCCGTTGGACCAACAGGCTAGTTGGTCCAACCGGTCCATTGGACCAACAAGCCAATTGGTCCAATCGGTCCATTGGGCCAACAGGCTAGTTGGTCCAACGGGTCCATTGGGCCAACAGGCCAATTGGTCCAACGTGTCCAATTGGGCCAAAAGGCCAGTTGGTCCAACCGGTCCATTTGACCAACAGGCCTGTTGGTTCAACTGGTCCATTTGACCAAAAGGCGAGTTGGTCCAACCGGTCTGTTGGGCCAACAGGCCAGTTGGTCCAACCGGTCCATTCGGTCAACAAGCCGGTCAGTTGGTCCAACCGGTCCATTGGGCCAACAGGCTGGTCAGTTGGTCCAACCGGTCCATTGGGCCAACAGGCCAGTTGGTCCAACCGGTCCATTGGGCCAAGAGGCCAGTCGGTCCAACGGATCCATTGGTCCAACAGACTAGTCGGTCCAACCAGTCCATTGAGTCAACAGGCCAGTCAGTTGGTCCAACCGGTCCGTTGGACCAACAGGCCAGTTGGTCCAACCGGTCCATTAGACCAACAGGCCAGTTGGTCCAACCGGTCCGTTAGACCAACAGGCCAGTTTGTCCATCAGGCCAGTTGGTCCAACCGGTCCATTTGACCAACAGGCCAGTTGGTCCAACTTGTCCATTGGTCCAACATGCAAGTTGGTCCAACCAGTCCGTTGGACCAACAGGCCTATTGGTCCAACACGTCCGTTGGACCAACATACTAGTTGGTCTCACCGGTCCATTGGCCCAATAGGCCAGTCGGTCCAACCGGTCCATTGGACCAACAGGCCAGTCGGTCCAACCGGTCCATTGGACAACCAGGCCAGTTGGTCCAACCGGTCCATTTGACCAACAGGCCAGTCGGTCCAACCGGTCCATTGGACCAACAGGCCAGTCAGTCCAACCGTCCAACCTATCCATTAGACCAACAAGCCTATTGGTCCAACCGGTCCATTAGACCAACAGGCCAGTTGGTCCAACAGGTCCATTGGACCAACACGCAAGTTGGTCCAACCTGTCCATTAGACGAACAGGCCAGTTGGTCGAACCGGTCCATTGCGCCAAGGGGCCAGTTGGTCCAACCAGTCCATTGGACCAACAGTCGAGTTTGTCCAACCTGTCCAATTGGTCGAACAGGCCAGTTGGTCCAACCGGTCCATTGGACCAACAGGCTAGTTGGTCCAACCGGTCAATTGGACCAACAGGCCAGTTGGTCCAACCTGTCCATTGGACCAACAGGCCAGTTGATCCAACCGGTCCATTTTACCAACAGGCCAGTTGGTCCAACCGGTCCATTGGGCCAACAGGCCAGTCGGTCCAACGGGTCCATTGGACCAACAGGTCTATCGGTCCAACCGGTCCATTGGACCAACAGGCCAGCTGGTCCAACCGGTCCATTTGACCAAAAGGCCAGGTGGTCCAACCGGTCCGTTAGACCAACCAGCTAGTTGGTCCAACCAGCCCGTTAGACCAAAAGGCCAGTTTGTCCAACCTGTCCATTAGACCAACATGCCTGTTTGTCCAACCAATCCATTAGAACAACAGGCCTGTTGGGCCATTAGACCAACAGGCCAGTTGGTCCAACCGATCCATTGGACCATCAGGCCAGTTGGTCCAACCGGTCCATTGGACCAATAGGCCAGTTGGTCCAACTGGTTTATTGGGCCAACAGGCCAGTTGGTCCAACCGGTCCATTGGATCAACAGGCCAGTTGGTCCAACCGGACCATTGGGCTAACAGGCAAGTTGGTCCAACTGATCCATTAGACCAACAGGCCAGTTGGTCCAACCGGTCCATTGGGCCAACAGGCCAGTTGGTCCAACCGGTCCATTTGACCAACAGGCCAGTTGGTCCAACCCGTCCATTGGACCAACAAGCCAGTTGGTCCAACCGGTCCATTGGACCAACAGGCCAGTCGGTCCAACCGGTCCATTGGACCAACAGGCCAGTTGGTCCAACCGGTCCATTGGACCAACAGGCCAGTTGGTCCTACCGGTCCATTGGGCCAACAGGCCAGTTGGTCCAACCGGTCCATTGGACAAACAGGCCAGTTGGTCCAACCGGTCCATTGGGCCAACAGACCAGTCGGTCCAACCGGTCCACTGGACCAACAGGCCGGTCGGTCCAACCGTTCCAATGGACTAACAGGCCAGTTGGTCCAACCGGTCCATTTGACCAACAGGCCAGTTGGTCCAACCGGTCCATTAGACCAACAGGCCAGTTGGTCCAACCGGTCCGTTAGACCAACAGACCTGTTTGTCCAACCAATCCATTAGACCAACAGGCCGGTTGGACCATTAGACCAACATGCCAGTTGGTCCAACCGGTCCATTGGACCATCAGGCGAGTTGGTTGGTCCAACCGGTCCATTGGACCAATAGGCCAGTTGGTCCAACCGGTCCATTCGACCAACAGGCAAGTTGGTCCAACCGGTCCATTGGACCAACAAGCTAGTTGGTCCAACCGGTCCATTGGACCAACAGGCAAGTTGGTCCAGCCAATCCATTGGACCAACAGGCCAGTTGGTCCAACAGGTCCAATGGGCCAACAGGCCAGTCGGTCCAACCGGTCCATTGGACCAACAGGCCAGTTGGTCCAACCCGTCCATTGGACCAATAGGCCAGTTGGTCCAACCGGTCTATTGCACCAACACGCCAGATGGTCCAACCGGTCCATTGGACCAACATGCCAGTTGGTCCAACCGGTTTATTGGACCAACAGGCCAGTTGGTCCAACCCGTCCATTGGACCAACAGGCCAGTTGGTTTTATAGTCACAATAGGCCTCAATGTGCCTAGAACAAAAGATAGAGTGCGCAGTCAGATCTGGTCACAGCTCCAAACGACCTCATTCAACTTGGATCTGGAGCGTCTTAATGTTGCCTACAATAGGCACTTTAGATCGCGCGATTTCATCAGCAATTAACGACACAGCAGTGGTTTGAACGAACGGCACTATAGCAGCAACATAGTCTTAGAACACACAATTACGAACAGCTAGGAAGAGTTACGAGTTGGGAATGATTCCCAGCTCCTACAAACCCCAAGAGCCGAGGTACAGTGATGGGGAACAGTGCCACACTGTCCCCAACCAAGAAGGGTATCGAAACTATCCTTCACAAGTGTTATGAGTTGTAAAAGAGAGTGCGCAGGTAAACGAATAACGAGGCTGTGACTGAATGAACTGCAAATACAATGATTGCACATATTAATGTAGGGCTAGCCTAGCTAGGAGGGAACCTCGGACGAGCGAGGTTGGGTGCAGGTTTGGCGATGGGAAAATGCCGAAGGCGACGCGAGGAGCCTCGGCAGCGTTGAAATCGGCCGAACGTGCAAAGTCTGAAAAATCGGGTTGTACGCGAAGCAGTCAACCCCGATAAGGAATTCGAAAAATTCCTTACACTACCCTCCCCCTCAAGAAAGGCGATTAACATCCAAAACACGCTTGCGCGCCAGATAATCACTAATAAGTGGTGAGGCTGCGAGCGAGGCGGATGGCACCCACGTGTCGTCCTCACTGGTGCGATCTGTCCAACGAATTAAGAAATCCACGTGTCGGCCAGTTGCGTCGAGGCGGACCCGATGGGCGAGAATTTTCCAAGGGTCAAGAGTCGGCTCCGGGACAGGTCGTGTCGTTGGTGCAGCTTGCTGACGTGCAATGTCGGTCGTCGCTGGTACGAACTTGCGAAGGAGGCTGACGTGGAACGCGTCATGAATGCGCCAGTCGTCTGGTAGCAACAGCTTCGCGGTGACAGGTGTCACCATCTTGATAATTCTGAAGCGTCCGCAGAATTGTGGCCGTAGTTTCGACGGTCAGGACAGGTTGAGGTTCTTCGTGTCGAGTAGCACTAGTTGCCCAGTGGTCAAGACGAGTTCCCGGCGTAGAAGGTCGGTGTACTTGCGGGAAGTAATATTCGCCTTGCGAATTGCGTCTGCGGCTTTTTCGCGGATGTCTTGGAGTTCTGTCACAAAAGTTTGTGATCTCGGGACGGGGTTGTCGAGAGAAGTTGCCGTGGGAACCGTCGGATCCATCCCGTAATTCAGGAAGAACGGGGAGTGATTAGTCGTGCTTGACGGTGCGTTGTTGAAGGCGAACTCCAACATGGCGAGGGAATCTTCCCAGCGGGCAGGGTCGGGGCAGTTTGTCCGTATCAGCTGCTCCATGGTTTGGTTGGTTCGCTCGGTTTGTCCGTCTGTCTGAGGGTGGTATGCCGAAGAGAACTGTAGCTTCGTGCCGTACTACGCCTACGTCTCTTTCCAGAATTTCGATGTAAACTTCGGGTCTCGATCGCTGATGATCGCCGAAGGGATGCCGTGTAGTCGCACGACCGTTGAGATGAAGAGGCGCGCAGTTTCTTCGGCTGTGATTGTCGTTCGGCATGGCGCGAAGTGTGCCTTTTCGTGAAGCGATCGACGACGACGAGAACAGCGTCGTTGCCGGACGGCCCAGCTGGCATCCCCGTGACGAAATCCATCGTCACCTGTTGCCACGGTCGTTCGGGTGGCTCGAGGGGTTGCAGTAGCCCAGCTGGTCGTTGACGTGTCGATTTCATGGCTTGGCACACCGACCTCTTGGATAAGGAGTTCACGCAGCAGCCGGTAAGCGGGAACCCAAATCCGGTCGGTTCCGGCTTTTAGGTAATAATCCCCTTTCTGCGTCGTGGCCTGCTGGTGATTCCCGGTCGTGAAGAACGGGTCCGTAGTGTAGCCGTGGGTGAATAGTACGGTAAGTAACAGGTTCGAATGAGTGATGAGTACTGCAGCGGATTGTACTGTCGATCTGGTCAGGGCATCGGCGATGTTATTCGCCCCCTTCTTGTACGTGATGCGGTAGGTGAAGTGGCTCTCCATGTAGTCCAGCCACCGAATTTGTCGCGGGTTGAGGTTGGGCTGGGCTCGCAGGTACTGTAGGGACTTGTGGTCCGTACGCACGGTGACGTCGGCGCCCACCAAGTAGCAGAGCCACAGTTTGAACGTGTGGATGATGGCGAGCATCTCCTTGTCGTGGATCGGGTAGTTACGTTCGGCTGCCTGCAATTTGCGTGATTCGTAGGCGATCGGCTGCAGCCCGTTCCCGAAATCCTGGAGAAGCACTGCTCCGATGGCGAAATCAGAGGCGTCGGTTACGACTTCGAACGGCTTCGATGGGTCGGCGATGCGCAGCACAGGAGGGGAAACGAGAAAATTCTTGAGCTCCTGGAAAGCCGCCTTTGCCTCCTCCCCCCACACAAAATTGTTGTCCTTGTGCAGCAGGTCGGTCAGCGGGCCGGTTATCCCCGCCATATTCGGGATAAACCGCCGGACATAATTCACGAACCCCAGAAAACTCTGAAGTTCCGTGACATTAGTCGGGGACTTCCACTCCTGTATGGTCTTGATTTTGGCCGTGTCGATTTTAATGCCGTCTCGAGAAATGACGTGCCCCAAAAACTCCAACTCCTGCTTAAAAAACTCGCACTTAGAGCCCTTGGTGATGAGGTAGTGCTCCTGCAACCGCTTAAACACTGCGTCCAGGTCGCGGAGATGCTGCTCCCGTGTCTTGCTAAAAATGAGGATATCGTCTAAGTAGACGATGACAAATCGGTCTAGAAGATATCGAAAAACCCTGTTCATGGTCAGTTGAAATGTCGAAGGCGCGTTCGTGAGGCCGAAAGGCATCACCGTAAATTCGTAACTCCCGTAGCGTGTGCGAAACGCAGTCTTGTGACAATCGTCGGCGAAGACCCGAATCTGGTGGTAACCGCCACGTATGTCTATTTTCGAGAAGTAGCGAGCGCCGCGAAGTTGGTCGAGAAGGTCGTCGGTGCGTGGGATTGGGTAGCGAGACTTGATGGTCACCCGGTTCAACGCGCGATAGTCGATGCACATGCGAAGCCCGCCGTCCTTCTTCGGAGTGAACAGGATCGGTGCCGCGAATGGGAAGGTGCTTTGCCGAATGAACCCTTTCTCCAACAGTGCGTCAATTTGTCGGCGCAGCTCCTCGAGTTCCGGCTGGGTCAACCGCCACTGTGTCCGAACAGTTGGTTGCGCGCCAGGTTCCAGCTGGATTTTATGGTCTTCGGGTCTCTCGGGTGGCAGCCCAGGTGGCAGATCGTCCGGGAAAATGTCGGGGTACTGTCGAATCAGCTCCGCTAAATCCGGAGGTACAGCTGCACACAGCTTCTCGATGTCCTTTCCGTCGGTGTCGACTGCCAACTCGCGTAAGCAGATAGCGAACAGCTGCGCGCCCTTGTTAAAGTGGCGAGCTATAGTGTAGCCTTCACGCACGGGGCTTGGATGTAGTCAGGTGTCCATGCAGGCAGTTTAACTAACCCCTCGTGCTTGCTGATGCTGCACGATCCCGTGGTCCAGTCGATGACGGGGTTATGTCGTCTCAGCCGATCACGTCCGAGCAGCACATCGCAGCCGTCCAGCGTCGTCGCGAGGAACTTCATGCTGAAGCCGAAATCGTCGCCGCATTCGATCCTGACCGTCCGTGTTTCTTCTGTTATCGCCAGAGGCGTCCCATCCACGAGGCGGGCGTCGATTTCGGGCAGACACCTGTCAAGTTGCAGCTTGCATCTTTTTGCGCTCGCCAAGTTGAAGAGGCTATGGCTGGCCCCCCCATCGACGAAATTTTTCAAATTATTTTTTAACACCTTGCCAGCGACCAGCACAGGGTGATCCACATGGTTATCCCCGTTATTCGGCCGAGTGCGATCGATTGCATGAATCGGAACCACGACTCGGTGGGGATGGTGGGGTTCGGGCGACGGAGCGTAGTCAGTAAAGGGCCCGCTAATTACTGACTTTTCCCATTTCCCTGCTCCTTCCTGTCGTTCCCTGTCGGCGACGTTTTCTCGGGGCAGTCTTTCATGTAGTGACCCGTCTTCCCACACCGGTAACACGGTCCCTTAGGAGGGCGGTCGGGTGTATGGAAGGCATTGATAGTGGCCCGATGGGTCTGGCCACGAAAACGGTTTCCATCCCTGGCAGCTATTCTCGCGTACTGCATCAGTGCGTCCGTAGATTCCGCCAGGTTTACTGCTTCAAGGAATGATGTCGGGCGGCCCCTGCGAACCTCGTATTGAATCTCGTACTTGAGGCCGCTGATGTACTTATCTAACCGCTCTGCTTCCGACATGTCATCGACTTGGTCGGCGAGTCCCATGAATGACGCTGTGTAGTCTTGGACAGATGCCATCTGCGACCAGGCACGCAGCTTCATGCGAGCTTGCTCCGAGGCGGATACGTGCTCGAAACGGTTTCGCAAGGCTGCGCCCCACTCCTTCCACGTGCGTATGGTGGTCACACCAAAGATTGATTCTGCCACTTGATTAGTTGCAGCAGAGGTCCCGTCTGCCGCATGTGTCGCACCTGTCGTTGTCCCCGTTTCCAAGGTCCGACACCACCATTCAAGCGCTGCGCCTCGAAGAAGCGAAACCGCGTAATTAATACGCGTGGCATCGTCGTTAACGCCTGCTGCCGTGAAGAAGACCTCGACACCGAACAGCCACCCTTTCACTGTAGTTGTCTTGTCCGTAGGATTAAATGGGGGTGGGTTGGCGGGCTTGATCTTGATCGTCGTTACTGCAACTGGCGCTGCTGCCGCTCGCTGCCTATCTTCTTCTTCGAAGTCACGTGTGAGCGCATCCAGTGGATTGCTCATCGCCTTCTTCGACGGGCGACTCCTGACGCGCTTCACCTCGCGTCTGGCGTAGCTCGGCGTTTTCCTCCCGCAATGTTGTCACTTCCGCCATTAATGACTTCATGCCCTCCTGCATTTCTGCCACTTGCGCCAACAACTGGTTAACAGCCTCCTGATCCATGTGCCTAGCACTACGTCTGGTGGCCAGTCGGGTATCCGTGGCCTTCAGGCAAATGAAAACACGAACTATCGGAGTCGGGCAGGATCGAATTAACGATCCCTGCAACCAACCGTCGTGTAGTCACTAAACCAGCCACACCCGTGCCACCAAACTACCCTCGAAAAGCGGGGTGAACTAGGAAAGTAGCTCTGATACCAGGTGTTACGGGTTGTAAAAGAGAGTGCGCAGGTAAACGAATAACGAGGCTGTGACTGAATCAACTGCGAATACAATGAATACACAGATTAATGTAGGGCTAGCCTAGCTAGGAGGGAACCTCGGACGAGCGAGGTTGGGTGCAGGTTTGGCGATGGGAAAATGCCGAAGGCGACGCGAGGAGCCTCGGCAGCGTTGAAATCGGTCGAACGGGCAAAGTCCGAAAATCGGGTTGTACGCGAAGCAGTCAACCCCGATAAGGAATTCGAGAATCCGTTACTTGCCGAACTATTCACCCACGGCTACACTACGGACCCGTTCTTCACGACCGGGAATTACCAGCAGGCCACGACGCAGAAAGGGGATTATTACCTAAAAGCCAGAACCGACCGGATTTGGGTTCCCACCTACCAGCTGCTGCGTGAACTCCTTATCCAAGAGGTCCACGATTCGTACTTCTCCGGATACTTCAGGGTTGACAAAACCCAGAAATTACTGCACCGTCAATATTACTGGCCTGACTCCTCTAACGACGTGCAGCGCTATGTGTCCTCATGCAGGGTGTGCCAAGCCATGAAATCGACATGTCAACGACCAGCTGGGCTACTGCAACCCCTCGAGCCACCCGAACGACCGTAACAGCAGGTGACGATGGATTTCGTCACGGGGATGCCAGCTGGGCCGTCCGGCAACGACGCTGTTCTCGTCGTCGTCGATCGCTTCACGAAAATGGCGCACTTCGCCCCATGCCGAACGACAATCACAGCCGAAGAAACTGCGCGCCTCTTCATCTCAACGGTCGTGCGACTGCACGGCATCCCTTTGGCGGTCATCAGCGATCGAGACCCGAAGTTTACATCGAAATTCTGGAAGGAGACGTGGGCGCAGTACGGCACGAAGCTACAGTTCTCTTCGGCATACCACCCTCAGACAGACGGACAAACCGATCGAACCAACCAAACCATGGAGCAGCTGATACGGACAAACTGCCCCGACCCCGCACGATGGGAAGATTCCCTCGCCATGTTGGAGTTCGCCTTCAACAACGCACCGTCAAGCACGACTAATCACTCCCCGTTCTTCCTGAATTACGGGATGGATCCGACAGTTCCCACGGCAACTTCTCTCGACAACCCCGTCCCGAGATCACAAACTTTTGTGACAGAACTCCAAGACATCCGCGAAAAAGCCGCAGACGCAATTCGAAAGGCGAATATTACTTCCCGCAAGTACACCGACCTTCTACGCCGGGAACTCGTCTTGACCACTGGGCAACTAGTGCTACTCGACACGAAGAACCTCAACCTGCCTGGACCGTCGAAACTACGGCCACGATTCTGCGGACCCTTCGGAATTATCAAGATGGTGACACCTGTCACCGCGAAGCTGTTGCTACCAGACGACTGGCGCATTCATGACGCGTTCCACGTCAGCCTCCTTCGCAAGTTCGTACCAGCGACGACCGACATTGCACGTTAGCAAGCTGAACCAACGGCACGACCTGTCCCGGAGCCGACTCTTGACCCTTGGAAAATTCTTGCCCATCGGGTCCGCCTCGACGCAACTGGCCGACACGTGGATTTCTTAATTCGTTGGACAGATCGCACCAGTGAGGACGACACGTGGGTGCCATCCGCCTCGCTCGCAGCCTCACCACTTATTAGTGATTATCTGGCGCGCAAGCGTGTTTTGGATGTTAATCGCCTTTCTTGAGGGGGAGGGTAGTGTAAGGAATTTTCTCGAATTCCTTATCGGGGTTGACTGCTTCGCGTACAACCCGATTTTTCAGACTTTGCACGTTCGGCCGATTTCAACGCTGCCGAGGCTCCTCGCGTCGCCTTCGGCATTTTCCCATCGCCAAACCTGCACCCAACCTCGCTCGTCCGAGGTTCCCTCCAAGCCAGGCTAGCCCTACATTAGTCTGTGCATTCATTGTATTCTCAGTTCATTCAGTCACAGCCTCGTTATTCGTTTACCTGCGCACTCTCTTTTACAACACATAACAACAAGGGCCTACACCAACTGAAATGTTACACTACACTTTGTAATGTAACTATCTTCAATATCTTGAGGTGTAGCCTTTTGGCGAGCTTCGAAAACACTTGAAGCTTGAAACCAAGGCTCGGGTTCTTCATCACAAACTCAACCTTGAGTTCTTGATGGGTCTGTTGCACACACCTGCGACACGCCGAACGTTCGACACACGACA
Organism: Closterium sp. Yama58-4; assembly: GCA_947470075.1. Lineage (NCBI taxonomy): Eukaryota > Viridiplantae > Streptophyta > Zygnematophyceae > Desmidiales > Closteriaceae > Closterium > Closterium sp. Yama58-4. Next base: position 111,787 of record CANIUD010000021.1, on the reverse strand, counting down.
AAATAGAAACCGCGCACGGGACACACGACAAAATAGAAACCGCGCGCGAGACACAAATGACCGCATTGACACGCGGCTAGCGATAACTCGCTATTGACTCGACACACACACTCGACACCATGACCCATCATTCACACACCATTATAAGCATGAAATATATATTTATTTCATGCACTCATACCACTCCATGCACACACGCATGCACGCACACGGACAACAAGCCGAGTGCAAACCGTAGGGTTGCACCAACAGTTGGTCCAACCAGTCCACTGGACCAACAGGCCAGTTGGTCCAACCGGTCCATTTGACCAACAGGCCTATTGGTCCAACTGGTCCATTGGACCAACAGGCCAGTTGGTCCAATCGGTCTGTTGGGCCAACAGGCCAGTTGGTCCAACCGGTCCATTCGGTCAACAAGCCGGTCGGTCCAATCGATCCATTGGGCCAACAGGCCGGTCGGTCCAACCAGTCCATTGCGCCAGCAGGCCAGTCGGTCCAACCGGTCCATTGGACCAACAGGCCAGTCGGTCCAACGGGTCCCTTGGGCCAACAGGCCAGTCGGTCCAAACGGTCCATTGGGCCAAGAGGCCAGTCGGTCCAACGGATCCATTGGTCCAACAGGCCAGTTGGTCCAACCGGTCCGTTAGACCAACAGGCCAGTTTGTCCATCAGGCCAGTTGGTCCAACCGGTCCATTTGACCAACAGGCCAGTTGGTCCAACTAGTCCGTTGGTCCAACATGCAAGTTGGTCCAACCAGTCCGTTGGACCAACAAGCCTATTGGTCCAACCCGTCCGTTGGACCAACATGCTAGTTGGTCTAACCGGTCCGTTGGCCCAATAGGCCAGTCGGTCCAACCGGTCCATTGGACCAACAGGCCAGTCGGTCCAACCTGTCCATTAAACCACCAAGCCAGTTGGTCCAACCGGTCCATTTGACCAACAGGCCAGTCGGTCCAACCGGTCCATTGGACCAACAGGCCAGTCAGTCCAACCGTCCAACCGGTCCATTGGACCAACAGGCCTGTTGGTCCAACCGGTCCATTGGACCAACAGGCCAGTTGGTGCTACTTGTCCATTGGGCCAACAGGCCAGTTGGTCCAACCGGTCCGTTGGACCAACAGGTCAGTTGGTCCAACCGGTCCGTTGGACCAACAGGCCAGTTGGTCCGACCGGTCCATTGGGCCAACAGGCCAGTTGGTCCAACCGGTCCATTGGGCCAACAGGCCAGTCGGTGCAACGGGTCCATTGGACCAACAGGCCAGTCGGTCCAACCGGTCCAATGGACCAACAGGCCAGTTGGTCCAACCGGTCCATTTGACCAACAGGCCAGGTGGTCCAGCCGGTCCGTTAGACCAATAGGCCAGTTGGTCCAACCGGTCCGTTAGACCAATAGGCCAGTTTGTCCAACCTGTCTATTGGACCAACAGGCCTGTTTTTCCAACCAATCCATTAAACCAACAGGCCGGTTGGGCCATTAGACCAACAGGCCAGTTGGTCCAACCGGTCCATTGGACCATCAGGCCAGTTGGTCCAACCGGTCCATTGGACCAAAAGGCGAGTTGGTCCAACCGGGTCCATTGGACCACCAGGACAGTTGGTCCAACTGGTCCATTGGACCAACCGGCCAGTTGGTCCAACCGGACCATTCGACCAACAGGCAAGTTGGTCCAACCGGTCCATTGGACAACCAGGCCAGTTGGTCCAACCGGTCCATTGGGCCAACAGGCCAGTTGGTCCAACCGGTCCTTTGGACCAACAGGCCAGTTGGTCCAACCCTTCTATTGGACCAACAGGCCAGTTGGTCTAACCGGTCCATTGCACCAACACGCCAGATGGTCCAACCGGTCCATTGGACCAACATGCTAGTTGGTCCAACCGGTCCATTGGGCCAACAGGCCAGTTGGTCCAACCCGTCCATTGGACCAACAGGCCAGTTGGTGTTATAGTCTCAATAGGCCACAATGTGCCTTGAACAAAGGATAGAGTGCGCAGTCAGATTTCTGCACAGCGGCTTTAAACATTCATAGCGATCTGGTCACAGCTCCAAACGACCTCATTCAACTCGGAACTGATGCGTCTTAATGTCGCCTACAATAGGCAATTTAGATCGCACGATATCATCAACAACTGACGACCCAGCGTTGGTTTGAACTAACGGTACTATAGCAGCAACATAGTCTTAGAACACACAATTACGAACAGCTAGGAAGAGTTACGAGTTGGGAATGACTCCCAACAACGGGAGCTAGACTACGGGCTAGGCACGGGTGCTCGTGTGATCTCAGCGTTCTTTGGTCCTTTTCTAGTGCACACACAGCTTGCTAGTTCACAGGGAGAATTGGCAAGAGTTTCACTAGGAAAGGTTGACAACAATGATACAATGAAGTTGGCAAGGCAAGACTACATCAGAGCTAGCATGCAAGCAGGACGACTGCCAGTGCAGCACAGTCGACCGTGTGCCAGCACGACTTGGTCGACCGCGCTCCAGCAGTGCAGAGTCGCGGCTTGCCAACGCTGCAGGTCGACGGTGTGACAACAGCGCAAGTCGACGGCGTGCCAGCGTTGCTCCCGCAGTACAGCATCGCACCCGCTTCGCAGGTGCTCGCAGATGATTGGCGTGCAGTGCCTCGTCACCTGCACAGCGCACACACCAAGTCCACTTCGTGCTGACGACAGCTGCTGATCAGCCACGTCGACCTCGGGATACCACCACCAAGGTCGTCCTCGCCAAAATCACCTGGGCGAACGTCGCATGCCTCCGCAGAACCTCGTCACCCAGGTAACCTGGTCGACCGAGCAACCAGGTCGACCAGATGCTCCTGTGCGTGCCCGTCGACCACGCAGGTCGACGACCACTTCCAATCGACCTCACCAGGTCGACCACTGCCTCTGGTATGTGCCGGTCGACCTCCCAAGTCGACGGCCACCTCCAGTCGACCTCCCCAGGTCGACCACTACCCCCTGGTCGACCAGCTCCAAGTCGACGTCACTCCAGGTCGACCAGAAGGTCTGGTCGACTTCCCAGGTCGACCAGAAGGGCTGGTCGACTTACCAGGTCGACCGGAAGGGCTGGTCGACTTACCAGGTCGACCAGAAGGTCTGGTCGACTTACCAGGTCGACCAGAAGGTCTGGTCGACTTCCCAGGTCGACCAGAAGGTCTGGTCGACTTCCCAGGTCGACCAGAAGGGCTGGTCGACTTCCCAGGTCGACCACCCGAAGTTGGCGCCCTCCCGAAGTCGGCGCCCATGCAGTGGCTCCCCGTGTAGGTCGACCAACCTCGTCGACCAACTCGCCCACTGCTGCAGGTCGGCTGCACCCTACACCCGACCACGAAGTCGGCACCGCCCAAGCGAGGACGGGGCCAACATACAACTCCCGTTGACACCCAGCTCCTACAAACCCCAACAGTGCCACACTGTCCCCAACCAAGAAGGGTCTCGAAACTACCCTTCACAAGCCGGTTGGTCCAACCGGTCCCTTGGACCAACAATGTTAGTTGGTCCAACCCGTCCATTAGACCAACAGGCTAGTTGGTCCAACCGGTCCATTGGACCAACACGCCAGTTGGTCCAACCGGTCCATTGGGCCAACAGGCCAGTTGGTCCAACCGGTCCATCGGACCAACACGCCTGTTGGTTCAACCCGTCCATTTGACCAACAGGCCGATTGGTCCAACTTGTCAGTTGGACCATGACGCAAGTTTATCCAACTGGTCAGTTGGACCTACAGGCCAATTGGTCCAAACGGTCTGTTGGGCTAACAGACAAATTGGTCCAAAAGGTCCATTGGACCAACACGCAAGTTGGTCCAACCGGTCCGTTGACGAACATGCCAGTTGAACCAACCGGTCCATTGGGCCAACAGGCCAGTTGGTCCAACTGGTCCATTGGACCAATAGTCGAGTTGGTCCATCCTGTCCAATTGGTCCAACAGCCCAGCTGGTCCAACCGGTCCATTTGACCAACAGGCCAGTTGGTCCAACCGTTCCATTGGACCAACAGGCCAGTTGGTCCAACCCGTCCATTGGACCAACATGCCGGTTGGTCCGACCGACCAATTTGACCAACAGGCCAGTTGGTCAAACCGGTCCGATGGACCAACAGGCCAGTTGGTACAACCGGTCCGTTGGACCAACAAGCCAGTTGGTCCAACCGGTCCATTAGGCCAACACGACTTTTTGTTCAACCGATCCATTAGGAAAATTGGCCAGTTGGTCCAACCGGTCCATTGGGCCAACAGGCCAGTTGGTCCAACCGGTCCATTGGACCAACAGGTCAGTTGGTCCAACCCGTCCATTGGACCAACAGGCCAGTTGGTACAACCGGTCCGTTGGACCAAGACGCAAGTTGGTCCAACCGGTCCGTTGGACCAACAGGCCAATTGGTCCAACCGGTCCGTTGGACCAACAGGCCAGTTGGTCCAACCAGTCCATTGGGCCAACAGGCCAGTTGGTCCAACGGGTCCATTGGGCCAACAAGCTAGTTGGGCCAACCTGACCAATTGGGCAAAAAGGCCAGTTGGTCCAACCGGTCCATTTGACCAACAGGCCAGTTGGTCCAACTGGTCCATTTAACCGACAGGCCAGTTGGTCCAACCGGTCCATTTACCCAACAGGCCAGTCGGTCCAACCGGTCCATTGGACCAACAGGCCAGTCGGTCCAACCGGTCCATTGGACCAACAGGCCAGTCGGTCCAACCGGTCCATTTGACCACCAGGCCTCTAGGTCCAACCGGTCCATTTGACCAACAAGCAAGATGGTCCAACCGTTCCATTTGACCAACAAGCAAGTCGGTCCAACCGGGTCCATTGGACCAACAGGCCAGTCAGTACAACCGTCCAACCGGTCCATTGGACCAACAGGCAAGTTGGTCCAACCGGTCCATTGGACCAATAGGCCAGTTGGTCCAACCGGTCCGCTGGACCAACAGGCCAGTTGGTCCAACCGGTCCGCTGGACCAACAGGCCAGTTGGTCCAACCGGTCCGCTGGACCAACAGGCCAGTTGGTCCAACCGGTCCACTGGACCAATAGGCCAGTTGGTCCAACCGGTCCGCTGGACCAACAGGCCAGTTGGTCCAACCGGTCCGCTGGACCAACAGGCCAGTTGGTCCAACCGATCCACTGGACCAACAGGCCAGTTGGTCCAACCGGTCCGCTGGACCAACAGGCCAGTTGGTCCAACCAGTCCACTGGACCAACAGGCCAGTTGGTCCAACCGGTCCACTTGACCTTTGGTCCAACCGGTCCGCTGGACCAACAGGCCAGTTGGTCCAACCGGTCCGCTGGACCAACAGGCCAGTTGGTCCAACCGGTCCGCTGGACCAACAGGCCAGTTGGTCCAACCGGTCCGCTGGACCAACAGGCCAGTTGGTCCAACCGGTCCGCTGGACCAACAGGCCAGTTGGTCCAACCGGTCCGCTGGACCAACAGGCCAGTTGGTCCAACCGGTCCGCTGGACCAACAGGCCAGTTGGTCCTTCCAGTCCGCTGGAAGAACAGGCCAGTTGGTCCAACCGGTCCACTGGACCAACAGGCCAGTTGGTCCAACCGGTCCACTGGACCAACAGGCCAGTTGGTCCAACCGGTCCGCTTGACCAACATGCCATTTGGTCAAACCGGTCCGCTGGACCAACAGGCCAGTTGGTCCAACCGGTCCGCTGGACCAACAGGCCAGTTGGTCCAACCGGTCCGCTGGACCAACAGGCCAGTTGGTCCAACCGGTCCGCTGGACCAACAGGCCAGTTGGTCCAACCGGTCCGCTGGACCAACAGGCCAGTTGGTCCAACCGGTCCGCTGGACCAACAGGCCAGTTGGTCCAACCGGTCCGCTGGACCAACAGGCCAGTTGGTCCAACCGATCCACTGGACCAACAGGCCAGTTGGTCCAACCGGTCCGCTGGACCAACAGGCCAGTTGGTCCAACCAGTCCACTGGACCAACAGGCCAGTTGGTCCAACCGGTCCACTTGACCTTTGGTCCAACCGGTCCGCTGGACCAACAGGCCAGTTGGTCCAACCGGTCCGCTGGACCAACAGGCCAGTTGGTCCAACCAGTCCGCTGGATAAACAGGCCAGTTGGTCCAACCGGTCCGCTGGACCAACAGGCCAGTTGGTCCAACCGGTCCACTAAACCAACAGGCCAGTTGGTCCAACCGGTCCGCTGGACCAACATGCCAGTTGGTCCAACCGGTCCGCTGGACCAACAGGCCAGTTGGTCCAACCGGTCCGCTGGACCAACAGGCCAGTTGGTCCAACCGGTCCGCTGGACCAACAGGCCAGTTGGTCCAACCGGTCCGCTGGACCAACAGGCCAGTTGGTCCAACCGGTCCGCTGGACCAACAGGCCAGTTGGTCCAACCGATCCATTGGACCAACATGCCAGTTGGTCCAACCGGTCCGCTGGACCAACAGGCCAGTTGGTCCAACCGGTCCGCTGGACCAACAGGCCAGTTGGTCCAACCGGTCCGCTGGACCAACATGCCAGTTGGTCCAACCGGTCCGCTGGACCTACAGGCCAGTTGGTCCAACCGGTCCGCTGGACCAACAGGCCAGTTGGTCCAACCGGTCCGCTGGACCAACAGGCCAGTTGGTCCAACCGGTCCGCTGGACCAACAGGCCAGTTGGTCCAACCGGTCCGTTGGACCAACAGGCCAGTTGGTCCAACCGGTCCGCTGGACCAACAGGCCAGTTGGTCCAACCGGTCCGCTGGACCAACAGGCCAGTTGGTCCAACCGGTCCGCTGGACCAACAGGCCAGTTGGTCCAACCTGTCCGCTGGAAGAACAGGCCAGTTGGTCCAACCAGTCCACTGGACCAACAGGCCAGTTGGTCCAACCGGTCCACTGGACCTTTGGTCCAACCGGTCCGCTGGACCAACAGGCCAGTTGGTCCAACCGGTCCGCTGGACCAACAGGCCAGTTGGTCCAACCGGTCCACTGGACCAATAGGCCAGTTGGTCCAACCGGTCCGCTGGACCAACAGGCCAATTGGTCCAACCGGTCCACTGGACCAACAGGCCAATTGGTCCAACCGGTCCGCTGGACCAACAGGCCAATTGGTCCAACCGGTCCGCTGGACCAACAGGCCAGTTGGTCCAACCGGTCCGCTGGACCAACAGGCCAGTTGGTCCAACCGGTCCGCTGGACCAACATGCCAGTTGGTCCAACCGGTCCACAGGCCAGTTGGTCCAACCGGTCCGCTGGACCAACAGGCCAGTTGGTCCAACCGGTCCGCTGGACCAACAGGCCAGTTGGTCCAACCGGTCCGCTGGACCAACAGGCCAGTTGGTCCAACCGGTCCGCTGGACCAACAGGCAAGTTGGTCCAACCGGTCCACTGGACCAACAGGCGAGTTGGTCCAACAGGTCCGCCTGACCAACATGCCAGTTGGTCCAACCGGTCCACTGGACCAATAGGCCAGTTGGTCCAACCGGTCCGCTGGACCAACAGGCCAGTTGGTCCAACCGGTCCGCTGGACCAACATGCCAGTTGGTCCAACCGGTCCGCTGGACCAACAGGCCAGTTGGTCCAACCGGTCCGCTGGACCAACAGGCCAGTTGGTCCAACCGGTCCGCTGGACCAACAGGCGAGTTGGTCCAACCGGTCCACTGGACCAACATGCCAGTTGGTCCAACAGGTCCACTGGACCAACAGGCCAATTGGTCCAACAAGTTCACTGGACCAACAGGCCAGTTGGTCCAACCGGTCCAATGGACCAACAGGCCAGTTGGTCCAACCGGTCCATTGGACCAACAGGCCTGTTGGTCCAATCGGCCAAGTTGGTCCAATCGGTCCATTGGACCAACAGGCCAATTTGTCCAACCAGTCCGTAGGACCAATAGGCTAGTTGGTCTAACTGGTCCACTGGACAAACTGTTGGTGTAAGGGCCTAATAAACTCAAGCTATTAGGACTTAATCAAACTTAAAACCTCTCCTCGGGGTCACCTCCAAGGGTCCCTGGGTGCCTGGTACAAGACCAGCTCCTATCCTCGGGTCCGAGTTTGTAGAGAGAGGGATCAAGAAGGACTTAGTCAAAACAGCAAGAGTACCTTGAACGTCGCGCAGCGTGCCATGCAGACCGTCGATCGGATTAAGCTGAGAATTCGCTATATCGAAGCTCGCTCCAAGAGCTTTAAAATGAGCCAAGTTGCCTCGCGAAAAGTTCTGCCATTACTAAGTTATGGCTCGGACAGCGTTTGCCTAGCGTTGGAGTGCTAGCATACTAGCGTTGACTCGGGTAGCATTCCGCCGTCGAATAGCGCAGAAACGAAATTCCAGCGAGGAAGGAATTCGCTTGAATCAATTGACTATATTCAGGTACAAACAGAGAAGGATTAAATAGTTCTAGCTAGTAAGGACCTTGGGAATCAACCTGGGAACAACCAGGGATGATCCCAAATAATTCCAAGCAACAGAACCAACCTGGCTGGACAAAATAGCAGGTGGTAGGTTGGTAAACAACCTCTGGTTCTGTTTTTCCAACCTGGGAAAACAACAATCAGGTTCAGGTTCTAAAAACAGAACCTGTTTTGTCTTTGCCCAACCAGCCAAATGCTGGTTCCGCTGGTTTCCCCTGGCCTTGTAGCATGCAGATACAGACAAACAACATCCAACCTTCACCTAAATTGTACCCCTATAGTGCCTTCCCTGCTACACTATAGTTAACCAAACAAAACAGTACAATTTCGAGTTGGATAGAACTGAATCTGCGCAATCAACTCAACCGAACTGCAAAGCTTCCATCTTGGGTTCCTTTGCGAGCTCGTCCTTTCTGCTTGCACTGTTCATAGCGCATACAATGTTGTGCCGAAGCGCACATTGCGCGAGTACCTGCAAATGCATCAAGCGAAAAAATGCGAAAGCAAACAAACACACGAACACACCATTCACACGCAAATGCATTCGCACACGCATACTCGTACAAACAGACGGCAGGATGTCGTGCAATGTGCATTTGCACCCAACACACTCCCCCTCAGCCTGCCGGCTGCATCCCCATCATTCCATGCTAGTTCATGCTCATTCCACTCATGCGCACACAACGCCAATGAGGCTCATCCGCAAGCCTCTTGGTGAGAAAGTCTGCTGGCTGCTGGTGAGTCTTGATGTAGATCGGATTCATCGTCCCCCTCTTCACCTCCTTACGCAGCCAGTGCCACTTGATACGCATGTGCTTGTTCAGCCCATGAAGCACAGCGTTTCTGGCCATCCCAAGAGCCCCCTTGCTATCACAAAACAGCGGCGTAGCAACTTTCTGCTCCTGGCCAATCTCCTCTAACAGCCTCCTCAGCCAAATCACCTCCTTCACCCCATGGAACATCGCCATGTACTCTGATTCTACGGAAGAGAGTGCCGTCTCCGTCTGCTTCTTGGACCTCCAACTAACAGGTCCTCCCCCGACTACGCAGATGTATCCTCCCACAGATGAGGAATCCTCCTTCTCAGAAGCCCACGTAGCATCGGTAAAGCAAGTGAGAAATAGCTTGCCTTCTCCAAGCCTCTCCCCCTTCTCTTTCAGCACCTCCACCCCTTTCTGCTTCACCTGTGCAGATGCGGAGTATTGAACTCCAATGCTTGGGTGAGAGTTCAGGTACTTCACCACACGCTCAGCTGCATCCACCTGCTCCTCTGATGGATTCTGCACCACCCTAGCCAGCTGCCCAACCGAGAAAGAGATGTCGGGCCTCGTGTGAACTGCTGCGTACAAGAGGCTGCCCACCAAGGACTGAAATTGCTGCTGCTCCTCGGCTTCAACCCCTTCATCCTCTGCAGCCTTCACAAGCTTGAATTCTGCTGGCAGGGGAGTTGCAACCTTGCGCTCATTCTCAATCCCATACTTCTCCCCCAGCTCCTTGATGAACTTCTCCTGGTGCAGCTTCAACCACCTGTGATCTGGATCCCTCTCCACGTGCATCCCGAGGTAGTACTTTACCTCCCCAAGGTTCTTGCACTTGAAGTTTTCCATCAGTTGCTGCTGCACTTTCTGGATCTCCTTCATGCTGCTGCTGAAGAGAAGAATGTCGTCCACATAGACCAGAAACAGCACCAGCTTCTCCCCTTCGCCCTTGAGAAAGAGGCTCTCATCACAGCTGCTGGTCCTGAATCCCATCTCCTCTAAAACAGCTGCCAACTTCTGGTACCAGCAGCGTGGCGCCTGCTTCAAGCCGTAGATAGACTTGTTGAGCTTGCACACCCTGCCCGTACCATCCTCATACCCAGGCGGCTGCGTCATGTACACATCCTCCTCTAAAATCCCATTCAGGAATGCCGTTGAAATATCCATCTGAATGATGAATTTCCCACTAACGGCTGCATCTGCCAACAAGACACGGAGGGTAGGGGGTTTGGCAGTGGGAGCAAAGATCTCGTTGAAGTCCTGCTTCTCCTTCTGCATAAACCCCTTCGCCACCAGCCTACTCTTGTAGATGGTGACCTGCCCCTTGTCATCGGTCTTGATCCTCAGCACCCACTTGCATTGTATCGCTTTCTTCCCATCAGGCAGCACCACCAGATCCCATGTCCTATTCTCCAGCAGACTCTGGTACTCAGCATCCCTAGAAGCCAGCCACTTGTCCCTATCTGGTCCAGCTAATGCCTCCTCCATGCTAGCTGGTTCCTCTGGTGCAGGGGCAAGAAAACAGTACGCAGGCTCATCCTCCTCATCCGGGTCATAGCCATGAGGTAGAATCAGCAATGCCTCTTCGGTCCCTAGCTGCTGCTCTGCTGCATCAGTTCCTGCAGTCAGCTTCTTAGTAGCCATACGGGTACGTCCTGGCCTGGAGACGGGTGTCTCCCATCCCTTCATAACGACACCCTTCGGCTTCTTAGTTTTTCCCTGCTGCTTCTCTCCTCCCTCGGGTCCAGCAGCTCCACTAGTGCTGCCGCCAGTTTCCATACCATTTTCTCCACCAGCAGATGCCTCCTGTACCTTCTCTCCATCACCATTTCCAGCAGCTGCCTCCTCTCCCTCCTCCCACACACTAGGAGTCAGGTCCAGCTGCATGGTGATCTGCTCCATCTGCTGGGACACCCTTGCCTCCGGCTGTTTCTCCCAGCTCCCATACATCATGCCCTCAATGAATTTCACATCCCTGCTGTCAAACAACACACCCTTGGATGGTTCCCACAGCAGCCATCCCTTGCTCTCAGCAGCCGGCCCCAAATGCACACACCAGATTGCACTCGCCCCCAACTTACTGCGGTAGGTCTTGGGGACGTGGGCGACTGCCATGCAACCGAACACCCTCAGCATGTCCACCGGCGGCTTCCTCCCAAGCCACCTCTCCAACGGCACCCACGAGTCATCCCCAACCTTGGTGAGCACCCTGTTCCTAGCGACAGTGGCGTGCCGGACAGCATGAGGCCACATAGAATTGCTCAGCCCAGATTCTATGAGCAGCGCCCTAGCTGTCTCCAGAATGGTCCGGTTTGCCCGTTCTGCTACACCATTGGACTGTGGGGTATAAGCCGTGGTCAGCTCTCTCTGGATGCCCTGCTTCTTGAGCCAGGCCGTCATTTCAGCTCCAAGGAACTCACCACCCCGGTCTGTCCTAATCCGCTTCACTACACACTCCGCCTGCTTCTCCACGAATGGCAGCCAATCGTCCCGTATCGTGGAGGCGGCGTGGTCCTTCTGCTTCAGCGGATACGCCCACATCAGCCTGCTCCAGTCATCCACAATTGTAAGAAAATACCGCTCCCCCTTGTGCCCTTGCACCGGCAGCGGCCCCACCAAGTCCATGTGGACCAGCTCCAAAGGCTTCTTGCTCCTGCCAGCCACACTATGGAAAGGGAAACGGGTGAACTTTGAAAGCAAACAGATTTCACAGTTGTCATCGGGTGGCTGTCCGTTCAGCTTCAGACCCTTAACGGCTCCGTCCTTCTCCAGCTGCTTCAGCAAAGGCATTGCCACATGCCCTAAGCGCCGGTGTGCCGTTGCCCAATCTGTCTCCCCAGATCTGGCCGACACTTTCACACCAACCCCTCCAACGGCATTGCACTCCCCCTGGGATGCAGACCCCTCTCCAGCCTGCCCCCCACCATGCCACGCCAGGGCCGGCAGCTGCCACATAGATCTGTACACGTCCTTGCTCTCGTGCAGATCCCAAAGCACCCGATTGCCCAGCTTCCCCTTATAAGTGCGTGCCCCATCCGTGTTGGTGTTCACCCCAGCCTTGCCAAGCTTACGGAGGGAGATAAGGTTGGCCTTCAGGTCGGGGACGAAGAGAACGTCGTGCAGCACCACCGGCTTGCCATCCGCTCCCTTAAACGCAGCTCGTCCCGCACCAGCCACCTTCAACATGTGTCCAGAGGCGGAGCACACTTCATTGATCGGTGCAGCTCGTACTTCGTCCAGCAGGTCCTTGCGCGGCGTCATCGTCCAAGCAGCGCCTGTGTCCAACACCCAATAGTCTAGGGGGTGCAGCTCTGCTCCAACTTTGGCAGAGGCGTCTCCTTGCTCCCCCTTGTCTCCCACATGGAAGAATTGGCCCGCGGTGCGCTCCTTCTTCTTCTCCGCACCGCCGTTGCCCTTCGGGTTGTTGTCGGACGAATCAGCGACCATGTTGGCGCCGTTTTTCTGGTTCCTCCGCGCGCCGCCATCCTGGTGACGATTCTGGGGGGTCCATCCATCGGGTTTCTTATAGCACAAAAACCAGGGGTGCCCTTCCTTCTCACAATACCAGCAACTCCCTTTCATTTTGCCACCAGCACCCGACTTGCCCCCACGTCCAGATTTCGCACCGTGACCCCAACCGGTACCTCCTTGTTGGTCGTTGGAGTCGTCGTCTTTCTTTGCACCGCGTCCAGCACCACCGAAGCCACGTCCTCTGCCACGTCGGCTCCCTTGCATCCCGTAGCCGCTGCTGCCGTCGTCTCCACCCCTCAGTTGGCGGCGACGGAAGTCCTCCTCCAGAATCTTCGTCCGCACCCACTCGAGCGTCCACAAGCTCTGGTTCTGCGGCAGGCTCAATCCGCTCGTAAATTGAAGCCACGATTCCGGCAGCAGCGAGAGCATCTTCAAGCACTTGGTCTGCTCCGGGTAGGTGATTCCCGCGGTCGCCAACTTCGCGTAGAGGTCGCGCATCTTGTCCAGGACTGGTTGCACCGGCTCTCCCTCGCTCAGGCGCAACGCGGACAGCTCCCTTTCCAGCATCAACGTTGCGACAACGGAGGTCGGGGCGTGCAGCTCCTTCAACACGGTCCACGCCTTCGGACTGCATTCAACCTCCGGCAGCAGGTGCATGACGTGGTGACGCTGGTTCAGCTCCAAACTCTGCGACATCAAATAGTAGCCAGCCGAGGAGCGCTCGTCCCAATCTTCCTGCAGCGTGGGGTCACTCGGTCTAGGCTCCTCCCCAATCATTAGTTTCAGCAAACCGATCTGACGGAAATATAATTGCATTTTCCAGGCCCAATCATCATAGCCCTCACCATTGAACTTCTCGACGGTGAAATTCTTCAGCACCTCCTTGACAAGCGAGCCCTGGTTTGTTCGCGCTCCCCTTGGCGCTGAAAGACCAGAATCTTGGCTGCCGCTACGATCTTGGGCTGAAGATTCACCAGCTCCCGCCGAGGTGTTGCCCGCCATAGCTACCTATAACGAGGATCACTATAACGCAGCTCTGATACCAGCTTGTTGGTGTAAGGGCCTAATAAACTCAAGCTATTAGGACTTAATCAAACTTAAAACCTCTCCTCGGGGTCACCTCCAAGGGTCCCTGGGTGCCTGGTACAAGACCAGCCCCTATCCTCGGGTCCGAGTTTGTAGAGAGAGGGATCAAGAAGGACTTAGTCAAAACAGCAAGAGTACCTTGAACGTCGCGCAGCGTGCCGTGCAGACCGTCGATCGGATTAAGCTGAGAATTCGCTATATCGAAGCTCGCTCCAAGAGCTTTAAAATGAGCCAAGTTGCCTCGCGAAAAGTTCTGCCATTACTAAGTTATGGCTCGGACAGCGTTTGCCTAGCGTTGGAGTGCTAGCATACTAGCGTTGACTCGGGTAGCATTCCGCCGTCGAATAGCGCAGAAACGAAATTCCAGCGAGGAAGGAATTCGCTTGAATCAATTGACTATATTCAGGTACAAACAGAGAAGGATTAAATAGTTCTAGCTAGCAAGGACCTTGGGAATCAACCTGGGAACAACCAGGGATGATCCCAAATAATTCCAAGCAACAGAACCAACCTGGCTGGACAAAATAGCAGGTGGTAGGTTGGTAAACAACCTCTGGTTCTGTTTTTCCAACCTGGGAAAACAACAATCAGGTTCAGGTTCTAAAAACAGAACCTGTTTTGTCTTTGCCCAACCAGCCAAATGCTGGTTCCGCTGGTTTCCCCTGGCCTTGTAGCATGCAGATACAGACAAACAACATCCAACCTTCACCTAAATTGTACCCCTATAGTGCCTTCCCTGCTACACTATAGTTAACCAAACAAAACAGTACAATTTCGAGTTGGATAGAACTGAATCTGCGCAATCAACTCAACCGAACTGCAAAGCTTCCATCTTGGGTTCCTTTGCGAGCTCGTCCTTTCTGCTTGCACTGTTCATAGCGCATACAATGTTGTGCCGAAGCGCACATTGCGCGAGTACCTGCAAATGCATCAAGCGAAAAAATGCGAAAGCAAACAAACACACGAACACACCATTCACACGCAAATGCATTCGCACACGCATACTCGTACAAACAGACGGCAGGATGTCGTGCAATGTGCATTTGCACCCAACACAAACAGGCCAGTTCGTCCAACCGGTCCATTGGACCAACAAGCCAGTTGGTCCAACCGGTCGACTGGACCAACAGTCAAGGTCTTCCAACCGATCCACTGGACCAACAGGCCAGTTGGTCCAAACGGTCCACTGGACCAACAGGCCAGTTGGTCCAACCGGTCCACTGGACCAACAGGCCAATTGGTCCAACCGGTTTACTGGACCAACAAGCCAGTTGGTCCAACCGGTCCATTGGACCAACAAGCCAGTTGGTCCAACCGGTCCATCGGACCAACAGGCCAAGTTGGTCCAATCGGTCCATTGGTCTAATAGGCCAGTTGGTCCAACCGGTCCATCGGACCAACAGGCCAAGTTGGTCCAATCGGTCCATTGGTCTAATAGGCCAGTTTGTCCAACCGGTCCATTGGACCAATAGGCTAGTTGGTCCAACCGGTCCACTGGACCAACAGGCCAGTTTGTCCAACCGGTCCACTAGACAAACAGGCCAGTTGGTCCAACCGGTGTTCTAGACCAAGATACTAGTTGGTCCAACCGGTCCACTAGACCAACAGGCCAGTTGGTCCAACCGGTCCTGTGGACCAACAGGCCAGTTGGTCCAACCGGTCCATTGGACCAACAGGCCAGTTGGTCCAACCGATCCACTGGACCAACAGGCCAGTTGGTCCAACCGGTCCACTGGACCAACAGGCCAGTTAGTCCAACCGGTCCACTGGACCAACAGGCCAATTGGTCCAACCGGTCCACTGGACCAACAGGCCAGTTGGTCCAACCGGTCCACTGGACCAACAGGCTAGTTGGCCCTACCGGTCCATTGGACCAACTAACCAGTTTGTCCAACCTGTCCAATTGGTCATACAGGCCAGTTGGTTCAACCGGTCCATTAGACCATTAGGCCTGTTGGTCCAAACGGTCCATTGGACCAACACGCCAATTTGTCCAACCTGTCCAATTCGTCCAACAGGCCAGTTGGTCCAATCTATCCAGTTAGTCCAACAAGCCAGTTGGTCCAACCGGTGCATTGGACCAACAGGCCAGTTGGTCCAACCGGTCCATTGGATCAATAAGCCAGTTGGTCCAACCGGTCCATTGGACAAACAGGCCAGTTGGTCCAACCGGTCCACTAGACCAACAGGCCTGTTGGTCCAACCGGTCCATTGGACCAATAGGCCAGTTATGTTGGTGTAAGGGCCTAATAAACTCAAGCTATTAGGACTTAATCAAACTTAAAACCTCTCCTCGGGGTCACCTCCAAGGGTCCCTGGGTGCCTGGTACAAGACCAGCCCCTATCCTCGGGTCCGAGTTTGTAGAGAGAGGGATCAAGAAGGACTTAGTCAAAACAGCAAGAGCACCTTGAACGTCGCGCAGCGTGACGTGCAGACCGTCGATCGGATTAAGCTGAGAATTCGCTATATCGAAGCTCGCTCCAAGAGCTTTAAAATGAGCCAAGTTGCCTCGCGAAAAGTTCTGCCATTACGAAGTTATGGCTCAGACGGTGTTTGCCTAGCATTAGAGTGCTAGCGTACTAGCGTTGACTCGGGTAGCATTCCGCCGTCGAATAGCGCAGAAACGAAATTCCAGCGAGGAAGGAATTCACTTGAATCAATTTGACTATATTCAGGTACAAACAGAGAAGGATTAAATAGTTCTAGCTAGCAAGGACCTTGGGAATCAACCTGGGAACAACCAGGGATGATCCCAAATAATTCCAAGCAACAGAACCAACCTGGCTGGACAAAATAGCAGGTGGTAGGTTGGTAAACAACCTCTGGTTCTGTTTTTCCAACCTGGGAAAACAACAACCAGGTTCAGGTTCTAAAAACAGAACCTGTTTTGTCTTTGCCCAACCAGCCAAATGCTGGTTCCGCTGGTTTCCCCTGGCCTTGTAGCATGCAGATACAGACAAACAACATCCAACCTTCACCTAAATTGTACCCCTATAGTGCCTTCCCTGCTACACTATAGTTAACCAAACAAAACAGTACAATTTCGAGTTGGATAGAACTGAATCTGCGCAATCAACTCAACCGAACTGCAAAGCTTCCATCTTGGGTTCCTTTGCGAGCTCGTCCTTTCTGCTTGCACTGTTCATAGCGCATACAATGTTGTGCCGAAGCGCACATTGCGCGAGTACCTGCAAATGCATCAAGCGAAAAATGCGAAAGCAAACAAACACACGAACACACCATTCACACGCAAATGCATTCGCACACGCATACTCGTACAAACAGACGGCAGGATGTCGTGCAATGTGCATTTGCACCCAACACACTCCCCCTCAGCCTGCCGGCTGCATCCCCGTCATTCCATGCTAGTTCATGCTCATTCCACTCATGTGCACACAACGCCAATGAGGCTCATCCGCAAGCCTCTTGGTGAGAAAGTCTGCTGGCTGCTGGTGAGTCTTGATGTAGATCGGATGCACCGTCCCCCTCTTCACCTCCTTACGCAGCCAGTGCCACTTGATACGCATGTGCTTGTTCAGCCCATGAAGCACAGCGTTTCTGGCCATCCCAAGAGCCCCCTTGCTATCACAAAACAGCGGCGTAGCAACTTTCTGCTCCTGGCCAATCTCCTCTAACAGCCTCCTCAGCCAAATCACCTCCTTCACCCCATGGAACATCGCCATGTACTCTGATTCTACGGAAGAGAGTGCCGTCTCCGTCTGCTTCTTGGACCTCCAACTAACAGGTCCTCCCCCAACTACGCAGATGTATCCTCCCACAGATGAGGAATCCTCCTTCTCAGAAGCCCACGTAGCATCGGTAAAGCAAGTGAGAAATAGCTTGCCTTCTCCAAGCCTCTCCCCCTTCTCTTTCAGCACCTCCACCCCTTTCTGCTTCACCTGTGCAGATGCGGAGTATTGAACTCCAATGCTTGGGTGAGAGTTCAGGTACTTCACCACACGCTCAGCTGCATCCACCTGCTCCTCTGATGGATTCTGCACCACCCTAGCCAGCTGCCCAACCGAGAAAGAGATGTCGGGCCTCGTGTGAACTGCTGCGTACAAGAGACTGCCCACCAAGGACTGAAATTGCTGCTGCTCTTTAGCTTCAACCCCTTCATCCTCTGCAGCCTTCACAAGCTTGAATTCTGCTGGCAGGGGAGTTGCAACCTTGCGCTCATTCTCAATCCCATACTTCTCCCCCAGCTCCTTGATGAACTTCTCCTGGTGCAGCTTCAACCACCTGTGATCTGGATCCCTCTCCACGTGCATCCCGAGGTAGTACTTTACCTCCCCAAGGTTCTTGCACTTGAAGTTTTCCATCAGTTGCTGCTGCACTTTCTGGATCTCCTTCATGCTGCTGCTGAAGAGAAGAATGTCGTCCACATAGACCAGAAACAGCACCAGCTTCTCCCCCTCGCCCTTGAGAAAGAGGCTCTCATCACAGCTGCTGGTCCTGAATCCCATCTCCTCTAAAACAGCTGCCAACTTCTGGTACCAGCAGCGTGGCGCCTGCTTCAAGCCGTAGATGGACTTGTTGAGCTTGCACACCCTGCCCGTACCATCCTCATACCCAGGCGGCTGCGTCATGTACACATCCTCCTCTAAAATCCCATTCAGGAATGCCGTTGAAATATCCATCTGAATGATGAATTTCCCACTAACAGCTGCATCTGCCAACAAGACACGGAGGGTAGGGGGTTTGGCAGTGGGAGCAAAGATCTCGTTGAAGTCCTGCTTCTCCTTCTGCATAAACCCCTTCGCCACCAGCCTACTCTTGTAGATGGTGACCTGCCCCTTGTCATCGGTCTTGATCCTCAGCACCCACTTGCATTGTATCGCTTTCTTCCCATCAGGCAGCACCACCAGATCCCATGTCCTATTCTCCAGCAGACTCTGGTACTCAGCATCCCTAGAAGCCAGCCACTTGTCCCTATCTGGTCCAGCTAATGCCTCCTCCATGCTAGCTGGTTCCTCTGGTGCAGGGGCAAGAAAACAGTACGCAGGCTCATCCTCCTCATCCGGGTCATAGCCATGAGGTAGAATCAGCAATGCCTCTTCGGTCCCTAGCTGCTGCTCTGCTGCATCAGTTCCTGCAGTCAGCTTCTTAGTAGCCATACGGGTACGTCCTGGCCTGGAGACGGGTGTCTCCCATCCCTTCATAACGACACCCTTCGGCTTCTTAGTTTTTCCCTGCTGCTTTTCTCCTCCCTCGGGTCCAGCAGCTCCACTAGTGCTGCCGCCAGTTTCCACACCATTTTCTCCACCAGCAGATGCCTCCTGTACCTTCTCTCCATCACCATTTCCAGCAGCTGCCTCCTCTCCCTCCTCCCACACACTAGGAGTCAGGTCCAGCTGCATGGTGATCTGCTCCATCTGCTGGGACACCCTTGCCTCCGGCTGTTTCTCCCAGCTCCCATACATCATGCCCTCAATGAATTTCACATCCCTGCTGTCAAACAACACACCCTTGGATGGTTCCCACAGCAGCCATCCCTTGCTCTCAGCAGCCAGCCCCAAATGCACACACCAGATTGCACTCGCCCCCAACTTACTGCGGTAGGTCTTGGGGACGTGGGCGACTGCCATGCAACCGAACACCCTCAGCATGTCCACCGGCGGCTTCCTCCCAAGCCACCTCTCCAACGGCACCCACGAGTCATCCCCAACCTTGGTGAGCACCCTGTTCCTAGCGACAGTGGCGTGCCGGACAGCATGAGGCCACATAGAATTGCTCAGCCCAGATTCTATGAGCAGCGCCCTAGCTGTCTCCAGAATGGTCCGGTTTGCCCGTTCTGCTACACCATTGGACTGTGGGGTATAAGCCGTGGTCAGCTCTCTCTGGATGCCCTGCTTCTTGAGCCAGGCCGTCATTTCAGCTCCAAGGAACTCACCACCCCGGTCTGTCCTAATCCGCTTCACTACACACTCCGCCTGCTTCTCCACGAATGGCAGCCAATCGTCCCGTATCGTGGAGGCGGCGTGGTCCTTCTGCTTCAGCGGATACGCCCACATCAGCCTGCTCCAGTCATCCACAATTGTAAGAAAATACCGCTCCCCCTTGTGCCCTTGCACCGGCAGCGGCCCCACCAAGTCCATGTGGACCAGCTCCAAAGGCTTCTTGCTCCTGCCAGCCACACTATGGAAAGGGAAACGGGTGAACTTTGAAAGCAAACAGATTTCACAGTTGTCATCGGGTGGCTGTCCGTTCAGCTTCAGACCCTTAACGGCTCCGTCCTTCTCCAGCTGCTTCAGCAAAGGCATTGCCACATGCCCTAAGCGCCGGTGTGCCGTTGCCCAATCTGTCTCCCCAGATCTGGCCGACACTTTCACACCAACCCCTCCAACGGCATTGCACTCCCCCTGGGATGCAGACCCCTCTCCAGCCTGCCCCCCACCATGCCACGCCAGGGCCGGCAGCTGCCACATAGATCTGTACACGTCCTTGCTCTCGTGCAGATCCCAAAGCACCCGATTGCCCAGCTGCCCCTTATAAGTGCGTGCCCCATCCGTGTTGGTGTTCACCCCAGCCTTGCCAAGCTTACGGAGGGAGATAAGGTTGGCCTTCAGGTCGGGGACGAAGAGAACGTCGTGCAGCACCACCGGCTTGCCATCCGCTCCCTTAAACGCAGCTCGTCCCGCACCAGCCACCTTCAACATGTGTCCAGAGGCGGAGCACACTTCATTGATCGGTGCAGCTCGTACTTCGTCCAGCAGGTCCTTGCGCGGCGTCATCGTCCAAGCAGCGCCTGTGTCCAACACCCAATAGTCTAGGGGGTGCAGCTCTGCTCCAACTTTGGCAGAGGCGTCTCCTTGCTCCCCCTTGTCTCCCACATGGAAGAATTGGCCCGCGGTGCGCTCCTTCTTCTTCTCCGCACCGCCGTTGCCCTTCGGGTTGTTGTCGGACGAATCAGCGACCATGTTGGCGCCGTTTTTCTGGTTCCTCCGCGCGCCGCCATCCTGGTGACGATTCTGGGGGGTCCATCCATCGGGTTTCTTATAGCACAAAAACCAGGGGTGCCCTTCCTTCTCACAATACCAGCAACTCCCTTTCATTTTGCCACCAGCACCCGATTTGCCCCCACGTCCAGATTTCGCACCGCGACCCCAACCGGTACCTCCTTGTTGGTCGTTGGAGTCGTCGTCTTTCTTTGCACCGCGTCCAGCACCACCGAAGCCACGTCCTCTGCCACGTCGGTTCCCTTGCATTCCGTAGCCGCTGCTGCCGTCGTCTCCACCCCTCAGTTGGCGGCGACGGAAGTCCTCCTCCAGAATCTTCGTCCGCACCCACTCGAGCGTCCACAAGCTCTGGTTCTGCGGCAGGCTCAATCCGCTCGTAAATTGAAGCCACGATTCCGGCAGCAGCGAGAGCATCTTCAAGCACTTGGTCTGCTCCGGGTAGGTGATTCCCGCGGTCGCCAACTTCGCGTAGAGGTCGCGCATCTTGTCCAGGACTGGTTGCACCGGCTCTCCCTCGCTCAGGCGCAACGCGGACAGCTCCCTCTCCAGCATCAACGTTGCGACAACGGAGGTCGGGGCGTGCAGCTCCTTCAACACGGTCCACGCCTTCGGACCGCATTCAACCTCCGGCAGCAGGTGCATGACGTGGTGACGCTGGTTCAGCTCCAAACTCTGCGACATCAAATAGTAGCCAGCCGAGGAGCGCTCGTCCCAATCTTCCTGCAGCGTGGGGTCACTCGGTCTAGGCTCCTCCCCAATCATTAGTTTCAGCAAACCGATCTGACGGAAATATAATTGCATTTTCCAGGCCCAATCATCATAGCCCTCACCATTGAACTTCTCGACGGTGAAATTCTTCAGCACCTCCTTGACAAGCGAGCCCTGGTTTGTTCGCGCTCCCCTTGGCGCTGAAAGACCAGAATCTTGGCTGCCGCTACGATCTTGGGCTGAAGATTCACCAGCTCCCGCCGAGGTGTTGCCCGCCATAGCTACCTATAACGAGGATCACTATAACGCAGCTCTGATACCAGCTTGTTGGTGTAAGGGCCTAATAAACTCAAGCTATTAGGACTTAATCAAACTTAAAACCTCTCCTCGGGGTCACCTCCAAGGGTCCCTGGGTGCCTGGTACAAGACCAGCCCCTATCCTCGGGTCCGAGTTTGTAGAGAGAGGGATCAAGAAGGACTTAGTCAAAACAGCAAGAGCACCTTGAACGTCGCGCAGCGTGACGTGCAGACCGTCGATCGGATTAAGCTGAGAATTCGCTATATCGAAGCTCGCTCCAAGAGCTTTAAAATGAGCCAAGTTGCCTCGCGAAAAGTTCTGCCATTACGAAGTTATGGCTCAGACGGTGTTTGCCTAGCATTAGAGTGCTAGCGTACTAGCGTTGACTCGGGTAGCATTCCGCCGTCGAATAGCGCAGAAACGAAATTCCAGCGAGGAAGGAATTCGCTTGAATCAATTTGACTATATTCAGGTACAAACAGAGAAGGATTAAATAGTTCTAGCTAGCAAGGACCTTGGGAATCAACCTGGGAACAACCAGGGATGATCCCAAATAATTCCAAGCAACAGAACCAACCTGGCTGGACAAAATAGCAGGTGGTAGGTTGGTAAACAACCTCTGGTTCTGTTTTTCCAACCTGGGAAAACAACAACCAGGTTCAGGTTCTAAAAACAGAACCTGTTTTGTCTTTGCCCAACCAGCCAAATGCTGGTTCCGCTGGTTTCCCCTGGCCTTGTAGCATGCAGATACAGACAAACAACATCCAACCTTCACCTAAATTGTACCCCTATAGTGCCTTCCCTGCTACACTATAGTTAACCAAACAAAACAGTACAATTTCGAGTTGGATAGAACTGAATCTGCGCAATCAACTCAACCGAACTGCAAAGCTTCCATCTTGGGTTCCTTTGCGAGCTCGTCCTTTCTGCTTGCACTGTTCATAGCGCATACAATGTTGTGCCGAAGCGCACATTGCGCGAGTACCTGCAAATGCATCAAGCGAAAAAATGCGAAAGCAAACAAACACACGAACACACCATTCACACGCAAATGCATTCGCACACGCATACTCGTACAAACAGACGGCAGGATGTCGTGCAATGTGCATTTGCACCCAACAAGTTCGTCCAACCGGTCCATTGGACCAACAGGCTAGTTGGTCTAACCGGTCCAGTGGACCAACAAAACAGTTGGTCAAACTGGTCTACTTGACCAACAGATCAGCTGATCCAACCGGTCCACTGGACCAACAGGCCAGTTGGTCCAACCGGTCCACTGGACCAACAGGCCAGCTGGTCCAACCGGTCCACTGGACCAAGATGTTCTGTGATGCTATCATTCGCATTCACGTCTGTCTGCCTCCCATCATATGTTTGTGCGTTGCATGTGTGGCGTGAGCGTGTGCAAGGATTTTGTGTTTGGTGTGGTTTGGATTTTCTGAGTGTGTGTGAATGTCATTTGGCTTGAGCAGATATCTGAAGTGACTCCTCTGCTCAAGAGCTTTTCGACGAACCAAGAATCGTCGCGATCGGAGCACGACCAAGAAAGTTACGAACGTTGGAGTTCGTATGCTTTTCATATTTGGTTGCGACAACTGTGGGAAGTTGTGGGGTTGACTCAATATGGGGTATAGACTTTTGGGGGTTGGGAAATTCGAACCCATCACTGTAGTTGCTGCCAAGTGGTTGGGAGAAGCCAAACCAGGTTGGCAAGTGTGGCCAAGTGGGGTGAGGTGGATGGCATGGGTTGGGAAAGTGACAAATGTCAAAGTTGGGTTGCCTATGGAGAGGGGAATTGTGTGGCATGGGGTTTCCTTGGTTGGGGACTCTCTTGGGACCTTCCCTCTCGTCCTCCTCTTCCGTTCTACCTGGTTTCAAGCTACTCAATTCTCTTGTGTGATTCTTGAGAACTTGTGAGACTCTTGTGATTGAGTTAATATTCTATGGCAGCTTACCCCCTAGTGCGCCGAAAATCATAACTCGAGATTTACTCCACCTTTTGACACGATTCAAAAATGGGGAATGTAGCTACAGTCTAGAGCTACCACATACTCGACTTTCAGAGAATTATAACAGTGCAATGTTGTCGACGGCGTTTCTTGTGAAGTCGACATTTCTGTCCAGAAACTAGGACCAACGATTTTGAGATATTTCGGCCCCTATTCTTCATAGACTCTCCAACACAAGAGGTCAGTTGGTCCAACCGGTCCACTGGACCAATAGGCCAGTTGGTCCAACCGGTCCACTGGACCAATAGGCCAGTTGGTCCAACCGGTCCATTGGACCAACAAGCCAGTTGGTCCAACCGGTCCATTGGACCAATAGGCCAGTTGGTCCAACCGGTCCAATGGACCAACAGGCCAGTTGGTCCAACCGGTCCATTGGACCAACAGGCCTGTTGGTCCAATTGGCCAAGTTGGTCCAATCGGTCCATTGGACCAACGCGCCAGTTTGTCCAACCAATCCGTTGGACCAACAGGCTAGTTGGCCTAACCGGTCCACTAAACAAACAGGTCAGTTCGTCCAACCGGTCCATTGGACCAACAGGCCAGTTGGTCCAACTGGTCCATTGGACCAACAAGCCAGTTGGTCCAACCGGTCTGCTGGACCAACAGACCAGTTGGTCCAACCGGTCCACTGGACAAACAGGCCTGTTGGTCCAACCGGTCCACTAGACCAAGATACTAGTTGGTCCAACCGGTCCACTAGACCAACAAGCCAGTTGGTCCAACCGGTCCACTGGACCAACAGGCCAGTTGGTCCACCCGTTCCACTAAACCAACAGACCAGTTGGTCAAACCGGTATACTTGACCAACAGGCTGTTGGGTGCAAATGCACATTGCACGATATCCTGCCGTCTGTTTGTACGAGTATGCGTGTGCGAATGCATTTGTGTGTGAATGGTGTGTTCGTGTGTTTGTTTGCTTTCGCATTTTTCGCTTGATGCATTTGCAGGTACTCGCGCAATGTGCGCTTCGGCACAACATTGTACGCGCTATGAACAGTGCAAGCAGAAAGGACGAGCTCGCAAAGGAACCCAAGATGGAAGCTTTGCAGTTCGGTTGAGTTGATTGCGCAGATTCAGTTCTATCCAACTCGAAATTGTACTGTTTTGTTTGGTTAACTATAGTGTAGCAGGGAAGGCACTATAGGGGTACAATTTAGGTGAAGGTTGGATGTTGTTTGTCTGTATCTGCATGCTACAAGGCCAGGGGAAACCAGCGGAACCAGCATTTGGCTGGTTGGGAAAAGACAAAACAGGTTCTGTTTTTAGAACCTGAACCTGGTTGTTGTTTTCCCAGGTTGGAAAAACAGAACCAGAGGTTGTTTACCAACCTACCACCTGCTATTTTGTCCAGCCAGGTTGGTTCTGTTGCTTGGAATTATTTGGGATCATCCCTAGTTGTTCCCAGGTTGATTCCCAAGGTCCTTGCTAGCTAGAACTATTTAATCCTTCTCTGTTTGTACCTGAATATAGTCAAATTGATTCAAGCGAATTCCTTCCTCGCTGGAATTTCGTTTCTGCGCTATTCGACGGCGGAATGCTACCCGAGTCAACGCTAGTATGCTAGCACTCCAACGCTAGGCAAACGCTGTCCGAGCCATAACTTAGTAATGGCAGAACTTTTCGCGAGGCAACTTGGCTCATTTTAAAGCTCTTGGAGCGAGCTTCGATATAGCGAATTCTCAGCTTAATCCGATCGACGGTCTGCACGGCACGCTGCGCGACGTTCAAGGTACTCTTGCTGTTTTGACTAAGTCCTTCTTGATCCCTCTCTCTACAAACTCGGACCCGAGGATAGGGGCTGGTCTTGTACCAGGCACCCAGGGACCCTTGGAGGTGACCCCGAGGAGAGGTTTTAAGTTTGATTAAGTCCTAATAGCTTGAGTTTATTAGGCCCTTACACCAACAAGCTGGTATCAGAGCTGCGTTATAGTGATCCTCGTTATAGGTAGCTATGGCGGGCAACACCTCGGCGGGAGCTGGTGAATCTTCAGCCCAAGATCGTAGCGGCAGCCAAGATTCTGGTCTTTCAGCGCCACGGGGAGCGCGAACAAACCAGGGCTCGCTTGTCAAGGAGGTGCTGAAGAATTTCACCGTCGAGAAGTTCAATGGTGAGGGCTATGATGATTGGGCCTGGAAAATGCAATTATATTTCCGTCAGATCGGTTTGCTGAAACTAATGATTGGGGAGGAGCCTAGACCGAGTGACCCCACGCTGCAGGAAGATTGGGACGAGCGCTCCTCGGCTGGCTACTATTTGATGTCGCAGAGTTTGGAGCTGAACCAGCGTCACCACGTCATGCACCTGCTGCCGGAGGTTGAATGCGGTCCGAAGGCGTGGACCGTGTTGAAGGAGCTGCACGCCCCGACCTCCGTTGTCGCAACGTTGATGCTGGAGAGGGAGCTGTCCGCGTTGCGCCTGAGCGAGGGAGAGCCGGTGCAACCAGTCCTGGACAAGATGCGCGACCTCTACGCGAAGTTGGCGACCGCGGGAATCACCTACCCGGAGCAGACCAAGTGCTTGAAGATGCTCTCGCTGCTGCCAGAATCGTGGCTTCAATTTACGAGCGGATTGAGCCTGCCGCAGAACCAGAGCTTGTGGACGCTCGAGTGGGTGCGGACGAAGATTCTGGAGGAGGACTTCCGTCGCCGCCAACTGAGGGGTGGAGACGACGGCAGCAGCGGCTACGGGATGCAAGGGAGTCGACGTGGCAGAGGACGTGGCTTCGGTGGTGCTGGACGCGGTGCAAAGAAAGACGACGACTCCAACGACCAACAAGGAGGTACCGGTTGGGGTCGCGGTGCGAAATCTGGACGTGGGGGCAAGTCGGGTGCTGGTGGCAAAATGAAAGGGAGTTGCTGGTATTGTGAGAAGGAAGGGCACCCCTGGTTTTTGTGCTATAAGAAACCCGATGGATGGACCCCCCAGAATCGTCACCAGGATGGCGGCGCGCGGAGGAACCAGAAAAACGGCGCCAACATGGTCGCTGATTCGTCCGACAACAACCCGAAGGGCAACGGCGGTGCGGAGAAGAAGAAGGAGCGCACCGCGGGCCAATTCTTCCATGTGGGAGACAAGGGGGAGCAAGGAGACGCCTCTGCCAAAGTTGGAGAAGAGCTGCACCCCCTAGACTATTGGGTGTTGGACACAGGCGCTGCTTGGACGATGACGCCGCGCAAGGACCTGCTGGACGAAGTACGAGCTGCACCGATCAATGAAGTGTGCTCCGCCTCTGGACACATGTTGAAGGTGGCTGGTGCGGGACGAGCTGCGTTTAAGGGAGCGGATGGCAAGCCGGTGGTGCTGCACGACGTTCTCTTCGTCCCCGACCTGAAGGCCAACCTTATCTCCCTCCGTAAGCTTGGCAAGGCTGGGGTGAACACCAACACGGATGGGGCACGCACTTATAAGGGGAAGCTGGGCAATCGGGTGCTTTGGGATCTGCACGAGAGCAAGGACGTGTACAGATCTATGTGGCAGCTGCCGGCCCTGGCGTGGCATGGTGGGGGGCAGGCTGGAGAGGGGTCTGCATCCCAGGGGGAGTGCAATGCCGTTGGAGGGGTTGGTGTGAAAGTGTCGGCCAGATCTGGGGAGACAGATTGGGCAACGGCACACCGGCGCTTAGGGCATGTGGCAATGCCTTTGCTGAAGCAGCTGGAGAAGGATGGAGCCGTTAAGGGTCTGAAGCTGAACGGACAGCCACCCGATGACAACTGTGAAATCTGTTTGCTTTCAAAGTTCACCCGTTTCCCTTTCCATAGTGTGGCTGGCAGGAGCAAGAAGCCTTTGGAGCTGGTCCACATGGACTTGGTGGGGCCGCTGCCGGTGCAAGGGCACAAGGGGGAGCGGTATTTTCTTACAATTGTGGATGACTGGAGCAGGCTGATGTGGGCGTATCCGCTGAAGCAGAAGGACCACGCCGCCTCCACGATACGGGACGATTGGCTGCCATTCGTGGAGAAGCAGGCGGAGTGTGTAGTGAAGCGGATTAGGACAGACCGGGGTGGTGAGTTCCTTGGAGCTGAAATGACGGCCTGGCTCAAGAAGCAGGGCATCCAGAGAGAGCTGACCACGGCTTATACCCCACAGTCAAATGGTGTAGCAGAACGGGCAAACCGGACCATTCTGGAGACAGCTAGGGCGCTGCTCATAGAATCTGGGCTGAGCAACTCTATGTGGCCTCATGCTGTCCGGCACGCCACCGTCGCTAGGAACAGGGTGCTCACCAAGGTTGGGGATGACTCGTGGGTGCCGTTGGAGAGGTGGCTTGGGAGGAAGCCGCCGGTGGACATGCTGAGGGTGTTCGGTTGCATGGCAGTCGCCCACGTCCCCAAGACCTACCGCAGTAAGTTGGGGGCGAGTGCAATCTGGTGTGTGCATTTGGGGCTGGCTGCTGAGAGCAAGGGATGGCTGCTGTGGGAACCATCCAAGGGTGTGTTGTTTGACAGCAGGGATGTGAAATTCATTGAGGGCATGATGTATGGGAGCTGGGAGAAACAGCCGGAGGCAAGGGTGTCCCAGCAGATGGAGCAGATCACCATGCAGCTGGACCTGACTCCTAGTGTGTGGGAGGAGGGAGAGGAGGCAGCTGCTGGAAATGGTGATGGAGAGAAGGTACAGGAGGCATCTGCTGGTGGAGAAAATGGTGTGGAAACTGGCGGCAGCACTAGTGGAGCTGCTGGACCCGAGGGAGGAGAGAAGCAGCAGGGAAAAACTAAGAAGCCGAAGGGTGTCGTTATGAAGGGATGGGAGACACCCGTCTCCAGGCCAGGACGTACCCGTATGGCTACTAAGAAGCTGACTGCAGGAACTGATGCAGCAGAGCAGCAGCTAGGGACCGAAGAGGCATTGCTGATTCTACCTCATGGCTATGACCCGGATGAGGAGGATGAGCCTGCGTACTGTTTTCTTGCCCCTGCACCAGAGGAACCAGCTAGCATGGAGGAGGCATTAGCTGGACCAGATAGGGACAAGTGGCTGGCTTCTAGGGATGCTGAGTACCAGAGTCTGCTGGAGAATAGGACATGGGATCTGGTGGTGCTGCCTGATGGGAAGAAAGCGATACAATGCAAGTGGGTGCTGAGGATCAAGACCGATGACAAGGGGCAGGTCACCATCTACAAGAGTAGGCTGGTGGCGAAGGGGTTTATGCAGAAGGAGAAGCAGGACTTCAACGAGATCTTTGCTCCCACTGCCAAACCCCCTACCCTCCGTGTCTTGTTGGCAGATGCAGCTGTTAGTGGGAAATTCATCATTCAGATGGATATTTCAACGGCATTCCTGAATGGGATTTTAGAGGAGGATGTGTACATGACGCAGCCGCCTGGGTATGAGGATGGTACGGGCAGGGTGTGCAAGCTCAACAAGTCCATCTACGGCTTGAAGCAGGCGCCACGCTGCTGGTACCAGAAGTTGGCAGCTGTTTTAGAGGAGATGGGATTCAGGACCAGCAGCTGTGATGAGAGCCTCTTTCTCAAGGGCGAGGGGGAGAAGCTGGTGCTGTTTCTGGTCTATGTGGACGACATTCTTCTCTTCAGCAGCAGCATGAAGGAGATCCAGAAAGTGCAGCAGCAACTGATGGAAAACTTCAAGTGCAAGAACCTTGGGGAGGTAAAGTACTACCTCGGGATGCACGTGGAGAGGGATCCTGATCACAGGTGGTTGAAGCTGCACCAGGAGAAGTTCATCAAGGAGCTGGGGGAGAAGTATGGGATTGAGAATGAGCGCAAGATTGCAACTCCCCTGCCAGCAGAATTCAAGCTTGTGAAGGCTGCAGAGGATGAAGGGGTTGAAGCTGAAAAGCAGCAGCAATTTCAGTCCTTGGTGGGCAGCCTCTTGTACGCAGCAGTTCACACGAGGCCCGACATCTCTTTCTCGGTTGGGCAGCTGGCTAGGGTGGTGCAGAATCCATCAGAGGAGCAGGTGGATGCAGCTGAGCGTGTGGTGAAGTACCTGAACTCTCACCCAAGCATTGGAGTTCAATACTCCGCATCTGCACAGGTGAAGCAGAAAGGGGTGGAGGTGCTGAAAGAGAAGGGGGAGAGGCTTGGAGAAGGCAAGCTATTTCTCACTTGCTTTACCGATGCTACATGGGCTTCTGAGAAGGAGGATTCCTCATCTGTGGGAGGATACATCTGCGTAGTTGGGGGAGGACCTGTTAGTTGGAGGTCCAAGAAGCAGACGGAGACGGCACTCTCTTCCGTAGAATCAGAGTACATGGCGATGTTCCATGGGGTGAAGGAGGTGATTTGGCTGAGGAGGCTGTTAGAGGAGATTGGCCAGGAGCAGAAAGTTGCTACGCCGCTGTTTTGTGATAGCAAGGGGGCTCTTGGGATGGCCAGAAACGCTGTGCTTCATGGGCTGAACAAGCACATGCGTATCAAGTGGCACTGGCTGCGTAAGGAGGTGAAGAGGGGGACGGTGAATCCAATCTACATCAAGACTCACCAGCAGCCAGCAGACTTTCTCACCAAGAGGCTTGCAGATGAGCCTCATTGGCGTTGTGTGCGCATGAGTGGAATGAGCATGAACTAGCATGGAATGACGGGGATGCAGCCGGCAGGCTGAGGGGGAGTGTGTTGGGTGCAAATGCACATTGCACGACATCCTGCCGTCTGTTTGTACGAGTATGCGTGTGCGAATGCATTTGTGTGTGAATGGTGTGTTCGTGTGTTTGTTTGCTTTCGCATTTTTCGCTTGATGCATTTGCAGGTACTCGCGCAATGTGCGCTTCGGCACAACATTGTACGCGCTATGAACAGTGCAAGCAGAAAGGACGAGCTCGCAAAGGAACCCAAGATGGAAGCTTTGCAGTTCGGTTGAGTTGATTGCGCAGATTCAGTTCTATCCAACTCGAAATTGTACTGTTTTGTTTGGTTAACTATAGTGTAGCAGGGAAGGCACTATAGGGGTACAATTTAGGTGAAGGTTGGATGTTGTTTGTCTGTATCTGCATGCTACAAGGCCAGGGGAAACCAGCGGAACCAGCATTTGGCTGGTTGGGAAAAGACAAAACAGGTTCTGTTTTTAGAACCTGAACCTGGTTGTTGTTTTCCCAGGTTGGAAAAACAGAACCAGAGGTTGTTTACCAACCTACCACCTGCTATTTTGTCCAGCCAGGTTGGTTCTGTTGCTTGGAATTATTTGGGATCATCCCTGGTTGTTCCCAGGTTGATTCCCAAGGTCCTTGCTAGCTAGAACTATTTAATCCTTCTCTGTTTGTACCTGAATATAGTCAAATTGATTCAAGCGAATTCCTTCCTCGCTGGAATTTCGTTTCTGCGCTATTCGACGGCGGAATGCTACCCGAGTCAACGCTAGTATGCTAGCACTCCAACGCTAGGCAAACGCTGTCCGAGCCATAACTTAGTAATGGCAGAACTTTTCGCGAGGCAACTTGGCTCATTTTAAAGCTCTTGGAGCGAGCTTCGATATAGCGAATTCTCAGCTTAATCCGATCGACGGTCTGCACGGCACGCTGCGCGACGTTCAAGGTACTCTTGCTGTTTTGACTAAGTCCTTCTTGATCCCTCTCTCTACAAACTCGGACCCGAGGATAGGGGCTGGTCTTGTACCAGGCACCCAGGGACCCTTGGAGGTGACCCCGAGGAGAGGTTTTAAGTTTGATTAAGTCCTAATAGCTTGAGTTTATTAGGCCCTTAGACCAACACAGGCCAGCTAATCCAACCGGTCCACTGGACCAACAGGCCAGCTGGTCCAACCGGTCCACTGGACCAACAGGCCAGCTGGTCCAACCGGTCCACTGGACCAACAGGCCAGTTGGTCCAACCGGTCCACTGGACCAATAGGCCAGTTGGTCCAACCGATCCACAAGACCGACAGGCCTGTTAGTCCGATTGGCCAAGTTGGTCCAATCGGTCCATTGGACCAACTGGCCAATTTGACAACCAGTCCGTTGGACCAACAGGCTAGTTGGCCTAACCGGTCCACCGGACAAACAGGCCAGTTGGTCCAACCGGTCCATTCGACCAACAGGCCAGTTGGTCCAACCGGTCCACTTGACCAACAAGCCAGCTGGTCCGACTGGTCCATTGGAACATCAGTCCAGTTGGTCTAACCGGTCAATTGGTCCAATTGGCCTGTTGGTCCAACCGGTCCACTAGACCAAGATACTAGTTGGTCCAACCGGTCCAGTAGACCAACAGGCCAGTTGGTCCAACCGGTCCACTGGATCAACAGGCCAGTTGGTCCAACCGGTCCACTAGACCAACAGGCTAGTTGGTCCAACCGGTCCACTGGACCAACCGGCCAGTTGGTCCAACCGGTCCATTGGACCAACAAACCAGTTGGTCCAACCGGTTCATTGGACCAACAGGCCAGTTGGTCTAACCGGTCCACTTGACCAACAGGCTAGTGGTCCAACCGGTCCATTGGACCAACAGGCCAGTTGATCCAACCGGTCCACTGGACCAACAGGCCAGTTGGTCCAACCGGTCCATTAGACCAACAGGCCAGTTGGTCCCTTCGGTCCATTGGACCAACAGGCAAGTTGGTCCAACCGGTCCATTGGACCAACAGGCAAGTTGGTCCAACCGGTCCATTGAACCAACAAGCTTGTTGGTCCGACCTGTCCATTGGACCAACAGGCCAGTTGGTTCAACCGGTCCACTGGACCAAAAGGCTAGTTGGTCAAATCGGTCCACTTGACCAATAGGCCAGTTGGTTCAACCGGTCCTTTGGACTAACTGTCCAGTTGGTCCAACCTGTCTAATTGGTTCAACAGGTCAGTTGTTCCAACCGGTCCACTGGACCAACAGGCCAGTTGGCCCAACCAGTCCATTGGACCAACTAACTAGTTGGTCCAACCTGTCCAATTGGTCATACAAGCCAGTTGGACCAACCAGTCTATTAGACCAATAGGCCAGTTGGTCCAACCGGTCCATTGGACCAACACGCCAATTTGTCCAACCTGTCGAATTCGTCCAACAGGCTAGTTGGTCCAATCTGTCCAGTTAGTCCAACAGGCCAGTTGGTCCAACCGATCCATTGGACCAACAGGCCAGTTGGTCCAACCGGTCCATTAGAACAATAAGCCAGTTGGGCCAACAGGCCAGTTGGTCCAACCGGTCCACAGGACCAACAGGCATGTTGGTCCAACAGGCAAGTTGGTCCAACCGGTCCATTGGACCAATAGGCCAGTTTGTCCAACCGGTCCATTGGACCAACAGGCTAGTTGGTCTAACCGGTCCACTGGACCAACTGGCCAGTTGGTCCAACCGGTCCGTTGGACCAACAGGCCAGTTGGTCCAACCAGTCCACTCGGCCAAGAGACTAGTTGGTCCAACCGGTCCACTGGACCAACAGGCCAGTTGGTCCAACCGGTCCACTAGACCAACAGGCCAGTTGGTCCAACCGGTCCATTGGACCAGTAAACCAGTTGGTCCAACCGGTTCACTGGACCAACAGGCCAGTTGGTCCAACTGGTCCACTGGACCAACAGGCCAGTTGGTCTAACCGGTCAACTGGACCAACAGCCCAATTGGTCCATCCCTTCTATTGGACCGACAGGCCAGTTTGTGCATCTGGTCCATTGGACCAACAGGCCAGTTGGTCCAACCGGTCTACTCGACCAAAAGGCCAGCTGGTCCAACCGTCCACAGGACCAACAGGCCAGCTGGTCCAACCGGTCCACTAGGCCAGTTGGTCCAACCGGTCCACTGGACCAATAGGCCAGTTGGTCCAACCGGTCCACTAGACCGACAGGCCTGTTGGTCCGATTGGCCAAGATGGTCCAATCGGTCCATTAAACCAACAGGCCAATTTGTCCAACCAGTCCGTTGGACCAACAGGCTAGTTGGTCCAACCGGTCCATTGGACAAACAGGCCAGTTGGTCCAACCGGTCCATTCGACCAACAGGCCAGTTGGTCTGACCAATAGGCCAGTTTGTCCAACCGGTCCATTGGACCAACAAGCTAGTTGGTCCTGCCAGTCTATTGGACCAACATGCCAGTGTGTCCAACCGGTCCACTAGACAAAGAGGCAAGTTGGTCCAACCGGTCCACTAGACCAAGATACTAGTTGGTCCAACCGGTCCACTAGACCAACAGGCCAGTTGGTCCAACCGGTCCACTCGACCAACAGGCTAGTTGGTTCATCCAATCCACTGGACCAACAGGCCAGTTGTTCCAACCGCGTGGTTTATTGGACCAACAGGCCAGTTGGTCCAACCAGTCCACTGGACCAACAGGCCAGTTGGTCCATCCGGTCCATTGGACCAACAAACCAGTTGGTCCAACCGGTCCATTGGACCAACAGGCCAGTTGGTCTAACCGGTCCACTGGACCAACAGGCTAGTTGGTCCAACTGGTCCATTGGACCAACAGGCCAGTTGGTCCCTTCGGTCCATTGGACCAACAGGCCAGTTGGTCCAACCGATCCATTGGACCAACAGGCAAGTTGGTCCAACTGGTCCATTGGACCAACAGGCCAGTTGGTCCAACCTGTCCATTGGACCAACAGGCCAGTTGGTTCAACCGGTCCACTTGACCAACAGGCCAGTCGGTTCAAACGGTCTATTGGACCAACTGTCCAGTTGGTCCAACCTGTCTTATTGGGCCAACAGGCCAGTTGGTCCAACCAGTCCACTGGACCAACAGGCCAGTTTACCCAACCGGTCCATTGGACCAACTAACCAGTTGGTCCAATCTGTCCAATTGGTCATACAGGCCAGTTGGACCAACCAGTCTATTAGACCATTAGGCCTGTTGGTTCAACCGGTCCATTGGACCAATATGCCAATTTGTCCAACCTGTCCAATTCGTCCAACAGGCTAGTTGGTCCAATCTGTCCAGTTAGTCCAACAAGCCAGTTAGTCCAACTAGTCCATTGGACCAACAGGCCAGTTGGTCCAACCGGTACATTAGATCAATAATCCAATTGGTCCAACTGGTCTATTGGACGAACAGGCCAAATGGTCAACTAGACCAACAGGCCTGTTGGTCCAACAGGCCAAGTTGGTCCAATCGGTCCAATGGACCAATAGGCCAGTTTGTCCAACCGGTCCATTGGACCAAAAGGCCAGTTGGTCCAACCGGTCCACTCGACCAAGAGACTAGTTGGTCCAACCGGTCCGTTGGACCAACAGGCCAGTTGGTACAACCGTGTCAGAGGTCCACTGGTGATCCCCGATTGATCCTAGGGAAGGGTTACAGGCACGTTGGCCTGGGGGGTTATGGGCGCACTCACTCGCTACACAAACAAGCCCTTTTATCCTAGTGGTTAGTGGCTGGGATTCTGACATGGTATCAGAGCGAAGGTCTCGGGTTCGAATCCCGGTGTGTGCACCTTGGGCATCCCAGTGCGGGGGGGTGTCAGAGGTCCACTGGTGATCCCCGATTGATCCGAGGGAAGGGTTACAGACACGTTGGCCTGGGGGGTTACAGCAAGCCAGTTGGTCCAATCGGTCCACTGGACCAACAGGCCACTTGGTCCAACCGGTCCACTGGACCAACAGGCCAATTGGTCTAACGGGTCAACTGGACCAAGAGCCCAATTGGTCCATCCCTTCCATTGGACCGACAGGCCAGTTTGTGCATCCGGTCCATTGGACCAACAGGCCAGTTGGTCCAACCGGTCCACTCGACCAACAGGCCAGTTGGTCCAACCAGTCCACTGGACCAACAGGCCAGTTGGTCCAACAGGTCCACTGGACCAACAAGCCAGTTGGTCCAACCGGTCCACTGGACCAATAGGCCAGTTGGTCCAACCAGTCCACTAGACCGACAGGCCTGTTGGTCCAAGTTGGACCAACAGGCTAATTTGTCCAACCAGTCCGTTGGACCAACAGGCTAGTTGGTCCAACCGGTCCATTGGACAAACAGGCCAGTTGGTCCAACCGGTCCATTCGACCAACAGGCCAGTTGGTCCAACCAGTCCACTGGACCAACAGGCCAGCTGGTCCGACCGGTCCATTGGACCAACAGTCCAGTTGGTCTAACCGGTCTATTGGACCAATTGGCCTGTTGGTCCAACAAGCCAACTTGGTCCAATCTGTCCGTTGGTCTAATAGGCCAGTTTGTCTAAGCGGTCCATTGGACCAACAAGCTAGTTGGTCCAACCGGTCCATTGGACCAATAGGCCAGTTTGTCCAACCGGTCCACTAGGCAAAGGGACAGGCCAGTTGATCCAACCGGTCCACTAGACCAAGATACTAGTTGGTCCAACCGGTCTATTGGACCAACAGGCCAGTTGGTCGAACCGGTCCACTGGACCAACAGGCCAGTTGGTCCAACCAGTCCACTGGACCAACAGGCCAGTTGGTTCAACCAACCGGTCTACTGGACCAACAGGCCAGTTGGTCCAACCGGTCAACTGGACCAACAGGCCAGTTGGTCCAACCGGTCCACTGGACCAGCAGGCCAGTTGGTTCAACCAACCGGTCTACTGGACCAACAGGCCAGTTGGTCCAACCGGTCCACTGGACCAACAGGCCAGTTGGTCAAACCGGTCCATTGGACCAACAAACCAGTTGGTCCAACCGGTCCATTGGACCAACAGGCCAGTTGGTCTAACCGGTCCACTTGACCAACTGGCCAGTGGTCCAACCGGTCGACTTGACCAACACGGCTGTTGGTCCAACCGGTCCACTGGACCAACAGGCTAGTTGGTCTATCTGGTCCATTGGACCAACAGGCCAGATGGTCCCTTCGGTCCATTGGACCAACAGGCAAGTTGGTCCAACCGGTCCATTGGACCAACAGGCCTGTTGGTCCAACCGGTCCACTGGACCAACAGGCTAGTTGGTCCAACCGGTCCACTGGACCAACAGGCCAGCTGGTCCAACCGTCCACTGGACTAACAGGCCAGCCGATCCAACCGGTCCACTGGACCAACAGGCCAGCCGTTCCAACCGGTCCACTGGACCAACAGGCCAGCTGGTCCAACCGGTCCACTGGACCAACAGGCCAGCTGGTCCAACCGGTCCACTGGACCAACAGGCCAGTTGGTCCAACCGGTCCGCTAGAGCAACACTCTGGCTAGTTGGTCCAACCGGTCCACTGGACCAACAGGCCAGTTGGTCCAACCGGTCCAATGGACCAACATAACAGTTGGTCAAACCGGTCTACATGACCAAGAGGCCAGCTGGTCCAACCGGTCCACTGGACCAACAGGCCTGTTGGTCCAACCGGTCCACTGGACCAACAGGCCAGTTGGTCCAATCGGTCCACTGGACCAACAGGCCAGCTGGTCCAACCGGTCCATTGGACCAAGAGGCCAGTTGGTCCAACCGGTCCACTGGACCAACAGGCCAGTTGGTCCAACCGGTCCACTGGACCAACAGGCCAGTTGGTTCAACCAACCGGTCTACTGGACCAACAGGCCAGTTGGTCCAACCGGTCCACTGGACCAACAGGCCAGTTGGTCAAACCGGTCCATTGGACCAACAAACCAGTTGGTCCAACCGGTCCATTGGACCAACAGGCCAGTTGGTCTAACCGGTCCACTTGACCAACTAGCCAGTGGTCCAACCGGTCCACTGGACCAACAGGCCTGTTGGTCCAACCGGTCCACTGGACCAACAGGCCAGTTGGTCCATCCGGTCCATTGGACCAACAGGCCAGATGGTCCCTTCGGTCCATTGGACCAACAGGCAAGTTGGTCCAACCGGTCCATTGAACCAACAGGCCAGTTGGTCCAACCGGTCCACTGGACCAACCGGTTAGTTGGTCCAACCGGTCCACTGGACCAACAGGCCAGCTGGTCCAACCGGTCCACTGGACCAACAGGCCGGTCGGTCCAACCGGTCCACTGGACCAACAGGCCAGCCGTTCCAACCGGTCCACTGGACCAACAGGCCAGCTGGTCCAACCGGTCCAGTGGACCAACAGGCTAGTTGGTCCAAGCGGTCCATTGGACCAACAGGCCAGTTGGTCCAACCGGTCCGCTAGAGCAACACTCTGGCTAGTTGGTCCAACCGGTCCACTGGACCAACAGGCCAGTTGGTCCAACCAGTCCAATGGACCAACATAACAGTTGGTCAAACTGGTCTACATGACCAACAGGCCAGCTGGTCCAACCGGTCCACTGGACCAACAGGCCTGTTGGTCCAACCGGTCCACTGGACCAACAGGCCAGTTGGTCCAATCGGTCCACTGGACCAACAGGCCAGCTGGTCCAACCGGTCCATTGGACCAAGAGGCCAGTTGGTCCAACCGGTCCACTGGACCAACAGGCCAGTTGGTCCAACCGGTCCACTGGACCAACAGGCCAGTTGGTCCAATCGGTCCATAGGACCAACAGGCCAGTTGGTCTAACCAGTCCATTGGACCAACAAGCCAGTTGGTCCAACCGGTCCAATGGACCAACAGGCCAGTTGGTCCAACCGGTCCATTGGACCAACAGGCCTGCTGGTCCAATTGGCCAAGTTGGTCCAACCGGTCCATTGGACAAACAGGCCAGTTTGTCCAACTAGTCCGTTGGACCACCAGGCTAGTTGGTCTAACCGGTCCACTGGACCAACAGGCCAGTTCGTCCAACCGGTCCATTGGACCAACAGACTACTTGGTCCAACCGGTCCACTGGACCAACAGGCCAGCTGGTCCAACTGGTCCATCAACAGGCCAGTTGGTCCGACTGGTCCATTGGACCAACAGGCCAGTTGGTCCAACCGGTGCATTGGACCATTTGGCTTGTTGGTCCAACAAGCCAAGTTGGTCCAATCCGTCCATTGGTCTAATAGGCCAGTTTGTCCAACCGGTCCATTGGACCAACAGGCTAGTTGGTCCAACCGGTCCACTGGACCAACAGGCCAGTTTGTCCAACCGGTCCACTAGACCAACAGGCCAGTTGGTCCAACCGGTCCACTGGACCAACAGGCCAGTTGGTCCAACCGGTCCATTGGACCAGTAGGCCAGTTGGTCCAACCGGTCCATTGGACCAACAGGCTAGTTAATCTAACCAGTTTGCTGGATCAACAGGCCAGTTGGTCCAACCGGTCCACAGGACCAACAGGCCAGTTGGTCCAACCGGTCCACTAGACCAACAGGCCAATTGGTCCAACCGGTCCGCTGGACCAACAGGCCAATTGGTCCAACCGGTCCGCTGGACCAACAGGCCAATTGGTCCAACCGGTCCGCTGGACCAACATGCCAGTTGGTCCAACCGGTCCGCTGGACCAACAGGCCAATTGGTCCAACCGGTCAACTGGATCAACAGGCCAGTTGGTCCAACCGGTCCGCTGGACCAACAGGCCAATTGGTCCAACCGGTCTGCTGGACCAACATGCCAATTGGTCCAACCGGTCTGCTGTACCAACAGGCCAGTTGGTCCAACCGGTCCACTCGACCAACAGGCCAGTTGGTCCAACCGGTCCGCTGGACCAACATGCCAGTTGGTCCAACCGGTCCACTGGACCAATAGGCCAGTTGG
Organism: Closterium sp. Yama58-4; assembly: GCA_947470075.1. Classification (NCBI taxonomy): domain Eukaryota; kingdom Viridiplantae; phylum Streptophyta; class Zygnematophyceae; order Desmidiales; family Closteriaceae; genus Closterium; species Closterium sp. Yama58-4. Next base: position 72,757 of record CANIUD010000021.1, on the reverse strand, counting down.
TCCAACCGGTCCGCTGGACCAACATGCTAGTTGGTCCAACAGGTCCACTGGACCAACAGGCCAATTGGTCCAACCGGTCCGCTGGACCAACAGGCCAATTGGTCCAACCGGTCCGCTGGACCAACAGGCCAGTTGGTCCAACCGGTCCACTGGACCAACAGGCCAGTTGGTCCAACCGGTCCATTCGACCAACAGGCCAGTTGGTCCAACCTGTCCATTGGACCAACCTGTTGGTGTAAGGGCCTAATAAAATCAAGCTATTAGGACTTAATCAAACTTAAAACCTCTCCTCGGGGTCACCTCCAAGGGTCCCTGGGTGCCTGGTACAAGACCAGCCCCTATCCTCGGGTCCGAGTTTGTAGAGAAAGGGATCAAGAAGGACTTAGTCAAAACAGCAAGAGTACCTTGAACGTCGTGCAGCGTGCCGTGCAGACCGTCGGTCGGATTAAGCTGAGAATTCGCTATATCGAAGCTCGCTCCAAGAGCTTTAAAATGAGCCAAGTTGCCTCGCGAAAAGTTCTGCCATTACTAAGTTCTGGCTCGGACAGCGTTTGCCTAGCGTTGGAGTGCTAGCATACTAGCGTTGACTCGGGTAGCATTCCGCCGTCGAATAGCGCAGAAACGAAATTCCAGCGAGGAAGGAATTCGCTTGAATCAATTTGACTATATTCAGGTACAAACAGAGAAGGATTAAATAGTTCTAGCTAGCAAGGACCTTGGGAATCAACCTGGGAACAACCAGGGATGATCCCAAATAATTCCAAGCAACAGAACCAACCTGGCTGGACAAAATAGCAGGTGGTAGGTTGGTAAACAACCTCTGGTTCTGTTTTTCCAACCTGGGAAAACAACAACCAGGTTCAGGTTCTAAAAACAGAACCTGTTTTGTCTTTGCCCAACCAGCCAAATGCTGGTTCCGCTGGTTTCCCCTGGCCTTGTAGCATGCAGATACAGACAAACAACATCCAACCTTCACCTAAATTGTACCCCTATAGTGCCTTCCCTGCTACACTATAGTTAACCAAACAAAACAGTACAATTTCGAGCTGGATAGAACTGAATCTGCGCAATCAACTCAACCGAACTGCAAAGCTTCCATCTTGGGTTCCTTTGCGAGCTCGTCCTTCCTGCTTGCACTGTTCATAGCGCATACAATGTTGTGCCAAAGCGCACATTGCGCGAGTACCTGCAAATGCATCAAGCGAAAAATGCGAAAGCAAACAAACACACGAACACACCATTCACACACAAATGCATTCGCACACGCATACTCGTACAAACAGACGGCAGGATGTCGTGCAATGTGCATTTGCACCCAACACACTCCCCCTCAGCCTGCCGGCTGCATCCCCATCATTCCATGCTAGTTCATGCTCATTCCACTCATGCGCACACAACGCCAATGAGGCTCATCCGCAAGCCTCTTGGTGAGAAAGTCTGCTGGCTGCTGGTGAGTCTTGATGTAGATCGGATGCACCGTCCCCCTCTTCACCTCCTAACGCAGCCAGTGCCTCCAACAAGCCAAGTTGGTCCAATCCGTCCATTGGTCTAATAGGCCAGTTTGTCCAACCGGTCCATTGGACCAACAGGCTAGTTGGTCCAACCGGTCCACTGGACCAACAGGCCAGTTTGTCCAACTTGTCCATTAGACCAACAGGCCAGTTGGTCCAACCGGTCCACTAGACCAACAGGCGAGTTGGTCCAACCGGTCCACTGGACCAACAGGCCAGTTGGTCCAACCGGTCCAGTGGACCAACAGGCCAGTTGGTCCAACCGGTCCAGTAGACCAACAGGCCAGTTGGTCCAACCGGTCCACTGGACCAACAAGGGAGTTGGTCCATTTGATCCACTGGACCAACAGGCCAGTTGGTCCAACCGGTCCACTGGACCAACAGACCAGTGGTCAAACCGCTCTACTTGACCAACAGGCCAGCTGGTCCAACCGACCCACTGGACCAATGTGCCAGCTGGTCCAACCGGTCCACTGGACCAACAGGCGAGTTGGTCCAACCGGTCCACTAGACCAACAGGCCAATTGGTCCAACCGGTCCACTGGACCAACAGGCCACTTGGTCCAACCGGTCCACTAGACCAACAGGCGAGTTGGTTCAACCGGTCCACAAGACCAACAGGCCAGTTGGTCCAACTGGTCCACTGGACCAACAGGCCAGTTGGTCCAACCGGTCCAGTGGACCAACAGGCCAGTTGGTCCAACCGGTCCACTGGACCAACAAGGGAGTTGGTCCAACAGGTCCACTGGACCAACAGGCCAATTGGTCCAACCGGTCCGCTGGACCAACAGGCCAATTGGTCCAACCGGTCCGCTGGACCAACAGGCCAATTGGTCCAACCGGTCCGCTGGACCAACAGGCCAGTTGGTCCAACCGATCAACTAGACCAACAGGCCAATTGGTCCAACCGGTCCGCTGGACCAACATGCCAATTGGTCCAACCGGTCCACTGGACCAACTGGCCAGTTGGTCCAACCAGTCCGCTGGACCATTAGGCCAGTTGTTCCAACCGGTCCGCTAGACCAATAGGCCAGTTAGTCCAACCGGTTTGCTGCACCAGTATGCTAGTTGGTCCAACAGGTCCACTTGACCAACAGGCCAATCGGTCTAACCGGTCCACTGGACCAACAGGCCAATTAGCCCAACCGGTCCGCTGGACCAACAGGCCAATTGGTCCAACCGGTCCGCTGGACCAACATGCCAGTTGGTCCAACCGGTCCGCTGGACCAACAGGCCAATTGGTCCAACAGGTCAACTGGATCAACAGGCCAGTTGGTCCAACCGGTCCGCTGGACCAACAGGCCAATTGGTCCAACCGGTCTGCTGGACCAACATGCCAATTGGTCCAACTGGTCTGCTGTACCAACAGGCCAGTTGGTCCAACCGGACTGCTGGACCAACAGGCCAGTTGGTCCAACCGGTCCGCTGGACCAACAGGCCAGTTGGTCCAACCGGTCCGCTGGACCAACATGCCAGTTGGTCCAACCGGTCCGCTGGACCAACAGGCCAATTGGTCCAACCGGTCTGCTGGACCAACATGCCAATTGGTCCAACCGGTCTGCTGGACCAACATGCCAATTGGTCCAACCGGTCTGCTCTACCAACAGGCCAGTTGGTCCAACCGGTCCACTAGACCAACAGGCCAGTTGGTCCAACCGGTCCGCTGGACCAACAGGCCAGTTGGTCCAACCGGTCCGCTGGACCAACAGGCCAATTGGTCCAACCGGTCTGCTGGACCAACATGCCAATTGCTCCAACCGGTCTGCTGTACCAACAGGCCAGTTGGTCCAACCGGTCCACTCGACCAACAGGCCAGTTGGTCCAACCGGTCCGCTGGACCAACATGCCAGTTGGTCCAACCGGTCCGCTGGACCAACAGGCCAGTTGGTCCAACCGGTCCGCTGGACCAACATGCCAGTTGGTCCAACCGGTCCGCTGGACCAACAGGCCAATTGGTCCAACCGGTCCGCTGGACCAACAGGCCAATTGGTCCAACCGGTCCGCTGGACCAACAGGCCAGTTGGTCCAACCGGTCCACTGGACCAACAGGCCAGTTGGTCCAACCGGTCCATTGGACCAACAGGCCTGTTGGTCCAACAGGCCAGTTGGTCCAACCAGTCCATTGGACCAATAGGCCAGTTGGTCCAACCAGTCCATTGGACCAACAGGCTAGTTGGTCTAACCGGTCCACTGGACCAACAGGCCAGTTGGTTCAACCGGTCCATTGGACCAACAGGCCACTTGGTCCAACCGGTCCACTGGACCAACAGGCCAGCTGGTCCAACTGGTCCATCAACAGGCCAGTTGGTCCGACTGGTCCATTGGACCAACAGGCCAGTTGGTCCAACCAGTCCATTGGACCAATTGGCCTGTTGGTCCAACAAGCCAAGTTGGTCCAATCCGTCCATTGGTCTAATAGGCCAGTTTGTCCAACCGGTCCATTGGACCAACAGGCTAGTTGGTCCAACCGGTCCACTGGACCAACAGGCCAGTTTGTCCAACCGGTCCATTAGACCAACAGGCCAGTTGGTCCAACCGGTCCACTAGACCAACAGGCGAGTTGGTCCAACCGGTCCACTAGACCAACAGGCCAGTTGGTCCAACTGGTCCAGTGGACCAACAGGCCAGTTGGTCCAACCGGTCCAGTAGACCAACAGGCCAGTTGGTCCAACCGGTCCACTGGACCAACAAGGGAGTTGGTCCATTTGATCCACTGGACCAACAGGCCAGTTGGTCCAACCGGTCCACTGGACCAACAGACCAGTGGTCAAACCGCTCTACTTGACCAACAGGCCAGTTGGTCCAACTGGTCCACCGGACCAACAGGCCAGTTGGTCCAACCGATCCACTGGACCAATGTGCCAGCTGGTCCAACCGGTCCAGTGGACCAACAGGCCAGTTGGTCCAACTGGTCCACTGGACCAACAGGCCAGTTGGTCCAACCGGTCCAGTGGACCAACAGGCCAGTTGGTCCAACCGGTCCACTGGACCAACAAGGGAGTTGGTCCAACAGGTCCACTGGACCAACAGGCCAATTGGTCCAACCGGTCCGCTGGACCAACAGGCCAATTGGTCCAACCGGTCCGCTGGACCAACAGGCCAATTGGTCCAACCGGTCCGCTGGACCAACAGGCCAGTTGGTCCAACCGATCAACTAGACCAACAGGCCAATTGGTCCAACCGGTCCGCTGGACCAACATGCCAATTGGTCCAACCGGTCCACTGGACCAACTGGCCAGTTGGTCCAACCAGTCCGCTGGACCATTAGGCCAGTTGTTCCAACCGGTCCGCTAGACCAATAGACCAGTTAGTCCAACCGGTTTGCTGCACCAGTATGCCAGTTGGTCCAACAGGTCCACTGGACCAACAGGCCAATTGGTCCAACCGGTCCGCTGGACCAACAGGCCAATTAGCCCAACCGGTCCGCTGGACCAACAGGCCAATTGGTCCAACCGGTCCGCTGGACCAACAGGCCAGTTGGTCCAACCGGTCCGCTGGACCAACAGGCCAATTGGTCCAACAGGTGAACTGGATCAACAGGCCAGTTGGTCCAACCGGTCCGCTGGACCAACAGGCCAATTGGTCCAACCGGTCTGCTGGACCAACATGCCAATTGGTCCAACTGGTCTGCTGTACCAACAGGCCAGTTGGTCCAACCGGACTGCTGGACCAACAGGCCAGTTGGTCCAACCGGTCCGCTGGACCAACAGGCCAGTTGGTCCAACCGGTCCGCTGGACCAACATGCCAGTTGGTCCAACAGGTCCACTGGACCAACAGGCCAATTGGTCCAACCGGTCCGCTGGACCAACAGGCCAATTGGTCCAACCGGTCCGCTGGACCAACAGGCCAGTTGGTCCAACCTGTTCGCTGGACCAACAGTCCAATTGGTCCAACAGGTCCACTGGACCAACAGGCCAATTGGTCCGACCGGTCTGCTGGACCAACATGCCAATTGGTCCAACCGGTCTGCTCTACCAACAGGCCAGTTGGTCCAACCGGTCCACTAGACCAACAGGCCAGTTGGTCCAACCGGTCCGCTGGACCAACAGGCCAGTTGGTCCAACCGGTCCGCTGGACCAACAGGCCAATTGGTCCAACCGGTCTGCTGGACCAACATGCCAATTGGTCCAACCGGTCTGCTGTACCAACAGGCCAGTTGGTCCAACCGGTCCACTCGACCAACAGGCCAGTTGGTCCAACCGGTCCGCTGGACCAACATGCGAGTTGGTCCAACCGGTCCAGTGGACCAACAGGCCAGTTGGTCCAACTGGTCCACTGGACCAACAGGCCAGTTGGTCCAACCGGTCCAGTGGACCAACAGGCCAGTTGGTCCAACCGGTCCACTGGACCAACAAGGGAGTTGGTCCAACAGGTCCACTGGACCAACAGGCCAATTGGTCCAACCGGTCCGCTGGACCAACAGGCCAATTGGTCCAACCGGTCCGCTGGACCAACAGGCCAATTGGTCCAACCGGTCCGCTGGACCAACAGGCCAGTTGGTCCAACCGATCAACTAGACCAACAGGCCAATTGGTCCAACCGGTCCGCTGGACCAACATGCCAATTGGTCCAACCGGTCCACTGGACCAACTGGCCAGTTGGTCCAACAAGTCCGCTGGACCATTAGGCAAGTTGTTCCAACCGGTCCGCTAGACCAATAGACCAGTTAGTCCAACCGGTTTGCTGCACCAGTATGCCAGTTGGTCCAACAGGTCCACTGGACCAACAGGCCAATTGGTCCAACCGGTCCGCTGGACCAACAGGCCAATTAGCCCAACCGGTCCGCTGGACCAACAGGCCAATTGGTCCAACCGGACCGCTGGACCAACATGCCAGTTTGTCCGACCGGTCCGCTGGACCAACAGGCCAATTGGTCCAACAGGTCAACTGGATCAACAGGCCAGTTGGTCCAACCGGTCCGCTGGACCAACAGGCCAATTGGTCCAACCGGTCTGCTGGACCAACATGCCAATTGGTCCAACTGGTCTGCTGTACCAACAGGCCAGTTGGTCCAACCGGACTGCTGGACCAACAGGCCAGTTGGTCCAACCGGTCCGCTGGACCAACAGGCCAGTTGGTCCAACCGGTCCGCTGGACCAACATGCCAGTTGGTCCAACAGGTCCACTGGACCAACAGGCCAATTGGTCCAACCGGTCCGCTGGACCAACAGGCCAATTGGTCCAACCGGTCCGCTGGACCAACAGGCCAATTGGTCCAACCGGTCCGCTGGACCAACAGGCCAGTTCGTCCAACCTGTTCGCTGGACCAACAGTCCAATTGGTCCAACAGGTCCACTGGACCAACAGGCCAATTGGTCCAACCGGTCTGCTGGACCAACATGCCAATTGGTCCAACCGGTCTGCTCTACGAACAGGCCTGTTGGTCCAACCGATCCGCTAGACCAACAGGCCAGTTGGTCCAACCGGTCCGCTGGACCAACAGGCCAGTTGGTCCAACCGGTCCGCTGGACCAACAGGCCAATTGGTGCAACCGGTCTGCTGGACCAACATGCCAATTGGTCCAACCGGTCTGCTGTACCAACAGGCCAGTTGGTCCAACCGGTCCACTCGACCAACAGGCCAGTTGGTCCAACCGGTCCGCTGGACCAACATGCCAGTTGGTCCAACCGGTCCGCTGGACCAACAGGCCAGTTGGTCCAACCGGTCCGCTGGACCAACATGCCAGTTGGTCCAACCGGTCCGCTGGACCAACAGGCCAATTGGTCCAACCGGTCCGCTGGACCAACAGGCCAGTTGGTCCAACCGGTCCGTTGGACCAACAGGCCAGTTGGTCCCTTCGGTCCATTGGACCAACAGGCCAATTGGTCCAACCGGTCCACTGGACCAACAGGCCAGTTGGTCCAACCGGTCCACTGGACCAACAGGCCAGTTGGTCCAACCGGTCCACTCGACCAACAGGCCAGATGGTCCAACCGTCCGCTGGACCAACAGGCCAGTCGGTCCAACCGGTCCATTGGACCAACAGGCCAGTCGGTCCAACCGGTCCACTGGACCAACAGGCCAGCCGTTCCAACCGGTCCACTGGACCAACAGGCCAGCTGGTCCAACCGGTCCAGTGGACCAACAGGCTAGCCGGTCAAAGCGGTCCATTGGACCATCAGGCCAGTTGGTCCAACCGGTCCGCTAGAGCAACACTCTAGTTGGTTCAACCGGTCCACTGGACCAACAGGCCAGTTGGTCCAACCGGTCCAATGGACCAACATAACAGTTGGTCAAACCGATCTACATGACGAACAGGCCAGCTGGTCCAACTGGTCCTCTGGACCAACAGGCCTTGGTCGAGCCGCTCCACTGGACCAACAGGCCAGCTGGTCCAATCGGTCCACTAGACCACCACGCCAGCTGGTCCAACCGGTCCATTGGACCTAGGACCAACAGGCTAGTTGGTCCAACCGGTCCACTGGACCAACAGGCCAGTTGGTCCAACCGGTCCACTAGACCAACAAGCCAGTTGGTCCAACCGGTCCATAGGACCAACAGGCCAGTTGGTCTAACCGGTCCATTGGACCAACAAACCAGTTGGTCCAACCGGTCCAATGGACCACCAATAGGCTAGTTGGTCCAACCGGTCCATTGGACCAACAGGCCTGCTGGTCCAATTGGCCAAGTTGGTCCAACCGGTCCATTGGACAAACAGGCCAGTTGGTCCAACCAGTCCATTGGACCAACAGGCTAGTTGGTCTAACCGGTCCACTGGACCAACAGGCCAGTTCGTCCAACCGGTCCATTGGACCAACAGGCCACTTGGTCCAACCGGTCCACTGGACCAACAGGCCAGCTGGTCCAACTGGTCCATCAACAGGCCAGTTGGTCCGACTGGTCCATTGGACCAACAGGCCAGTTGGTCCAACCAGTCCATTGGACCAATTGGCCTGTTGGTCCAACAAGCCAAGTTGGTCCAATCCGTCCATTGGTCTAATAGGCCAGTTTGTCCAACCGGTCCATTGGACCAACAGGCTAGTTGGTCCAACCGGTCCACTGGACCAACAGGCCAGTTTGTCCAACCGGTCCATTGGACCAACAGGCCACTTGGTCCAACCGGTCCACTAGACCAACAGGCGAGTTGGTCCAACCGGTCCACTGGACCAACAGGCCAGTTGGTCCAACCGGTCCAGTGGACCAACAGGCCAGTTGGTCCACCGCTCCAGTAGACCAACAGGCCAGTTGGTCCAACCGGTCCACTGGACCAACAGGGGAGTTGGTCCATTTGATCCACTGGACCAACAGGCCAGTTGGTCCAACCGGTCCACTAGACCAACAGACCAGTGGTCAAACCGCTCTACTTGACCAACAGGCGAGTTGCTCCAACCGATCCACTGGACCAATGTGCCAGCTGGTCCAACCGGTCCACTGGACCAACTGGCCAGTTGGTCCAACCGGTCCACTAGACCAACAGGCCAGTTGGTCCAACCGGTCCACTGGACCAACAGGCCACTTGGTCCAACCGGTCCACTAGACCAACAGGCGAGTTGGTCCAACCGGTCCACTGGACCAACAGGCCAGTTGGTCTAACTGGTCCACAAGACCAACAGGCCAGTTGGTCCAACCGGTCCAGTGGACCAACAGGCCAGTTGGTCCAACCGGTCCACTGGACCAACAAGGGAGTTGGTCCAACAGGTCCACTGGACCAACAGGCCAATTGGTCCAACCGGTCCGCTGGACCAACAGGCCAATTGGTCCAACCGGTCCGCTGGACCAACAGGCCAATTGGTCCAACCGGTCCACTGGACCAACAAGCCAGTTGGTCCAACCGGTCCACTCGACCAACAGGCCAGTTGGTCCAACCGGTCCGCTGGACCATTAGGTCAGTTGTTCCAACCGGTCCAGTGGACCAACAGGCCAGTTGGTCCAACCGGTCCACTGGACCAACAAGGGAGTTGGTCCATTTGATCCACTGGACCAACTGGACAATTGGTCCAACCAATACACTGGACCAACAGGCCAATTGGTCCAACCGGTCCGCTGGACCAACAGGCCAATTGGTCCAACCGGTCCGCTGGACCAACAGGCCAATTGGTCCAACCGGTCCCCTGGACCAATAGACCAATTGGTCCAACCGGTCCGCTGGACCAACATGCCAATTGGTCCAACCGGTCCGCTAGACCATTAGGCCAGTTGTTCCAACCGGTCCGCTAGACCAACTGGCCAGTTGGTCCAACCGGTTTGCTGGACCAACAGGCCAATTGGTCCAACCGGTCCGCTGGACCAACAGGCCAATTGGTCCAACAGGTCAACTAGATCAACAGGCCAGTTGGTCCAACCGGTCCACTGGACCAACAGGCTAGTTGGTCCAACCGGTCTGCTGGACCAACATGCCAATTGGTCCAACCGGTCTGCTGTACCAACAGGCCAGTTGGTCCAACCGGTCTGCTCGACCAACAGGCCAGTTGGTCCAACCGGTCCGCTGGACCAACAGGCCAGTTGGTCCAACCGGTCCGCTGGACCAACAGGCCAGTTGGTCCAACAGGTCCACTGGACCAACAGGCCAATTGGTCCAACCGGTCCGCTGGACCAACAGGCCAATTGGTCCAACCGGTCAACTGGATCAACAGGCCAGTTGGTCCAACCGGTCCGCTGGACCAACAGGCCAATTGGTCTAACCGGTCTGCTAGACCAACATGCCACATGGTCCAACCGGTCTGCTGTACCAACAGGCCAGTTGGTCCAACCGGTCCACTCGACCAACAGGCCAGTTGGTCCAACCGGTCCGCTGTACCAACAGGCCAGTTGGTCCAACCGGTCCGCTGGACCAACAGGCCAGTTGGTCCAACCGGTCCGCTGGACCAACATGCTAGTTGGTCCAACAGGTCCACTGGACCAACAGGCCAATTGGTCCAACCGGTCCGCTGGACCAACAGGCCAATTGGTCCAACCGGTCCGCTGGACCAACAGGCCAGTTGGTCCAACCGGTCCACTGGACCAACAGGCCAGTTGGTCCAACTGGTCCATTGGACCAACAGGCCAGTTGGTCCAACCGGTCCACTGGACCAACAGGCCAGTTGGTCCAACCGGTCCACTGGACCAACAGGCCAGTTGGTCCAACCGGTCCACTCGACCAACAGGCCAGCTGGTCCAACCGTCTGCTGGACCAACAGGCCGGTCGGTCCAACCGGTCCACTGGACCAACAGGCCGGTCGGTCCAACCGGTCCACTGGACCAACAGGCCAGCCGTTCCAACCGGTCCACTGGACCAACAGGCCAGCTGGTCCAACCGGTCCAGTGGACCAACAGGCTAGTTGGTCCAACCGGTCCAATGGACCAACATAACAGTTGGTCAAACCGATCTACATGACCAACAGGCCAGCTGGTCCAACCGGTCCTCTGGACCAACAGGCCTTGGTCCCGCTCCACTGGACCAACAGGCCAGTTGGTCCAATCGGTCCACTGGACCAACAGGCCAGCTGGTCCAACCGGTCCATTGGACCAAGAGGCCAGTTGGTCCAACCGGTCCACTGGACCAACAGGCCAGTTGGTCCAACCGGTCCACTGGACCAACAAGCCAGTTGGTCCAACCGGTCCATAGGACCAACAGGCCAGTTGGTCTAACCGGTCCATTGGACCAACAAACCAGTTGGTCCAACCGGTCCACTGGACCAAAAGGCCAGTTGGTCCAACCGGTCCATTGGACCAACAGGCTTGCTGGTCCAATTGGCCAAGTTGGTCCAATCGATCCATTGGACAAACAGGCCAGTTTGTACAACCAGTCCATTGGACCAACAGGCTAGTTGGTCTAACCGGTCCACTGGACCAACAGGCCAGTTCGTCCAACCGGTCCATTGGACCAACAGGCTTCTTGGTCCAACCGGTCCACTGGACCAACAGGCCAGCTGGTCCAACTGGTCCATCAACAGGCCAGTTGGTCCGACTGGTCCATTGGACCAACAGGCCAGTTGGTCCAACCAGTCCATTGGACCAATTGGCCTGTTGGTCCAACAAGCCAAGTTGGTCCAATCCGTCCATTGGTCTAATAGGCCAATTTGTCCAACCGGTCCATTGGACTAACAGGCTAGTTGGTCCAGCCGGTCCACTGGACCAATGTGCCAGCTGGTCCAACCGGTCCACTGGACCAACAGGCGAGTTGGTCCTTTGGGTCCACTAGACCAACAGGCCAGTTGGTCCAACCGGTCCACTGGACCAACAGGCCACTTGGTCCAACCGGTCCACTAGACCAACAGGCGAGTTGGTCCAACCGGTCCACTGGACCAACAGGCCAGTTGGTCCAACTGGTCCACTGGACCAACAGGCCAGTTGGTCCAACCGGTCCAGTGGACCAACAGGCCAGTTGGTCCAACCGGTCCACTGGACCAACAAGGGAGTTGGTCCATTTGATCCACTAGACCAACAGGCCAATTGGTCCAACCGGTCCGCTGGACCAACAGGCCAATTGGTCCAACCGGTCCGCTGGACCAACAGGCCAATTGGTCCAACCGGTCCGCTGGACCAACAGGACAATTGGTCCAATTGGTACACTGGACCAACAGGCCAATTGGTCCAACCGGTCCGCTGGACCAACAGGCCAATTGGTCCAACCGGTCCGCTGGACCAACAGGCCAATTGGTCCAACCGGTCCGCTGGACCAACATGCCAATTGGTCCAACCGGTCCGCTGGACCATTAGGCCAGTTGTTCCAACCGGTCCGCTAGACCAACTGGCCAGTTGGTCCAACCGGTTTGCTGGACCAACAGGCCAATTGGTCCAACCGGTCCACTGGACCAACAGGCCAATTGGTCCAACAGGTCAACTGGATCAACAGGCCAGTTGGTCCAACCGGTCCGCTGGACCAACAGGCTAATTTGTCCAACCGGTCTGCTGGACCAACATGCCAATTGGTCCAACCGGTCTGCTGTACCAACAGGCCAGTTGGTCCAACCGGTCTGCTCGACCAACAGGCCAGTTGGTCCAACCGGTCCGCTGGACCAACAGGCCAGTTGGTCCAACCGGTCCGCTGGACCAACAGGCCAGTTGGTCCAACAGGTCCACTGGACCAACAGGCCAATTGGTCCAACCGGTCCGCTGGACCAACAGGCCAATTGGTCCAACCGGTCAACTGGATCAACAGGCCAGTTGGTCCAACCGGTCCGCTGGACCAACAGGCCAATTGGTCCAACCGGTCTGCTAGACCAACATGCCACATGGTCCAACCGGTCTGCTGTACCAACAGGCCAGTTGGTCCAACCGGTCCGCTGGACCAACAGGCCAGTTGGTCCAACCGGTCCGCTGTACCAACAGGCCAGTTGGTCCAACCGGTCCGCTGGACCAACAGGCCAGTTGGTCCAACCGGTCCGCTGGACCAACATGCTAGTTGGTCCAACAGGTCCACTGGACCAACAGGCCAATTGGTCCAACCGGTCCGCTGGACCAACAGGCCAGTTGGTCCAACCGGTCCGCTGGACCAACAGGCCAGTTGGTCCAACCGGTCCACTGGACCAACAGGCCAGTTGGTCCAACTGGTCCATTGGACCAACAGGCCAGTTGCTCCCTTCGGTCCATTGGACCAACAGGCAAGTTGGTCCAACCTGTCCACTGGACCAACAGGCCTGATGGTCCAACCGGTCCACTGGACCAACAGGCCAGTTGGTCCAACCGGTCCACTCGACCAACAGGCCAGCTGGTCCAACCGTCCGCTGGACCAACAGGCCGGTCGGTCCAACCGGTCCACTGGACCAACAGGCCGGTCGGTCCAACCGGTCCACTGGACCAACAGGCCAGCTGTTCCAACCGGTCCACTGGACCAACAGGCCAGCTGGTCCAACCGGTCCAGTGGACCAACAGGCCAGCTGGTCCAACCGGTCCACTGGACCAACAGGCCAGTTGGTCCAACCGGTCCAATGGACCAACATAACAGTTGGTCAAACCGATCTACATGACCAACAGGCCAGCTGGTCCAACCGGTCCACTGGACCAACAGGCCACTTGGTCCAACCGGTCCACTGGACCAACAGGCCAGTTGGTCCAATCGGTCCACTGGACCAACAGGCCAGCTGGTCCAACCGGTCCATTGGACCAAGAGGCCAGTTGGTCCAACCGGTCCACTGGACCAACAGGCCAGTTGGTCCAACCGGTCCACTGGACCAACAAGCCAGTTGGTCCAACCGGTCCATAGGACCAACAGGCCAGTTGGTCTAACCGGTCCATTGGACCAACAAACCAGTTGGTCCAACCGGTCCACTGGACCAAAAGGCCAGTTGGTCCAACCGGTCCATTGGACCAACAGGCCTGCTGGTCCAATTGGCCAAGTTGGTCCAACCGGTCCATTGGACAAACAGGCCAGTTTGTACAACCAGTCCGTTGGACCAACAGGCCAATTGGTCCAACCGGTCCACTGGACCAACAGGCCAGCTGGTCCAACTGGTCCATCAACAGGCCAGTTGGTCCGACTGGTCCATTGGACCAACAGGCCAGTTGGTCCAACAAGTCCACAAGTTGGACCAATTGGCCTGTTGGTCCAACAAGCCAAGTTGGTCCAATCCGTCCATTGGTCTAATAGGCCAGTTTGTCCAACCGGTCCATTGGACCAACAGGCTAGTTGGTCCAACCGGTCCACTGGACCAACAGGCCAGTTTGTCCAACCGGTCCATAGGACCAACAGGCCAGTTGGTCCAACCGGTCCACTAGACCAACAGGCGAGTTGGTCCAACCGGTCCACTGGACCAACACGCCAGTTGGTCCAACTGGTCCAGTGGACCAACAGGCCAGTTGGTCCAACCGGTCCAGTAGACCAACAGGCCAGTTGGTCCAACCGGTCCACTGGACCAACAGGGGAGTTGGTCCATTTGATCCACTGGACCAACAGGCCAGTTGGTCCAACCGGTCCACTGGACCAACAGACCAGTGGTCAAACCGCTCTACTTGACCAACAGGCCAGTTGGTCCAACTGGTCCACCGGACCAACAGGCCAGTTGGTCCAACCGATCCACTGGACCAATGTGCCAGCTGGTCCAACCGGTCCACTGGACCAACAGGCGAGTTGGTCGAAGGGGTCCACTAGACCAACAGGCCAGTTGGTCCAACCGGTCCACTGGACCAACAGGCCACTTGGTCCAACCGGTCCACTAGACCAACAGGCGAGTTGGTCCAACCGGTCCACTGGACCAACAGGCTAGTTGGTCCAACCAGTCCACTGGACCAACAGGCCAGTTGGTCCAACCGGTCCACTGGACCAACAAGGGAGTTAGTTGGACCAACTGGCCTGTTGGTCCAGCGGACCGGTTGGACCAACTGGCCTGTTGGTCCAGCGGACCGGTTGGACCAATTGGCCTGTTGGTCCAGCGGACCGGTTGGACCAACTGGCATGTTGGTCCAGTGGACCGGTTGGACCAACTGGCATGTTGGTCCAGCGGACCGGTTGGACCAACTGGCCTGTTGGTCCAGCGGACCGGTTGGACCAACTGGCCTGTTGGTCCAACGGACCGGTCGGACCAACTGGCCTGTTGGTCCAGCAGACCGGTTGGACCAATTGGCCTGTTGGTCCAGTGGACCTGTTGGACCAACTGGCCTGTTGGTCCAGCGGACCGGTTGGACCAATTGGCATGTTGGTCCAGCGGACCGGTTGGACCAATTGGCCTGTTGGTCCAGTGGACCTGTTGGACCAATTGGCCTGTTGGTCCAGTGGACCGGCTGGACCAACTGGCCTGTTGGTCCAGCGGACCGGTTGGACCAACTGGCCTGTTGGTCCAGCGGAGCCGTTGGACCAACTGGCCTGTTGGTCCAGCGGACCGGTTGGACCAACTGGCCTGTTGGTCCAGCGGACCGGTTGGACCAACTGGCCTGCTGGTCCAGTGGACCGGTTGGACCAACTGGCATGTTGGTCCAGCGGACCGGTTGGACCAACTGGCATGTTGGTCCAGTGGACCGGTTGGACCAACTGGCATGTTGGTCCAGCGGACCGGTTGGACCAACTGGCCTGTTGGTCCAGCGGACCGGTTGGACCAACTGGCATGTTGGTCCAGTAGACCGGTTGGACCAACTGGCCTGTTGGTCCAGCAGACCGGTTGGACCAATTGGCCTGTTGGTCCAGTGGACCTGTTGGACCAACTGGCCTGTTGGTCCAGCGGACCGGTTGGACCAATTGGCCTGTTGGTCCAGCGGACCGGTTGGACCAATTGGCCTGTTGGTCCAGCGGACCGGTTGGACCGATTGGCCTGTTGGTCCAGTGGACCTGTTGGACCAACTGGCATACTGGTCCAGCAAACCGGTTGGACTTACTGGCCTATTGGTCTAGCGGACCAGTTGGAACAACTGGCCTAATGGTCCAGTAGACCGGTTGGACCAACTGGCCTGTTGGTCCAGCGGACCGGTTGGACCAATTGGCATGTTGGTCCAGCGGACCGGTTGGACCAATTGGCCTGTTGGTACAGTTGACCGGTTGGACCAATTGGCCTGTTGGTCCAGCGGACCGGTTGGACCAATTGGCCTGTTGGTCCAGCGGACCGGTTGGACCAATTGGCCTGTTGGTCCAGCGGACCGGTTGGACCAATTGTCCTGTTGGTTTAGCGGACCGGTTGGGCCAATTTTCGTGTTGGTCCAGCGGACCGGTTGGACCAATTGGCCTGTTGGTCCAGCGGACCGGTTGGACCAACTGGCCTGTTGGTCCAGTGGACCCGTTGGACCAACTGGCCTGTTGGTCCAGCGGACCGGTTGGACCAACTGGCCTGTTGGTCCAGCGGACCGGTTGGACCAATTGGCCTGTTGGTCCAGCGGACTTGTTGGACCAACTGGCCAGTTCGTTCAGCGGACCAGTTGGGCCAATTTTCGTGTTGGTCCAGCGGACCGGTTGGACCAATTGGCCTGTTGGTCCAGCGGACCGGTTGGACCAATTGGCCTGTTGGTCCAGCGGACCGGTTGGACCAATTGGCCTGTTGGTCCAGCGGACCGGTTGGACCAACTGGCCTGTTGGTCCAGTGGACTGGTTGGACCAACTGGCCTGTTGGTCCAGCGGACCGGTTGGACCAACTGGCCTGTTGGTCCAGTGGACCTGTTGGACCAACTGGCATGTTGGTCCAGCGGACCGGTTGGACCAACTGGCCTGTTGGTCCAGCGGACCGGTTGGACCAACTGGCCTGTTGGTCCAGCGGACCGGTTGGACCAACTGGCCTGTTGGTCCAGCGGACCGGTTGGACCAACTGGCCTATTGGTAGAGCAATCCGGTTGGACAAATTGGCATGTTGGTCCAGCAGACCGGTTGGACCAATTGGCCTGTTGGTCCAGCGGACCGGTTGGACCAATTAGCATGTTGGTCCAGTGGACATGTTGGACCAACTGGCCTGTTGGTCCAGCGGACCGGTTGGACCAACTGGCCTGTTGGTCCAGCGGACCGGTTGGACCAACTGGCCTGTTGGTCCAGTGGACTGGTTGGACCAACTGGCCTGTTGGTCCAGCGGACCGGTTGGACCAACTGGCCTGTTGGTCCAGCGGACCGGTTGGACCAATTGGCATGTTGGTCCAGCGGACCGGTTGGACCAATTGGCCTGTTGGTCCAGTGGACCTGTTGGACCAATTGGCCTGTTGGTCCAGTGGACCGGCTGGACCAACTGGCCTGTTGGTCCAGCGGACCGGTTGGACCAACTGGCCTGTTGGTCCAGCGGAGCCGTTGGACCAACTGGCCTGTTGGTCCAGCGGACCGGTTGGACCAACTGGCCTGTTGGTCCAGCGGACCGGTTGGACCAACTGGCCTGTTGGTCCAGCGGACCGGTTGGACCAACTGGCCTGTTGGTCCAGCGGACCGGTTGGACCAACTGGCCTGTTGGTCCAGCGGACCGGTTGGACCAACTGGCGAGTTGGCCGAGCGGACCGGTTGGACCAATTGGCCTGTTGGTCCAGCGGACCGGTTGGACCAACTGGCCTTTTGGTCTAGTTGATCGGTTGGACCAACTGGCCTGTTGGTCCAGCGGACCGGTTGGACCAATTGGCCTGTTGGTCCAGCGGACCGGTTGGACCAACTAGCCTGTTGGTTCAGCGGACCGGTTGGGCCAATTTTCGTGTTGGTCCAGCGGACCGGTTGGACCAATTGGCCTGTTGGTCCAGTGGACCGGTTGAACCAACTGGCCTGTTGGTCCAGTGGACCCGTTGGACCAACTGGCCTGTTGGTCCAGCGGACCGGTTGGACCAACTGGCCTGTTGGTCCAGCGGACCGGTTGGACCAATTAGCCTGTTGGTCCAGCGGACTTTTTGGACCAACTGGCCAGTTGGTTCAGCGGACCGGTTGGGCCAATTTTTCGTGTTGGTCCAGCGGACCGGTTGGACCAATTGGCCTGTTGGTCCAGCGGACCGGTTGGACCAATTGGCCTGTTGGTCCAGCGGACCGGTTGGACCAATTGGCCTGTTGGTCCAGTGGACTGGTTGGACCAACTGGCCTGTTGGTCCAGCGGACCGGTTGGACCAACTGGCCTGTTGGTCCAGCGGACCGGTTGGACCAATTGGCCTGTTGGTCCAGCGGACCGGTTGGACCAATTGGCCTGTTGGTCCAGTGGACCTGTTGGACCAACTGGCATGTTGGTCCAGCGGACCGGTTGGACCAACTGGCCTGTTGGTCCAGCGGACCGGTTGGACCAACTGGCCTGTTGGTCTGACCGGTCCATTGGACCAACTGGCCAGTTGGTCGAGCAGACCGGTTGGACCAACTGGCCTATTGGTAGAGCAATCCGGTTGGACAAATTGGCATGTTGGTCCAGCAGACCGGTTGGACCAATTGGCCTGTTGGTCCAGCGGACCGGTTGGACCAATTAGCATGTTGGTCCAGTGGACATGTTGGACCAACTGGCCTGTTGGTCCAGCGGACCGGTTGGACCAACTGGCCTGTTGGTCCAGCGGACCGGTTGGACCAACTGGCCTGTTGGTCCAGCGGACCGGTTGGACCAACTGGCCTGTTGGTCCAGCGGACCGGTTGGACCAACTGGCCTGTTGGTCCAGCGGACCGGTTGGACCAATTGGCATGTTGGTCCAGCGGACCGGTTGGACCAATTGGCCTGTTGGTCCAGTGGACCTGTTGGACCAATTGGCCTGTTGGTCCAGTGGACCGGCTGGACCAACTGGCCTGTTGGTCCAGCGGACCGGTTGGACCAACTCACTGCATCAACCCATGCGTGTTTGGTTTGCTCTGAGCCCTTTAACAGTAGGAGATTGTAACCATATGATTCCGTCAATTACTCCGCATGCAGAGCGTGTTCGTAACCATGCAGACTTCGTACCACACACGCTAGGGGCGTTTTCTGCTCACTAATCTCTCCATTCCCTATTTCAAACCTCCCGCACCTCCCTCCCTGCGGGTAAGCCCTGCAGCGTTCCCTTCCTCCCTCCCTCAATGCGTGCCTGACACTCTAGCTCTCTCCCTGTGATGGCCAGACGTGGAAAATGCGCAGTACTCGCTCCTCAGTTTCAACATCTCATACCCTGCATTCCCCCCCCCCCCCCCCCCCCCCCCCCCCCCCCCCGTTACCTCCCTATATCCCTCTGCCATCCGGGTGCGCTGCATGGGGTCTTCAACAGATACTTTTTGTTTGCAGCTGACCCACGAGCTCCTTCCCTCCCACGGGAGAAGGTACTCCTCACCCCCTGCCACCTTCCCCCTTCCCACTCAACTCCCTATGCCCTCCAGGCGCTGAACATGGGGCAAGGGGGCCTTTGTGTATGTTTGCAGCTGACTCACGAGCTCCTTCCCTCCCATGGGAGCATGCACTCCTCACACCCTGCCACCTCCCCCCTTCCCACTCAACTCCCTCTGCCCTCTAGGCGCTGAACATGGGGCAAGGATGCCTTTTTGTGTCTGTGCCGCTGACTCACGAGCTCCTTCCCTCCCATGGGAGCATGCACTCCTCACACCCTGCCTCCTTCCCCATTCCTACTCAACTCCCGCTGCCCTCCAGTGCCGTGGGGCAATGGGGCCTTTTTGCGTGCACGCTGCTGACCCGCGGGCTCCTTCCCTCCCACGGGAGAATACAATCGCTCATGTCCTACCACCTTCCCCTTTCCCACTCATCTCTCTCTGCCCTCCAGGCGCTGAACATGGGGCAAGGGGGCCTTTGAGGGTTGTTTGCAGCTGACTCACGAGCTCCTTCCCTCCCATGGGAGAATGTACTCCTTACCTCCTGCCACCGTTGACCTTCCCACTCAACTCCTTCTGCCCTCCAGGCGCTGAACATGGGGCCAAGGGGCCTTTTTGTGTGTTCGCCGCTGACTCACGCGCTCCTTCCCTCCCACGCGAGCGTGTGCTCATCACACCCTGCCACCTTCCCCCTTCTGTCATCATCTCCCTCTGCCCTCCAGGCGCTGAACATGGGGCAAGGAGGCCTTTTTTAGGTTTACCTCTGCCTCACGAGCTCCCACCTGCACACGTGAGCATGTGTACTCACTCTACCGCCTTCCCCCTTCCTCCCTACATCCCTCTACCACACGGGTGCTAAACAAGGGGAATCGCAGCCCTTTTTTTACGTTAACAACTGCCTCACGAGGTCCTTCCCCGCCCACGGGGGCATGTACTCCTCACACACTGCCACCTTTTCCCCCCAACCTAACAAACTGCCACCTTTCCCTCCCAACCTATCTCCCCCAGCCCGGTAGGCGCTAAACATGGGGCACTGAGGGTTTTTTTCAAATCCTCCTCTGCCCCAAGAGCCCCCACCAGCTCACTGGAGCATGAGCTCCCCTCACTCTGCCGCCAACACCCCTCGCCACTTCCCTCAGCAATCATGGGAGGGACCATGGAAGAAAAGGCGTTTGCATTCCACCTATGTCGCACGAGCAACCACTAGCATCCAGTGCAGACATAAATCATCACGGCCTTTCCCCGTCCCCACTCCGCCGTATCCCCGTCTTGCCAACAGGTGTTCCTGCTATGGGTTTCGCCTCCCTAAACCCTGCTACCAGACCAATCTCCCTTCCTCCCCATATCACCGTAAACCCTTGCATCGTCCCCTCCTCCCAAACATGTTGCTCCTTCCCGCCTCCCTCCTTATCTCCTACCCCCAGGTGTGGATTATCGGGCAGGCACTAGCCTCCAAGACCGACGTGGCTGGTTTGGCGCTTGGTGTCTGCGGGTGCTGCCTTCATAACACATCTCGTAGATGCTGGGGTTGGGATAGAAGCACTCACATTTGCCGTCTGTGCCATTGTAATTTTGGTTTTGCAGGCGCACACGATGATGGCAATTCCGGCGGCAGAGGGAGAACATTTCTCACGTGTCGCTCATTTTGTGAGAGCCGCCCCTGATTCATATTCAAGGCCCTGGTTCTCAGATGTGGCTGTCATGGGGACCGCGCGAGATGGGAGCAACACTGAAATGGTATGGAAAGCTTCTGCTTCTGTTCCATACCATGGTCGGGGGCTGCAAGAAGGAGTTGGCATATGTCAAGTACTGGACCAGGACGGGCGAGGATGCGAAAACCGGTTGCACCCGGCTTGCTTGGACTCCCGGACGATCACTTTATTCTATGATCAACGCCGGCTCAATTTACAGGGAGGTGCACGTTATCAAGGCGTTCCATAGCGACTCTGCATATTTGCTCAACAAGTATCAACTTAGGGGATAAATCTGCAGTTGCATTGTATAGTCTATAACCTTGGGGGGCTTCCACGGACAACGGTAGCATGTAGACGCTTAAATGCTGCGAGGAGATCCATGCAAGGTTGCCGTAGTTGATTACCCTTTAAGTACGATCTCAGCTAGCAGTGCCAGCTGAGTTAAGCTTCCAATTATAAGTAATAATGAAATGGATGAAAGCTAAATGTGTTACTAAAACTATGGTCATTTGCATTGCAAGCTAAACCAATGTTAGACCCTTAATGGTCCAATTTCGGACTACCTGTAGAGTGGTGTCACTTTGGTCAATTTGTTGACCAGAAATTGCACAGAAACAAAGCCGCGATTTCTGAAATGTCGCGGCTCGACGAATTTGGACTTCGACTGGACGCGCTTTGGTTGCACCCGCCAATTTCTAGCCAATTTGGCACGAATCGCGTCGAACCCCCCTGAAACAAAATTTATTGCCCCCAAACTCCCTCGAAGCCCCACGAGGGTTGTTTGTGATGGGCGTCTCGTGACCGATAGTTGCGCTCGACCCCAGGCGATGCTCGCCACAGTCGCACCCATTCCGACCATCGAAAGCTGCTCTTCCCACAATTTCCCTGTCCCTCTCTCCCATTCTGGCCTTGTAGCCATCGTGCTTGCCGTTTCTTGCAGCCATTGCGTTTGCCAACACATCCCTTGCCTTAGCCGCATCGCTTCCAATATCGCTCGCTAAGGCCGCTAGCGAGCTCACAGCGCGAGATGCTTCGCCACCGACAGATGCTTCGCCCCGCTTCTCGCTAACGACACCCCGCCTCGATAACGACACCCCGCTTCTCGCTAACGACACCCCGCTGCTCGCTAACGACGCCCCGCTGCACGCTAACGTAAACCCACAGCACGCTAACGTCGCCCCGCTGCACGCTAACGTAAACCCACAGCACGCTAACGTCGCCCCGCTGCTCGCTACTGTCGTCATTGCGCTGCTGTCGCCATGCTGCTCGCAGCCGTCGTAACCCTGCTCGCTACCATCGCCGCTCTGCTGGCTATCGACGCCCGCAATGGTGCTAATTTCGCACCCTATCATGCATGTCACCATCGTCGCTGCTTGCCACCGCCGATTCGTGAGAAACAGAGGGACGGGAGAGGGGAAACATAACTTAGACAGCGCAGGAAATCGAGCGCAATGCGCTACGGGTACGACGGCGGTGGTGTTTTATGAGGTACGAAATAGCGCAGATATTCGAGCGAAGACTAAGAGGCGAATTAGTGCAATAGATCTGAGGTGAATGGTTCTCTTCCGCACTACGGGAAGGCACTTCAAGTTAGTAGTTGCCTAGCGCGAGAGATTGTTGTGTTCGAGTAGTTTTGAGTTCCAGGTTCAAGTTTCAAGTTTGACGCCTAGCGCCCCCCCGCTTGCTGTTGTGCGGTGCTTTTCCGCAAGCCCTCCCCAGCTCCCCCCCCCTCAGCATGATGCGAGGCACTTTTCCGCACGACCTTACCCCGCTCGCAGAAAGCACTTTTCTGCTCGACTTTCAGTGTACACTGGGTAACTCGCCTTTCAAGCTATGATTCTTTGGACTGGCGGGGCGATATCTGCACCGCGGCTTTAATTCTGCTTACATAGCGCGCGAAAAATTACATCACCATCAGCAATACGGGAGTGTCGCGCAATACACGCAGCAGATGGAAGAATTTTATAACCGCATTCCCGACATTACCGAGGGTGAGAAGATTCAGTCCTACATCGCGGGGCTGAAAAACGACATTCGTCGCCAGGTTGCAGCAGCGAATTGCAGCAGCTACAGCGAAATCGTATCGGCCGCGGAGCGATTTGACTTAGTTAACGCCGGAACACGCCAGTTGGTCCAACCGGTCCGCTGGACCAACAGGCCAGTTGGACCAACGGGTCCGCTCGACCAACAGGCCAGTTGGTCCAACCGGTCCGCTGGACCAACAGGCCAATTGGTCCAACCGGTCCGCTGGACCAACAGGCCAGTTGGTCCAACCGATCAACTGGACCAACAGGCCAGTTGGTCCAACCGGTCCGCTGGACCAACAGGCCAGTTGGTCCAACCGGTCCACTCGACCAACAGGCCAGTTGGTCCAACCGGTCCGCTGGACCAACAGGCCAGTTGGTCCAACCGGTCCGCTGGACCAACATGCCAGTTGGTCCAACAGGTCCACTAGACCAACAGGCCAATTGGTCCAACCGGTCCGCTGGACCAACAGGCCAGTTGGTCCAACCGGTCCGCTGGACCAACAGGCCAGTTGGTCCAACCGGTCCGCTGGACCAACAGGCCAGTTGGTCCAACCGGTCCGCTGGACCAACAGGCCAGTTGGTCGAACCGGTCCACTGGACCAACAGGCCAGTTGGTCCAACCGGTCCGCTGGACCAACAGGCCAGTTGGTCCAACCGGTCCGCTGGACCAACAGGCCAGTTGGTCCAACCGGTCCACTG
This sequence comes from Closterium sp. Yama58-4, assembly GCA_947470075.1. NCBI lineage: Eukaryota > Viridiplantae > Streptophyta > Zygnematophyceae > Desmidiales > Closteriaceae > Closterium > Closterium sp. Yama58-4. The sequence continues at coordinate 49,265 of CANIUD010000021.1, read as the reverse complement.
GACCAACAGGCCAGTTGGTCCAACCGGTCCGCTGGACCAACAGGCCAGTTGGTCCAACCGGTCCGCTGGACCAACAGGCCAGTTGGTCCAACCGGTCCACTGGACCAACAGGCCAATTGGTCCAACCGGTCCACTGGACCAACACGAAATATGGCCCAACCGGTCCACTGAACCAACAGGCCAGTTGGTCCAACCGGTCCGCTGGACCAACAGGCCAATTGGTCCAACCGGTCCGCTGGACCAACAGGCCAGTTGGTCCAACCGGTCCGCTGGACCAACAGGCCAGTTGGTCCAACCGGTCCGCTGGACCAACAGGCCAGTTGGTCCAACCGGTCCGCTGGACCAACAGGCCAATTGGACCAACCGGTCCGCTGAACCAACACAAAAATTGGCCCAACCGGTCCGCTGAACTAACTGGCAGTTGGTCCAACCGGTCCGCTGGACCAACAGGCCAATTGGTCCAACCGGTCCGCTGGACCAACAGGCCAGTTGGTCCAACCGGTCCGCTGGACCAACAGGCCAGTTGGTCCAACCGGTCCGCTGGACCAACAGGCCAATTGGTCCAACCGGTCCGCTGGACCAACAGGCCAGTTGGTCCAACCGGTCCGCTGGACCAACAGGCCAGTTGGTCCAACCGGTCCACTCGACCAACAGGCCAGTTGGTCCAACCGGTCTAGTGGACCACCATGCCAGTTCGTATAACCGGTCCACTGGACCAACAGGCCAATTGGTCCAACCGGTCCACTAGACCAACAGGCCAATTGGTCCAACCGGTCCGCTGGACCAACAGGCCAGTTGGTCCAACCGGTCCGCTGGACCAACAGGCCAGTTGGTCCAACCGGTCCGCTGGACCAACAGGCCAATTGGTCCAACCGGTCCACTAGACCAACAGGCCAGTTGGTCCAACCGGTCCACTGGACCAACTGGCCAGTTGGTCCAACCGGTCCGCTGGACCAACAGGCCAGTTGGTCCAACCGGTCCGCTGGACCAACAGGCCAATTGGACCAACCGATCCGCTGGACCAACACGAAAATTGGCCCAACCGGTCCGCTGAACAAACAGGCCAGTTGGTCCAACCGGTCCGCTGGACCAACAGGCCAATTGGTCCAACCGGTCCGCTGGACCAACAGGCCAGTTGGTCCAACCGGTCCGCTGGACCAACAGGCCACTTGGTCCAACCGGTCCACTCGACCAACAGGCCAGTTGGTCCAACCGGTCAGCTGGACCAACAGGCCAATTGGACCAACCGATCCGCTGGACCAAGACAAAAATTGGCCCAACCGGTCCGCTGGACCAACAGGCCAGTTGGTCCAACAGGTCCACTGGACCAACAGGCCAATTGGTCCAACCGGTCCGCTGGACCAACAGGCCAGTTGGTCCAACCGGTCCGCTGGACCAACAGGCCAGTTGGTCCAACCGGTCCGCTGGACCAACAGGCCAGTTGGTCCAATCGGTCCGCTGGACCAATAGGCCAATTGGACCAACCGGTCCGCTGGACCAACACAAAAATTGGCCCAACCGGTCCACTGAACCAACAGGCCAGTTGGTCCAACCGGTCCGCTGGACCAACAGGCCAATTGGTCCAACCGGTCCGCTGGACCAACAGGCCAGTTGGTCCAACCGGTCCGCTGGACCAACAGGCCAATTGGTCCAACCGGTCTGCTGGACCAACAGGCCAGTTGTTCCAACCGGTCCACTGGACCAACAGGCTAGTTGGTCCAACCGGCCCGCTCGACCAACAGGCCAGTTGGTCCAACGGGACCGCTGGACCACCATGCCAGTTGGTATAACCAGTCCACTGGAGCCACAGGCCAATTGGTCCAACCGGTCCACTAGACCAACAGGCCAATTGGTCCAACCGGTCCGCTGGACCAACATGCCAGTTGGTCCAACCGGTCCGCTGGACCAACAGGCCAGTTGGTCCAACCGGTCCGCTGGACCAACAGGCCAATTGGTCCAACCGGTCCGCTGGACCAACAGGCCAATTGGTCCAACCGGTCCGCTGGACCAACAGGCCAGTTGGTCCAACCGGTCCGCTGGACCAACAGGCTAGTTGGACCAACGGGACCGCTGGACCAACAGGCCAGTTGGTCCAACCGGTCCGGTGGACCAACACGAAAATTGGCCCAACCGGTCTGTCCACTGAACCAACAGGCCAGTTGGTCCAACCGGTCCGCTGGACCAACAGGCCAATTGGTCCAACCGGTCCGCTGGACCAACAGGCCAATTGGTCCAACCGGTCCGCTGGACCAACAGGCCAGTTGGTCCAACCGGTCCACTGGACCAACAGGCCAGTTGGACCAACCGGTCCGCTGGACCAACACGAAAATTGGTCCAACCGGTCCACTGAACCAACAGGCCAGTTGGTCCAACCGGTCCGCTGGACCAACAGGCCAATTGGTCCAACCGGTCCGCTGGACCAACACGAAAATTGGCCCAACCGGTCCGCTAAACCAACAGGCCAGTTGGTCCAACCGGTCCGCTGGACCAACAGGCCAATTGGTCCAACCGGTCCGCTGGACCAACAGGCCAGTTGGTCCAACCGATCAACTGGACCAACAGGCCAGTTGGTCCAACCGGTCCGCTGGACCAACAGGCCAATTGGTCCAACCGGTCCGCTGGACGAACAGGCCAGTTGGTCCAACCGGTCCGCTGGACCAACGGGCCAGTTGTTCCAACCGGTCCACTGGACCAACAGGCCAGTTAGTCCAACCGGTCCACTAGACCAACAGGCCAGTTGGTCCAACAGGTCCACTAGACCAACAGGCCAATTGGTCCAACCGGTCCGCTGGACCAACAGGCCAATTGGTCCAACCGGTCCGCTGGACCAACAAGCCAATTGGTCCAACGCTCTGCTGGACCAACAGGCTAGTTGGTCCAACCGGTCCACCGGACCAACAGGCCAGTTGGTCCAACCGGTCCGCTGGACCAACAGGCCAATTGGACCAACCGGTCCGCTGGACCAACACGAAAATTGGCCCAACCGGTCCGCTGAAACAACAGGCCAGTTGGTCCAACCGGTCCGCTGGACCAACAGGCCAATTGGTCCAACCGGTCCGCTGGACCAACAGGCCAGTTGGTCCAACCGATCAACTGGACCAACAGGCCAGTTGGTCCAACCGGTCCGCTGGACCAACAGGCCAATTGGTCCAACCGGTCCGCTGGATCAACAGGCCAGTTGGTCCAACCGGTCTGCTGGACCAACATGCCAGTTGGTCCAACAGGTCCACTGGACCAACAGGCCAATTGGTCCAACCGGTCCGCTGGACCAACATGCCAATTGGTCCAACCGGTCCGCTGGACCAACAGGCCAATTGGTCCAACCGGTCCGCTGGACCAACAGGCCAGTTGGTCCAACCGGTCCGCTGGACCAACAGGCCAATTGGTCCATTTTGTCCGCTGGATCAACAGGCCAGTTGGTCCAACCGGTCCGCTGGACCAACAGGCCAGTTGGTCCAACCGGTCCGCTGGACCAACAGGCCAGTTGGTCCAACCGGTCCGCTGGACCAACAGGCCAGTTGGTCCAACCGGTCCGCTGGACCAACAGGCCAGTTGGTCCAACCGGTCCATTGGACAACCAGGCCAGTTGGTCCAACCGGTCCACTTGACCAACAGGCCAGTTGGTCCAACCGGTCCGCTGGACCAACATGCCAATTGGTCCAACCGGTCCGCTGGACCAACAGGCCAGTTGGTCCAACCGGTCCGCTGGACCAACAGGCCAATTGGTCCAACCGGTCCGCTGGACCAACAGGCCAATTGGTCCAACCAATCCGCTGGACCAATAGGCCAGTTGGTCCAACCGGTCTGCTGGACCAATAGGCCAGTTGGTCCAACCAGTGGACCAACAGGCCAATTGGTCCAAGCGGTCCACTGGACCAACAGAACAATTGGTCCTACCGGTCTGCTAGACCAACAGGCCAGTTGGTCCAACCGGTCCGCTGGACCAACAGGCCAGTTGGTCCAACCGGTCCGCTGGACCAACAGGCCAGTTGGTCCAACCGGTCCGCTGGACCAACATGCCAGTTGGTCCAACCGGTCCGCTGGACCAACAGGCCAGTTGGTCCAACCGGTCCGCTGGACCAACAGGCCAGTTGGTCCAACCGGTCCATTGGACCAACAGGCCAGTTGGTCCAACCGGTCCGCTGGACCAACAGGCCAGTTGGTCCAACCGGTCCGCTGGACCAACAGGCCAGTTGGTCCAACGTGCCCGCTGGACCAACAGGCCAATTGGACCAACCGGTCCGCTGGACCAACACGAAAATTGGCCCAACCGGTCCGCTGAACCAATAGGCCAGTTGGTCCAACCGGTCCGTTGGACCAATAGGCCAGTTGGTCCAACCGGTCCACTGAACCAACAGGCCAGTTGGTCCAACCGGTCCGCTGGACCAACAGGCCAGTTGGACCAATGGGTCCGCTGGACCAACAGGCCAGTTGGTCCAACCGGTCCGCTAGACCAACAGGTCAATTGGACCAACCGGTCCACCGGACCAACACGAAAATTGGCCCAACCGGTCCGCTGAACCAATAGGCCAGTTGGTCCAACCGGTCCACTGGACCAATAGGCCAGTTGGTCCAACCGGTCCGCTGGACCAACAGGCCAATTGGTCCAACCGGTCCGCTGGACCAACAGGCCAGTTGGTCCAACCGATCAACTGGACCAACAGGCCAGTTGGTCCAACCGGTCCACTGGACCAACAGGCCAATTGGTCCAACCGGTCCACTGGACCAACTGGCCAGTTGGTCCAACTGGTCCGCTGGACCAACACGAAAATTGGTCCAACCGGTCCACTGAACCAACAGGCCAGTTGGTCCAACCGGTCCGCTGGACCAACAGGCCAATTGGTCCAACCGGTCCACTTGACCAACAGGCCAGTTGGTCCAACCGATCAACTGGACCAACAGGCCAGTTGGTCCAACCGGTCCGCTGGACCAACAGGCCAATTGGTCCAACCGGTCCACTCGACCAACAGGCCAGTTGGTCCAACCGGTCCGCTGGACCAACAGGCCAGTTGGTCCAACTGGTCCACTGGACCAACAGGCCAGTTAGTCCAACCGGCCCGCTGGACCAACAGGCTAGTTAGTCCAATCGGCCCGCTGGACCAACAGGCCAATTGGTCCAACCGGTCCGCTGGACCAACAGGCCAATTGGTCCAACCGGTCCGCTGGACCAACAGGCCAGTTGGTCCAACCGGTCCGCTGGACCAACAGGCCAGTTGGTCCAACCGGTCCGCTGGACCAACAGGCCAGTTGGTCCAACCGGTCCGCTGGACCAACATGCCAGTTGGTCCAACAGGTCCACTGGACTAACAGGCCAATTGGTCAAACCCGTCCACTGGACCAACAGGCCAATTGGTCCAACCGGTCCGCTGGACCAACAGGCCAATTGGTCCAACCGGTCCGCTGGACCAACAGGCCAGTTGGTCCAACCGGTCCGCTGGACCAACAGGCCAATTGGTCCAACCGCTCCGCTGGATCAACAGGCCAGTTGGTCCAACCGGTCCGCTAGACCAACAGGCCAATTGGATTAACCGGTCCGCTGGACCAACAGGCCAGTTGGTCCAACCGGTCCGCTGGACCAACAGGCCAGTTGGTCCAACCGGTCCGCTGGACCAACAGGCCAGTTGGTCCAACCGGTCCGCTGGACCAACATGCCAGTTGGTCCAACAGGTCCACTAGACCAACAGGCCAATTGGTCCAACCGGTCCGCTGGACCAACAGGCCAATTGGTCCAACCGGTCCGCTGGACCAACAGGCCAATTGGTCCAACGGTCTGCTGCACCAACAGGCCAGTTGGTCCAACCGGTCCGCTGGACCAACAGGCCAGTTGGTCCAACCGGTCCGCTAGACCAACAGGCCAATTGGACCAACCGGTCCACCGGACCAACACGAAAATTGGTCCAACCGGTCCACTGAACCAACAGGCCAGTTGGTCCAACCGGTCCGCTGGACCAACAGGCCAATTGGTCCAACCGGTCCGCTGGACCAACAGGCCAGTTGGTCCAACCGATCAACTGGACCAACAGGCCAGTTGGTCCAACCGGTCCACTCGACCAACAGGCCAGTTGGTCCAACCGGTCCGCTGGACCAACAGGCCAGTTGGTCCAACCGGTCCGCTGGACCAACAGGCCAGTTGGTCCAACCGGTCTGCTGGACCAACATGCCAGTTGGTCCAACAGGTCCACTGGACCAACAGGCCAGTTGGTCCAACCGGTCCGCTGGACCAACAGGCCAATTGGTCCAACCGGTGCGCTGGATCAACAGGCCAGTTGGTCCAACCGGTCCGCTGGACCAACAGGCCAATTGGTTTAACCGGTCAGCTGGACCAACATGCCAGTTGGTCCAATCAGTCAGCTGGACCAACAGGCCAGTTGGTCCAACCGGTCCGCTGGACCAACAGGCCAATTGGTCCGACCGGTCCGCTGGACCATCACGAAAATTGGCCCAACCGGTCCGCTAAACCAACAGGCCAGTTGGTCCAACCGGTCCGCTGGACCAACAGGCCAATTGGTCCAACCGGTCCGCTGGACCAACAGGCCAATTGGTCCAACCGGTCCGCTGGACCAACATGCCAATTGGTCCAACCGGTCCGCTGGACCAACATGCCAATTGGTCCAACCGGTCCGCTGGACCAACAGGCCAGTTGGTCCAACCGGTCCGCTGGACCAACATGCCAATTGGTCCAACCGGTCCGCTGGACCAACAGGCCAATTGGTCCAACCGGTCCGCTGGACCAACAGGCCAGTTGGTCCAACCGGTCCGCTGGACCAACAGGCCAGTTGGTCCAACCGGTCCGCTGGACCAACAGGCCAGTTGGTCCAACCGGTCCGCTGGACCAACATGCCAGTTGGTCCAACAGGTCCACTGGACTAACTGGCCAATTGGTCAAACCCGTCCACTGGACCAACAGGCCAATTGGTCCAACCGGTCCGCTGGACCAACAGGCCAATTGGTCCAACCGGTCCGCTGGACCAACAGGCCAGTTGGTCCAACCGGTCCGCTGGACCAACAGGCCAATTGGTCCAACCGCTCCGCTGGATCAACAGGCCAGTTGGTCCAACCGGTCCGCTAGACCAACAGGCCAATTGGATTAACCGGTCAGCTGGACCAACATGCCAGTTGGTCCAACCGGTCAGCTTGACCAACAGGCCAGTTGGTCCAACCGGTCCGCTGGACCAACACGAAAATTGGCCCAACCGGTCCGCTAAACCAACAGGCCAGTTGGTCCAACCGGTCCGCTGGACCAACAGGCCAATTGGTCCAACCGGTCCGCTGGACCAACAGGCCAATTGGTCCAACCGGTCCGCTGGACCAACATGCCAATTGGTCCAACCGGTCCGCTGGACCAACATGCCAATTGGTCCAACCGGTCCGCTGGACCAACAGGCCAGTTGGTCCAACCGGTCCGCTGGACCAACATGCCAATTGGTCCAACCGGTCCGCTGGACCAACAGGCCAATTGGTCCAACCGGTCCGCTGGACCAACAGGCCAGTTGGTCCAACCGGTCCGCTGGACCAACAGGCCAGTTGGTCCAACCGGTCCGCTGGACCAACAGGCCAGTTGGTCCAACCGGTCCGCTGGACCAACATGCCAGTTGGTCCAACAGGTCCACTGGACTAACTGGCCAATTGGTCAAACCCGTCCACTGGACCAACAGGCCAATTGGTCCAACCGGTCCGCTGGACCAACAGGCCAATTGGTCCAACCGGTCCGCTGGACCAACAGGCCAGTTGGTCCAACCGGTCCGCTGGACCAACAGGCCAATTGGTCCAACCGCTCCGCTGGATCAACAGGCCAGTTGGTCCAACCGGTCCGCTAGACCAACAGGCCAATTGGATTAACCGGTCAGCTGGACCAACATGCCAGTTGGTCCAACCGGTCAGCTTGACCAACAGGCCAGTTGGTCCAACCGGTCCGCTGGACCAACAGGCCAGTTGGTCCAACCGGTCCGCTGGACCAACATGCCAGTTGGTCCAACAGGTCCACTAGACCAACAGGCCAATTGGTCCAACCGGTCCGCTGGACCAACAGGCCAATTGGTCCAACCGGTCCGCTGGACCAACAGGCCAATTGGTCCAACGGTCTGCTGCACCAACAGGCCAGTTGGTCCAACCGGTCCGCTGGACCAACAGGCCAGTTGGTCCAACCGGTCCGCTAGACCAACAGGCCAATTGGACCAACCGGTCCACCGGACCAACACGAAAATTGGTCCAACCGGTCCACTGAACCAACAGGCCAGTTGGTCCAACCGGTCCGCTGGACCAACAGGCCAATTGGTCCAACCGGTCCGCTGGACCAACAGGCCAGTTGGTCCAACCGATCAACTGGACCAACAGGCCAGTTGGTCCAACCGGTCCACTCGACCAACAGGCCAGTTGGTCCAACCGGTCCGCTGGACCAACAGGCCAGTTGGTCCAACCGGTCCGCTGGACCAACAGGCCAGTTGGTCCAACCGGTCTGCTGGACCAACATGCCAGTTGGTCCAACAGGTCCACTGGACCAACAGGCCAGTTGGTCCAACCGGTCCGCTGGACCAACAGGCCAATTGGTCCAACCGGTGCGCTGGATCAACAGGCCAGTTGGTCCAACCGGTCCGCTGGACCAACAGGCCAATTGGTTTAACCGGTCAGCTGGACCAACATGCCAGTTGGTCCAATCAGTCAGCTGGACCATCAGGCCAGTTGGTCGTACCGGTCCGCTGGACCAACAGGCCAATTGGTCCAACCGGTCCGCTGGACCAACAGGCCAATTGGTCCAACCGGTCCGCTGGACCAACAGGCCAGTTGGTCCAACGGGTCCGCTGGACCAATAGGCCAGTTGGACCAACGGGTCCGCTGGACCAACAGGCCAGTTGGTCCAACCGGTCCGCTGGACCAACAGGCCAATTGGACCAACCGGTCCGCTGGACCAACACGAAAATTGGCCCAACCCGTCCGCTAAACCAACAGGCCAGTTGGTCCAACCGGTCCGCTGGACCAACAGGCCAATTGGTCCAACCGGTCCGCTGGACCAACAGGCCAATTGGTCCAACCGGTCCGCTGGACCAACATGCCAATTGGTCCAACCGGTCCGCTGGACCAACATGCCAATTGGTCCAACCGGTCCGCTGGACCAACAGGCCAGTTGGTCCAACCGGTCCGCTGGACCAACATGCCAATTGGTCCAACCGGTCCGCTGGACCAACATGCCAATTGGTCCAACCGGTCCGCTGGACCAACATGCCAATTGGTCCAACCGGTCCGCTGGACCAACAGGCCAATTGGTCCAACCGGTCCGCTGGACCAACAGGCCAGTTGGTCCAACCGGTCCGCTGGACCAAAAGGCCAATTGGTCCATTTGGTCCGCTGGATCAACATGCCAGTTGGTCCAACCGGTCAATTGGACCAACAGGCCAGTTGTTCCAACCGGTCCGCTGGACGAACAGGCCAGTTGGTCCAACCGGTCCGCTGGACCAACATGCCAGTTGGTCCAACAGGTCCACTAGACCAACAGGCCAATTGGTCCAACCGGTCCGCTGGACCAACATGCCAATTGGTCCAACCGGTCCGCTGGACCAACAGGCCAATTGGTCCAACCGGTCCGCTGGACCAACAGGCCAATTGGTCCAACCGGTCCGCTGGACCAACAGGCCAGTTGGTCCAACCGATCAACTGGACCAACAGGCCAGTTGGTCCAACCGGTCCGCTGGACCAACAGGCCAATTGGTCCAACCGGTTCGCTCGACCAACAGGCCAGTTGGTCCAACCGGTCCGCTGGACCAACAGACCAGTTGTTCTAACCGGTCCGCTGGACCAACAGGCCAGTTGGTCCAACCGGTCTGCTGGACCAACATGCCAGTTGGTCCAACAGGTCCACTGGACCAACAGGCCAATTGGTCCAACCGGTCCGCTGGACCAACATGCCAATTGGTCCAACCGGTCCGCTGGACCAACAGGCCAATTGGTCCAACCGGTCTGCTGGACCAACAGGCCAGTTGATCCAACCGGTCCGCTGGACCAAAAGGCCAATTGGTCCATTTGGTCCGCTGGATCAACATGCCAGTTGGTCCAACCGGTCAATTGGACCAACAGGCCAGTTGTTCCAACCGGTCCGCTGGACGAACAGGCCAGTTGGTCCAACCGGTCCGCTGGACCAACATGCCAGTTGGTCCAACAGGTCCACTAGACCAACAGGCCAATTGGTCCAACCGGTCCGCTGGACCAACAGGCCAATTGGTCCAACCGGTCCGCTGGACCAACAGGCCAATTGGTCCAACCGGTCCGCTGGACCAACATGCCAATTGGTCCAACCGGTCCGCTGGACCAACAGGCCAATTGGTCCAACCGGTCCGCTGGACCAACAGGCCAATTGGTCCAACCGGTCCGCTGGACCAACAGGCCAGTTGGTCCAACCGATCAACTGGACCAACAGGCCAGTTGGTCCAACCGGTCCGCTGGACCAAGAGGCCAGTTGGTCCAACCGGTCCACTCGACCAACAGGCCAGTTGGTCCAACCGGTCCGCTGGACCAACAGGCCAGTTGTTCCAACTGGTCTGCTGGACCAACAGGCCAGTTGGTCCAACCGGTCTGCTGGACCAACATGCCAGTTGGTCCAACAGGTCCACTGGACCAACAGGCCAATTGGTCCAACCGGTCCGCTGGACCAACATGCCAATTGGTCCAACCGGTCCGCTGGACCAACAGGCCAATTGGTCCAACCGGTCTGCATTGGACCAACAGGCCAGTTGGTCCTACCGGTCCGCTGGACCAAAAGGCCAATTGGTCCATTTGGTCCGCTGGATCAACAGGCCAGTTGGTCCAACCGGTCCGCTGGACCAACAGGCCAATTGGTCCAACCGGTCCGCTGGACCAACAGGCCAGTTGGTCCAACCGGTCCGCTGGACCAACAGGCCAGTTGGTCCAACCGGTCCACTCGACCAACAGGCCAGTTGGTCCAACCGGTCCGCTGGACCAACAGGCCAGTTGGTCCAACCGGTCCGCTGGACCAACATGCCAGTTGGTCGAACAAGTCCGCTGGACCAACAGGCCAATTGGTCCAACCGGTCCGCTGGACCAACAGGCCAATTGGTCCAACCGGTCCGCTGGACCATCAGGCCAGTTGGTCCAACCGGTCCGCTGTACCAACAGGCCAGTTGGTCCAACCGGTGGACCAACAGGCCAATTGGTCCAACCGGTCCACTGGACCAACAGAACAATTGGTCCAACCGGTCCGCTGGACCAACAGGCCAGTTGGTCCAACCGGTCCGGTGGACCAACAGGCCAGTTGGTCCAACCGGTCCACTAGACCAACAGGCCAGTTGGTCCAACCGGTCCGCTGGACCAACAGGCCAGTTGGTCCAACCGGTCCGCTGGACCAACAGGCCAGTTGGTCCAACCGGTCCATTGGACAAACAGGCCAGTTGGTCCAACCGGTCCACTAGACCAACAGGCCAGTTGGTCCAACCGGTCCGCTGGACCAACAGGCAAGTTGGTCCAACCGGTCCACTGGACCAACAGGCCAGTTGGTCCAATCGGTCCACTGGACCAACGGGCCATGTGTTCCAACCGGTCCGCTGGACCAACAGGCCAGTTGGTCCAACCGGTCCACTAGAACAACAGGCCAGTTGGTGCAACCGGTTCGCTGGACGGCCAATTGGTCCAACCGGTCCACTAGACCAACAGGCCAATTGGTCCAACCGGTCAGCTGGGCCAGCATGCTAGTTGGTCCAACCGGTCCGCTGGACCAACAGGCCAATTGGTCCAACCGGTCCGCTGGACTAACAGGCGAGTTGGTCCAACCGATCAACTGGACCAACAGGCCAGTTGGTCCAACCGGTCCGCTGGACCAACAGGCCAATTGGTCCAACCGGTCCGCTGGACCAACAGGCCAGTTGGTCCAACCGGTCCACTCGACCAACAGGCCAGTTGGTCCAACCGGTCCGTTGGACCAACAAGCCAATTGGTCCAACCGGTCCGCTGGACTAACAGGCCAGTTGGTCCAACCGGTCCGCTGGACCAACATGCCAGTTGGTCCTACAAGTCCAGTGGACCAACAGGCCAATTGGTCCAACCGGTCCGCTGGACCAACAGGCCAATTGGTCCAACCGGTCCGCTGGACTAACAGGCCAGTTGGTCCAACCGGTCCGCTGGACCAACATGCCAGTTGGTCCAACAGGTCCACTGGACCAACATGCCAATTGGTCCAACCGGTTCGCTTAACCAACAGGCCAATTGGTCCAACCGGTCCGCTGGACCAACAGGCTAGTTGGTCCAACCGGTCCACTGGACCAACAGGCCAGTTGGTCCAACCGGTCCGCTGGACCAACAGGCCAGTTGGTCCAACCGGTCCGCTGGACCAACAGGCCAGTTGGTCCAACCGGTCCGCTGGACCAACAGGCCAATTGGTCCAACAAGTCCGCTGGACCAACAGGCCAATTGGTCCAACCGGTCCACTGGACCAACAGGCCAATTGGTCCAACCGGTCCACTGGACCAACAGGCCAATTGGTCCAACCGGTCCACTGGACCAACAGGCCTGTTGGTCCAACCGGTCCACTAGAACAACAGGCCAGTTGGTGCAACCGGTTCGCTGGACGGCCAATTGGTCCAACCGGTCCGTAGACCAACAGGCCAATTGGTCCAACCGGTCAGCTGGGCCAGCATGCTAGTTGGTCCAACCGGTCCGCTGGACCAACAGGCCAATTGGTCCAACCGGTCCGCTGGACTAACAGGCGAGTTGGTCCAACCGATCAACTGGACCAACAGGCCAGTTGGTCCAACCGGTCCGCTGGACCAACAGGCCAATTGGTCCAACCGGTCCGCTGGACCAACAGGCCAGTTGGTCCAACCGGTCCACTCGACCAACAGGCCAGTTGGTCCAACCGGTCCGTTGGACCAACAAGCCAATTGGTCCAACCGGTCCGCTGGACTAACAGGCCAGTTGGTCCAACCGGTCCGCTGGACCAACATGCCAGTTGGTCCTACAAGTCCAGTGGACCAACAGGCCAATTGGTCCAACCGGTCCGCTGGACCAACAGGCCAATTGGTCCAACCGGTCCGCTGGACTAACAGGCCAGTTGGTCCAACCGGTCCGCTGGACCAACATGCCAGTTGGTCCAACAGGTCCACTGGACCAACATGCCAATTGGTCCAACCGGTTCGCTTAACCAACAGGCCAATTGGTCCAACCGGTCCGCTGGACCAACAGGCTAGTTGGTCCAACCGGTCCACTGGACCAACAGGCCAGTTGGTCCAACCGGTCCGCTGGACCAACAGGCCAGTTGGTCCAACCGGTCCGCTGGACCAACAGGCCAGTTGGTCCAACCGGTCCGCTGGACCAACAGGCCAATTGGTCCAACAAGTCCGCTGGACCAACAGGCCAATTGGTCCAACCGGTCCACTGGACCAACAGGCCAATTGGTCCAACCGGTCCATTGGACCAAGAGGCCAGTTGGTCCAACCGGTCCAATGGACCAACAGGCCAGTTGGTCCAACCGGTCTAGTGGACCAACAGGCCAATTGGTCCAACCGGTCCGCTGGGCCAACAACCCAATTGGTCCAACCGGTCCATTGGACCAACAGGCCAATTGGTCCAACCGGTCCATTGGACCAACAAGCCAATTGGTCCAACCGGTCCACTGGACCAACAGGCCAATTGGTCCAACCGGTGCGCTGGACCAACAGGCCTGTTGGTCCAACCGGTGCGCTGGACTAACAGGCCAGTTGGTCCAACCGGTCCGCTGGACCAACAGGCCAGTTGGTCCAACCGGTCCGCTGGACCAACAGGCCAATTGGTCCAACATGTCCATTGGCGCAACAGTCCACTTGGCCCTACCGGTCCACTGGACCAACAGGCCAGTTGGTCCAACCGGTCCGCTGGACCAACAGGCCAATTGGTCCAACCGGTCCGCTGGACCAACAGGCCAATTGGTCCAACCGGTCCGCTGGACCAACAGGCCAATTGGTCCAACCGGTCCGCTGGACCAACAGGCCAGTTGGTCCAACCGGTCCGCTGGACCAACAGGCCAATTGGTCCAACCGGTCCGCTGGACCAACAGGCCTGTTGGTCCAACCGGTCCACTGGACCAACAGGCCTGTTGGTCCAACCGGTCTGGTGGACCAACAGGCCAGTTGGTCCAACCGGTCCGCTGGACCAACAGGCCAATTGGTCCAACATGTTCATTGGACCAACAGGCCAATTGGTCCAACCGGTCCACTGGACCAACAAGCCAGTTGGTCCAACCGGTCCACTAGACCAACAGGCCAGTTGGTCCAACCGGTCCGTTGGACCAACAAGCCAATTGGTCCAACCGGTCCACTGGACCAACAGGCCAATTGGTCCAACCGGTGCGCTGGACCAACAGGCCTGTTGGTCCAACCGGTGCGCTGGACTAACAGGCCAGTTGGTCCAACCGGTCCGCTGGACCAACAGGCCAGTTGGTCCAACCGGTCCGCTGGACCAACAGGCCAGTTGGTCCAACCGGTCCGCTGGACCAACAGGCCAGTTGGTCCAACCGGTCCGCTCGGTGAACCAACAGGCCAGTTGGTCCAACCGGTCCGCTGGACCAACAGGCCAGTTGGTCCAACCGGTCCGCTGGACCAACAGGCCAGTTGGTCCAACCGGTCCGCTGGACCAACAGGCCAATTGGTCCAACCGGTCCGCTGGACCAACATGCCAATTGGTCCAACCGGTCCGCTGGACCAACAGGCCAATTGGTCCAACCGGTCTGCTGGACCAACTGGCCAGTTGGTCCAACCGGTCCGCTGGACCAAAAGGCCAATTGGTCCATTTGGTCCGCTGGACCAACAGGCCAATTGGTCCAACCGGTCCGCTGGACCAACAGGCCAATTGGTCCAACCGGTCCGCTGGACCAACAGGCTAGTTGGTCCAACCGGTCCACTGGACCAATAGGCCAGTTGGTCCAACCGGTCCACTCGACCAACAGGCCAGTTGGTCCAACCGGTCCACTCGACCAACAGGCCAGTTGGTCCAACCGGTCCGCTGGACCAACATGCCAGTTGGTCCAACCGGTCCGCTGGACCAACAGGCCAATTGGTCCAACCGGTCCGCTGGACCAACAGGCCAATTGGTCCAACCGGTGCGCTGGACCAACAGGCGAATTGGTCCAACCGGTGTGCTGGACCAACAGGCCAGTTGGTCCAACCGGTCCGCTGGACCAACAGGCCAGTTGGTCCAACCGGTCCACTCGACCAACAGGCCAGTTGGTCCAACCGGCCCATTGGACCAACAGGCCAGTTGGTCAAACCGGTCCGCTGGACCAAAAGGCCAATTGGTCCATTTGGTCCGCTGGACCAAAAGGCCAATTGGTCCATTTGGTCCGCTGGATCAACAGGCCAGTTGGTCCAACCGGTCCGCTGGACCAACAGGCCAGTTGGTCCAACCGGTCCGCTGGACCAACAGGCCAGTTGGTCCAACCGGTCCGCTGGACCAACAGGCCAGTTGGTCCAACCGGTCCGCTGGACCAACAGGCCAGTTGGTCCAACCGGTCCGCTGGACCAACATGCCAGTTGGTCCAACCGGTCCGCTGGACCAACAGGCCAATTGGTCCAACCGGTCCGCTGGACCAACAGGCCAATTGGTCCAACCGGTCCGCTGGACCATCAGGCCAGTTGGTCCAACCGGTCCGCTGTACCAACAGGCCAGTTGGTCCAACCGGTGGACCAACAGGCCAATTGGTCCAACCGGTCCACTGGACCAACAGAACAATTGGTCCAACCGGTCCGCTGGACCAACAGGCCAGTTGGTCCAACCGGTCCACTCGACCAACAGGCCAGTTGGTCCAACCGGTCCACTCGACCAACAGGCCAGTTGGTCCAACCGGTCCACTCGACCAACAGGCCAGTTGGTCCAACCGGTCCGCTGGACCAACATGCCAGTTGGTCCAACCGGTCCGCTGGACCAACAGGCCAATTGGTCCAACCGGTCCGCTGGACCAACAGGCCAATTGGTCCAACCGGTCCGCTGGACCAACAGGCCAGTTGGTCCAACCGGTCCGCTGGACCAACAGGCCAATTGGTCCAACCGGTCCGCTGGACCAACAGGCCAGTTGGTCCAACCGGTCCGCTGGACCAACAGGCCAGTTGGTCCAACCGGTCCACTCGACCAACAGGCCAGTTGGTCCAACCGGTCCGCTGGACCAACAGGCCAGTTATGTTGGTGTAAGGGCCTAATAAACTCAAGCTATTAGGACTTAACCAAACTTAAAACCTCTCCTCGGGGTCACCTCCAAGGGTCCTTGGGTGCCTGGTACAAGACCAGCCCCTATCCTCGGGTCCGAGTTTGTAGAGAGAGGGATCAAGAAGGACTTAGTCAAAACAGCAAGAGTACCTTGAACGTCGCGCAGCGTGCCGTGCAGACCGTCGATCGGATTAAGCTGAGAATTCGCTATATCGAAGCTCGCTCCAAGAGCTTTAAAATGAGCCAAGTTGCCTCGCGAAAAGTTTTGCCATTACGAAGTTATGGCTCGGACAGCGTTTGCCTTGCGTTGGAGTGCTAGCATACTAGCGTTGACTCGGGTAGCATTCCGCCGTCGAATAGCGCAGAAACGAAATTCCAGCGAGGAAGGAATTCGCTTGAATCAATTTGACTATATTCAGGTACAAACAGAGAAGGATTAAATAGTTCTAGCTAGCAAGGACCTTGGGAATCAACCTGGGAACAACCAGGGATGATCCCAAATAATTCCAAGCAACAGAACCAACCTGGCTGGACAAAATAGCAGGTGGTAGGTTGGTAAACAACCTCTGGTTCTGTTTTTCCAACATGGGAAAACAACAACTAGGTTCAGGTTCTAAAAACAGAACCTGTTTTGTCTTTGCCCAACCAGCCAAATGCTGGTTCCGCTGGTTTCCCCTGGCCTTGTAGCATGCAGATACAGACAAACAACATCCAACCTTCACCTAAATTGTACCCCTATAGTGCCTTCCCTGCTACACTATAGTTAACCAAACAAAACAGTACAATTTCGAGTTGGATAGAACTGAATCTGCGCAATCAACTCAACCGAACTGCAAAGCTTCCATCTTGGGTTCCTTTGCGAGCTCGTCCTTTCTGCTTGCACTGTTCATAGCGCATACAATGTTGTGCCAAAGCGCACATTGCGCGAGTACCTGCAAATGCATCAAGCGAAAAAATGCGAAAGCAAACAAACACACGAACACACCATTCACACGCAAATGCATTCGCACACGCATACTCGTACAAACAGACGGCAGGATGTCGTGCAATATGCATTTGCACCCAACACACTCCCCCTCAGCCTGCCGGCTGCATCCCCGTCATTCCATGCTAGTTCATGCTCATTCCACTCATGCGCACACAACGCCAATGAGGCTCATCCGCAAGCCTCTTGGTGAGAAAGTCTGCTGGCTGCTGGTGAGTCTTGATGTAGATTGGATTCACCGTCCCCCTCTTCACCTCCTTACGCAGCCAGTGCCACTTGATACGCATGTGCTTGTTCAGGCCATGAAGCACAGCGTTCCTGGCCATCCCAAGAGCCCCCTTGCTATCACAAAACAGCGGCGTAGCAACTTTCTGCTCCTGGCCAATCTCCTCTAACAGCCTCCTCAGCCAAATCACCTCCTTCACCCCATGGAACATCGCCATGTACTCTGATTCTACGGAAGAGAGTGCCGTCTCCGTCTGCTTCTTGGACCTCCAACTAACAGGTCCTCTCCCAACTACGCAGATGTATCCTCCCACAGATGAGGAATCCTCCTTCTCAGAAGCCCATGTAGCATCGGTAAAGCAAGTGAGAAATAGCTTGCCTTCTCCAAGCCTCTCCCCCTTCTCTTTCAGCACCTCCACCCCTTTCTGCTTCACCTGTGCAGATGCGGAGTATTGAACTCCAATGCTTGGGTGAGAGTTCAGGTACTTCACCACACGCTCAGCTGCATCCACCTACTCCTCTGATGGATTCTGCACCACCCTAGCCAGCTGCCCAACCGAGAAAGAGATGTCGGGCCTCGTGTGAACTGCTGCGTACAAGAGGCTGCCCACCAAGGACTGAAATTGCTGCTGCTCTTCAGCTTCAACCCCTTCATCCTCTGCAGCCTTCACAAGCTTGAATTCTGCTGGCAGGGGAGTTGCAACCTTGCGCTCATTCTCAATCCCATACTTCTCCCCCAGCTCCTTGATGAATTTCTCCTGGTGCAGCTTCAACCACCTGTGATCTGGATCCCTCTCCACGTGCATCCCGAGGTAGTACTTTACCTCCCCAAGGTTCTTGCACTTGAAGTTTTCCATCAGTTGCTGCTGCACTTTCTGGATCTCCTTCATGCTGCTGCTGAAGAGAAGAATGTCGTCCACATAGACCAGAAACAGCACCAGCTTCTCCCCCTCACCCTTGAGAAAGAGGCTCTCATCACAGCTGCTGGTCCTGAATCCCATCTCCTCTAAAACAGCTGCCAACTTCTGGTACCAGCAGCGTGGTGCCTGCTTCAAGCCGTAGATGGACTTGTTGAGCTTGCACACCCTGCCCGTACCATCCTCATACCCAGGCGGCTGCGTCATGTACACATCCTCCTCTAAAATCCCATTCAGGAATGCCGTTGAAATATCCATCTGAATGATGAATTTCCCACTAACAGCTGCATCTGCCAACAAGACACGGAGGGTAGGGGGTTTGGCAGTGGGAGCAAAGATCTCGTTGAAGTCCTGCTTCTCCTTCTGCATAAACCCCTTCGCCACCAGCCTACTCTTGTAGATGGTGACCTGCCCCTTGTCATCGGTCTTGATCCTCAGCACCCACTTGCATTGTATCGCTTTCTTCCCATCAGGCAGCACCACCAGATCCCATGTCCTATTCTCCAGCAGACTCTGGTACTCAACATCCCTAGAAGCCAGCCACTTGTCCCTATCTGGTCCAGCTAATGCCTCCTCCATGCTAGCTGGTTCCTCTGGTGCAGGGGCAAGAAAACAGTACGCAGGCTCATCCTCCTCATCCGGGTCATAGCCATGAGGTAGAATCAGCAATGCCTCTTCGGTCCCTAGCTGCTGCTCTGCTGCATCAGTTCCTGCAGTCAGCTTCTTAGTAGCCATACGGGTACGTCCTGGCCTGGAGACGGGTGTCTCCCATCCCTTCATAACGACACCCTTCGGCTTCTTAGTTTTTCCCTGCTGCTTCTCTCCTCCCTCGGGTCCAGCAGCTCCACTAGTGCTGCCGCCAGTTTCCACACCATTTTCTCCACCAGCAGATGCCTCCTGTATCTTCTCTCCATCACCATTTCCAGCAGCTGCCTCCTCTCCCTCCTCCCACACACTAGGAGTCAGGTCCAGCTGCATGGTGATCTGCTCCATCTGCTGGGACACCCTTGCCTCCGGCTGTTTCTCCCAGCTCCCATACATCATGCCCTCAATGAATTTCACATCCCTGCTGTCAAACAACACACCCTTGGATGGTTCCCACAGCAGCCATCCCTTGCTCTCAGCAGCCAGCCCCAAATGCACACACCAGATTGCACTCGCCCCCAACTTACTGCGGTAGGTCTTGGGGACGTGGGCGACTGCCATGCAACCGAACACCCTCAGCATGTCCACCGGCGGCTTCCTCCCAAGCCACCTCTCCAACGGCACCCACGAGTCATCCCCAACCTTGGTAAGCACCCTGTTCCTAGCGACAGTGGCGTGCCGGACAGCATGAGGCCACATAGAATTGCTCAGCCCAGATTCTATGAGCAGCGCCCTAGCTGTCTCCAGAATGGTCCGGTTTGCCCGTTCTGCTACACCATTGGACTGTGGGGTATAAGCCGTGGTCAGCTCTCTCTGGATGCCCTGCTTCTTGAGCCAGGCCGTCATTTCAGCTCCAAGGAACTCACCACCCCGGTCTGTCCTAATCCGCTTCACTACACACTCCGCCTGCTTCTCCACGAATGGCAGCCAATCGTCCCGTATCGTGGAGGCGGCGTGGTCCTTCTGCTTCAGCGGATACGCCCACATCAGCCTGCTCCAGTCATCCACAATTGTAAGAAAATACCGCTCCCCCTTGTGCCCTTGCACCGGCAGCGGCCCCACCAAGTCCATGTGGACCAGCTCCAAAGGCTTCTTGCTCCTGCCAGCCACACTATGGAAAGGGAAACGGGTGAACTTTGAAAGCAAACAGATTTCACAGTTGTCATCGGGTGGCTGTCCGTTCAGCTTCAGACCCTTAACGGCTCCATCCTTCTCCAGCTGCTTCAGCAAAGGCATTGCCACATGCCCTAAGCGCCGGTGTGCCGTTGCCCAATCTGTCTCCCCAGATCTGGCCGACACTTTCACACCAACCCCTCCAACGGCATTGCACTCCCCCTGGGATGCAGACCCCTCTCCAGCCTGCCCCCCACCATGCCACGCCAGGGCCGGCAGCTGCCACATAGATCTGTACACGTCCTTGCTCTCGTGCAGATCCCAAAGCACCCGATTGCCCAGCTTCCCCTTATAAGTGCGTGCCCCATCCGTGTTGGTGTTCACCCCAGCCTTGCCAAGCTTACGGAGGGAGATAAGGTTGGCCTTCAGGTCGGGGACGAAGAGAACGTCGTGCAGCACCACCGGCTTGCCATCCGCTCCCTTAAACGCAGCTCGTCCCGCACCAGCCACCTTCAACATGTGTCCAGAGGCGGAGCACACTTCATTGATCGGTGCAGCTCGTACTTCGTCCAGCAGGTCCTTGCGCGGCGTCATCGTCCAAGCAGCGCCTGTGTCCAACACCCAATAGTCTAGGGGGTGCAGCTCTGCTCCAACTTTGGCAGAGGCGTCTCCTTGCTCCCCCTTGTCTCCTACATGGAAGAATTGGCCCGCGGTGCGCTCCTTCTTCTTCTCCGCACCGCCGTTGCCCTTCGGGTTGTTGTCGGACGAATCAGCGACCATGTTGGCGCCGTTTTTCTGGTTCCTCCGCGCGCCGCCATCCTGGTGACGATTCTGGGGGGTCCATCCATCGGGTTTCTTATAGCACAAAAACCAGGGGTGCCCTTCCTTCTCACAATACCAGCAACTCCCTTTCATTTTGCCACCAGCACCCGACTTGCCCCCACGTCCAGATTTCGCACCGCGACCCCAACCGGTACCTCCTTGTTGGTCGTTGGAGTCGTCGTCTTTCTTTGCACCGCGTCCAGCACCACCGAAGCCACGTCCTCTGCCACGTCGGCTCCCTTGCATCCCGTAGCCGCTGCTGCCGTCGTCTCCACCCCTCAGTTGGCGGCGACGGAAGTCCTCCTCCAGAATCTTCGTCCGCACCCACTCGAGCGTCCACAAGCTCTGGTTCTGTGGCAGGCTCAATCCGCTCGTAAATTGAAGCCACGATTCCGGCAGCAGCGAGAGCATCTTCAAGCACTTGGTCTGCTCCGGGTAGGTGATTCCCGCGGTCGCCAACTTCGCGTAGAGGTCGCGCATCTTGTCCAGGACTGGTTGCACCGGCTCTCCCTCGCTCAGGCGCAACGCGGACAGCTCCCTCTCCAGCATCAACGTTGCGACAACGGAGGTCGGGGCGTGCAGCTCCTTCAACACGGTCCACGCCTTCGGACCGCATTCAACCTCCGGCAGCAGGTGCATGACGTGGTGACGCTGGTTCAGCTCCAAACTCTGCGACATCAAATAGTAGCCAGCCGAGGAGCGCTCGTCCCAATCTTCCTGCAGCGTGGGGTCACTCGGTCTAGGCTCCTCCCCAATCATTAGTTTCAGCAAACCGATCTGACGGAAATATAATTGCATTTTCCAGGCCCAATCATCATAGCCCTCACCATTGAACTTCTCGACGGTGAAATTCTTCAGCACCTCCTTGACAAGCGAGCCCTGGTTTGTTCGCGCTCCCCTTGGCGCTGAAAGACCAGAATCTTGGCTGCCGCTACGATCTTGGGCTGAAGATTCACCAGCTCCCGCCGAGGTGTTGCCCGCCATAGCTACCTATAACGAGGATCACTATAACGCAGCTCTGATACCAGCTTGTTGGTGTAAGGGCCTAATAAACTCAAGCTATTAGGACTTAACCAAACTTAAAACCTCTCCTCGGGGTCACCTCCAAGGGTCCCTGGGTGCCTGGTACAAGACCAGCCCCTATCATCGGGTCCGAGTTTGTAGAGAGAGGGATCAAGAAGGACTTAGTCAAAACAGCAAGAGTACCTTGAACGTCGCGCAGCGTGCCGTGCAGACCGTCGATCGGATTAAGCTGAGAATTCGCTATATCGAAGCTCGCTCCAAGAGCTTTAAAATGAGCCAAGTTGCCTCGCGAAAAGTTTTGCCATTACGAAGTTATGGCTCGGACAGCGTTTGCCTAGCGTTGGAGTGCTAGCATACTAGCGTTGACTCGGGTAGCATTCCGCCGTCGAATAGCGCAGAAACGAAATTCCAGCGAGGAAGGAATTCGCTTGAATCAATTTGACTATATTCAGGTACAAACAGAGAAGGATTAAATAGTTCTAGCTAGCAAGGACCTTGGGAATCAACCTGGGAACAACCAGGGATGATCCCAAATAATTCCAAGCAACAGAACCAACCTGGCTGGACAAAATAGCAGGTGGTAGGTTGGTAAACAACCTCTGGTTCTGTTTTTCCAACCTGGGAAAACAACAACCAGGTTCAGGTTCTAAAAACAGAACCTGTTTTGTCTTTGCCCAACCAGCCAAATGCTGGTTCCGCTGGTTTCCCCTGGCCTTGTAGCATGCAGATACAGACAAACAACATC
Organism: Closterium sp. Yama58-4; assembly: GCA_947470075.1. Lineage (NCBI taxonomy): Eukaryota > Viridiplantae > Streptophyta > Zygnematophyceae > Desmidiales > Closteriaceae > Closterium > Closterium sp. Yama58-4. The sequence continues at coordinate 26,617 of CANIUD010000021.1, read as the reverse complement.
CAACCTTCACCTAAATTGTACCCCTATAGTGCCTTCCCTGCTACACTATAGTTAACCAAACAAAACAGTACAATTCCGAGTTGGATAGAACTGAATCTGCGCAATCAACTCAACCGAACTGCAAAGCTTCCATCTTGGGTTCCTTTGCGAGCTCGTCATTTCTGCTTGCACTGTTCATAGCGCGTACAATGTTGTGCCGAAGCGCACATTGCGCGAGTACCTGCAAATGCATCAAGCGAAAAATGCGAAAGCAAACAAACACACGAACACACCATTCACACGCAAATGCATTCGCACACGCATACTCGTACAAACAGACGGCAGGATGTCGTGCAATGTGCATTTGCACCCAACAAGTTAGTCCAACCGGTCTGCTGGACCAACATGCCAGTTGGTCCAACAGGTCCACTGGACCAACAGGCCAATTGGTCCAACCGGTCCGCTGGACCAACATGCCAATTGGTCCAACCGGTCCGCTGGACCAACAGGCCAATTGGTCCAACCGGTCTGCTGGACCAACTGGCCAGTTGGTCCAACCGGTCCGCTGGACCAAAAGGCCAATTGGTCCATTTGGTCCGCTGGATCAACAGGCCTATTGCTCCAACCGGTCCGCTGGACCAACAGGCCAATTGGTCCAACCGGTCCGCTGGACCAACAGGCCAGTTGGTCCAACCGGTCCGCTGGACCAACAGGCCAGTTGGTCCAACCGGTCCACTCGACCAACAGGCCAGTTGGTCCAACCGGTCCACTCGACCAACAGGCCAGTTGGTCCAACCGGTCCGCTGGACCAACATGCCAGTTGGTCCAACCGGTCCGCTGGACCAACAGGCCAATTGGTCCAACCGGTCCGCTGGACCAACAGGCCAATTGGTCCAACCGGTCCGCTGGACCAACAGGCCAGTTGGTCCAACCGGTCCGCTGGACCAACAGGCCAATTGGTCCAACCGGTCCGCTGGACCAACAGGCCAGTTGGTCCAACCGGTCCGCTGGACCAACAGGCCAGTTGGTCCAACCGGTCCACTCGACCAACAGGCCAGTTGGTCCAACCGGTCCGCTGGACCAACAGGCCAGATAGTCTAACCGGTCCGCTGGACCAACAGGCCAGTTGGTCCAACCGGTCCGCTGGACCAACAGGCCAATTGGTCCAACCGGTCCGCTGGACCAACATGCCAATTGGTCCAACCGGTCCGCTGGACCAACAGGCCAATTGGTCCAACCGGTCTACTGGACCAACAGGCCAGTTGGTCCAACCGGTCCGCTGGACCAAAAGGCCAATTGGTCCATTTGGTCCGCTGGATCAACAGGCCAGTTGGTCCAACCGGTCCGCTGGACCAACAGGCCAGTTGGTCCAACCGGTCCGCTGGACCAACAGGCCAGTTGGTCCAACCGGTCCGCTGGACCAACAGGCCAGTTGGTCCAACCGGTCCGCTGGACCAACAGGCCAGTTGGTCCAACCGGTCCGCTGGACCAACAGGCCAGTTGGTCCAACCGGTCCGCTGGACCAACATGCCAGTTGGTCCAACCGGTCCGCTGGACCAACAGGCCAATTGGTCCAACCGGTCCGCTGGACCAACAGGCCAATTGGTCCAACCGGTCCGCTGGACCATCAGGCCAGTTGGTCCAACCGGTCCGCTGTACCAACAGGCCAGTTGGTCCAACCGGTGGACCAACAGGCCAATTGGTCCAACCGGTCCACTGGACCAACAGAACAATTGGTCCAACCGGTCCGCTGGACCAACAGGCCAGTTGGTCCAACCGGTCCGCTGGACCAACAGGCCAGTTGGTCCAACCGGTCCGCTGGACCAACAGGCCAGTTGGTCCAACCGGTCCGCTGGACCAACAGGCCAGTTGGTCCAACCGGTCCGCTGGACCAACAGGCCAGTTGGTCCAACCGGTCCGCTGGACCAACAGGCCAGTTGGTCCAACCGGTCCGCTGGACCAACAGGCCAGTTGGTCCAACCGGTCCGCTGGACCAACATGCCAGTTGGTCCAACCGGTCCGCTGGACCAACAGGCCAATTGGTCCAACCGGTCCGCTGGACCAACAGGCCAATTGGTCCAACCGGTCCGCTGGACCATCAGGCCAGTTGGTCCAACCGGTCCGCTGTACCAACAGGCCAGTTGGTCCAACCGGTGGACCAACAGGCCAATTGGTCCAACCGGTCCACTGGACCAACAGAACAATTGGTCCAACCGGTCCGCTGGACCAACAGGCCAGTTGGTCCAACCGGTCCGCTGGACCAACAGGCCAGTTGGTCCAACCGGTCCGCTGGACCAACAGGCCAGTTGGTCCAACCGGTCCGCTGGACCAACAGGCCAGTTGGTCCAACCGGTCCATTGGACAAACAGGCCAGTTGGTCCAACCGGTCCGCTGGACCAACAGGCCAGTTGGTCCAACCGGTCCGCTGGACCAACAGGCCAGTTGGTCCAACCGGTCCGCTGGACCAACAGGCCAGTTGGTCCAACCGGTCCGCTGGACCAACAGGCCAGTTGGTCCAACCGGTCCGCTGGACCAACAGGCCAGTTGGTCCAACCGGTCCGCTGGACCAACAGGCCAGTTGGTCCAACCGGTCCGCTGGACCAACAGGCCAGTTGGTCAAACCGGTCCACTAGAACAACAGGCCAGTTGGTGCAACCGGTTCGCTGGACGGCCAATTGGTCCAACCGGTCCACTAGACCAACAGGCCAATTGGTCCAACCGGTCAGCTGGACCAACATGCTAGTTGGTCCAACCGGTCCGCTGGACCAACAGGCCAATTGGTCCAACCGGTCCGCTGGACCAACAGGCCAGTTGGTCCAACCGATCAACTGGACCAACAGGCCAGTTGGTCCAACCGGTCCGCTGGACCAACAGGCCAATTGGTCCAACCGGTCCGCTGGACCAACAGGCCAGTTGGTCCAACCGGTCCACTCGACCAACAGGCCAGTTGGTCCAACCGGTCCGTTGGACCAACAAGCCAATTGGTCCAACCGGTCCGCTGGACTAACAGGCCAGTTGGTCCAACCGGTCCGCTGGACCAACATGCCAGTTGGTCCTACAAGTCCAATGGACCAACAGGCCAATTGGTCCAACCGGTCCGCTGGACCAACAGGCCAATTGGTCCAACCGGTCCGCTGGACTAACAGGCCAGTTGGTCCAACCGGTCCGCTGGACCAACATGCCAGTTGGTCCAACAGGTCCACTGGACCAACATGCCAATTGGTCCAACCGGTTCGCTTAACCAACAGGCCAATTGGTCCAACCGGTCCGCTGGACCAACAGGCCAGTTGGTCCAACCGGTCCGCTGGACCAACAGGCCAGTTGGTCCAACCGGTCCGCTGGACCAACAGGCCAGTTGGTCCAACCGGTCCGCTGGACCAACAGGCCAATTGGTCCAACCAGTCCACTGGACCAACAGGCCAGTTGGTCTAACCGGTCCACTGGACCAACAGGCCAATTGGTCCAACCGGTCCACTGGACCAACAGGCCAATTGGTCCAACCGGTCCACTGGACCAACAGGCCTGTTGGTCCAGTGCGCTGGACCAACAGGCCTGTTGGTCCAGTGCGCTGGACCAACAGGCCTGTTGGTCCAACCGGTCCGGTGGACCAACAGGCCAGTTGGTCCAACAGGTCCATTGGACCAACAGGCCAATTGGTCCAACCGGTCCACTGGACCAACAGGCCAGTTGGTCCAACCGGTTCACTGGACCAACAGGCCAGTTGGTCCAACCGGTCCGTTGGACCAACAAGCCAATTGGTCCAACCGGTCCACTGGACCAACAGGCCAATTGGTCCAACCGGTGCGCTGGACCAACAGGCCTGTTGGTCCAACTGGTGCGCTGGACCAACAGGCCAGTTGGTCCAACCGGTCCGCTGGACCAACAGGCCAGTTGGTCCAACCGGTCCGCTGGACCAACAGGCCAATTGGTCCAACATGTCCATTGGCCCAACAGTCCACTTGGCCCTACCGGTCCACTGGACCAACAGGCCAGTTGGTCCAACCGGTCTGCTGGACCAACCGGCCAATTGGTCCAACCGGTCCGGGCCAATTGGTCCAACCGGTCCGCTGGACCAACAGGCCAATTGGTCCAACCGGTCCGCTGGACCAACAGGCCAATTGGTCCAACCGGTCCGCTGGACCAACAGGCCAATTGGTCCAACCGGTCCACTGGACCAACAGGCCTGTTGGTCCAACCGGTCCACTGGACCAACAGGCCTGTTGGTCCAACCGGTCCGGTGGACCAACAAGCCTGTTGGTCCAACCAGTGCGCTGGACCAACAGGCCAATTGGTCCAACATGTCCATTGGGCTAACAGGCCAATTGGTCCAACCGGTCCACTGGACCAACAGGCCGGTTGGTCCAACCGGTCCACTGGACCAACAGGCCAGTTGGTCCAACCGGTCCGCTGGACCAACTAGCCAATTGGTCCAACCGGTCCGCTGGACCAACAGGCCAATTGGTCCAACCGGTGCGCTGGACCAACAGGCCTGTTGGTCCAACCGGTGCGCTGTACCAACAGGCGAGTTGGTCCAACCGGTGCGCTGTACCAACAGGCCAGTTGGTCCAACCGGTCCGCTGGACCAACAGGCCAATTGGTCCAACAGGTCCGTTGGACCAACAGGCCAATTGGTCCTACCGGTCCACTGGCCCAACAGGCCAGTTGGTCCAACCGGTCCACTAGACCAACAGGCCAGTTGGTCCAACCGGTCCGCTGGACCAACTTGCCAATTGGTCCAACCGGTCCGCTGGACCAACAGGCCAATTGGTCCAACCGGTCCGCTGGACCAACAGGCCAATTGGTCCAACCGGTCCGCTGGACCAACAGGCCAATTGGTCCAACCGGTGCGCTGGACCAAAAGGCCAATTGGTCCAACCGGTGCGCTGGACCAAAAGGCCAATTGGTCCAACCGGTGCGCTGGACCAATAGGCTAGTTGGTCCAACTGGAGCGCTGGATCAACAGGCCAGTTGGTCCAACCGGTCCGCTGGACCAACAGGCCAATTGGTCCAACATGTCCATTGGGCCAACAGGACAGTTAGCCCTACCGGTCCATTGGACCAACTAACCAGTTGGTCCAACCTGTCCAATTGGTCATACAGGCCAGTTGGTCCAACCGGTCCATTGGACCATTAGGTCTATTGGTCCAACCGGTCCATTGGACCAATACGCCAATTTGTCCAACCTGTCCAATTCGTCCAACAGGCCAGTTGGTTCAATCTGTCCAGTTAGTCCAACAGGCCAGTTGGTCCAACCGGTCCGTTGGATCAATAAGCCAGTTGGTCCAACCGGTCCATTGGACAAACAGGCCAGTTGGTCCAACCGGTCCACTGGACCAACAGGCCTGTTGGTCCAACCGGTCCATTGGACCAATAGGCCAGTTCGTCCAACCTGTCCATTGGACCAAGGGGCTAGTTGGTCTAACCGGTCCACTGGACCAACAGGCCAGTTTGTCCAACCGGTCCACTGGACCAACAGGGCAGTTTGTCCACCCGTTCCACTAAACCAACAGACCAGATGGTCAAACCGGTCTACTTGACCAACAGGCCAGCTAATCCAACTGGTCCTCTGGACCAACATGCCAGCTGGTTAACTAACCGGTCCACTGGACCAACAGGCTAGTTGGCCTAACCGGTCCACACGACAAACAGGCCAGTTGGTCCAACCGGTCCATTCGACCAACAGGCCAGTTGGTCCAACCGGTCCACTTGACCAACAGGCCAACTGGTCCGACTGGTCCAATCGGTCCATTAGTCTAATAGGCCACTTTGTCCAACCGGTCCATTGGACTATCAAGCTAGTTGGTCCAGCCGGTTGGACCAACAGGCCAGTTGGTCCAACCGGTCCACTAGACCAACAGGCCAGTTGGTCCAACCGGTCCACTCGACCAACAGACCAGTTGGTTCAACAAATCCACTAGACCAACAGGCCAGTTGGTCCAACAGGTCCACTGGACCAACAGGCCAGTTGGTCCAACCGGTCCACTTGACCAACAAGCCAGTTGGTCCAACTGGTCCATTGGACCAACCGGCCAGTTGGTCCAACCGGTCCATTGGACCAACAGGCCAGTTGGTCCAACCGGTCCATTGGACCAACAGGCCAGTTGGTCCAACCGGTCCATTGGACCAACAAACCAGTTGGTCCAACTGGTCCATTGGACCAACAGGCCAGTTGGTCTAACCGGTCCACTTGACCAATAGGCCAGTGGTCCAACCGGTCCACTGGACCAACAGGCCAGTTGGTCCAACCGGTCCACTGGACCAACAGGCTAGTTGGTCCAACTGGTCCATTGGACCAACAGGCCAGTTGGTCCCTTCAGTCCATTGGACCAACAGGCATGATGGTCTAACCGGTCCATTGGACCAACAGGCAAGTTGGTCCAACCGGTCCATTGGACCAACAAGCCTGTTGGTCCAGCCTGTCCATTGGACCAACAGGCCAGTTGGTTCAAATGGTCCACTGTACCAAAACGCCAGTTGGTCAAACCGGTCCATTGGACCAACAGGCCAGTTGGTTCAACCGGTCCATTAGATCAATAAGCCAGTTGGTCCAACCGGTCCATTGGACCAACAGGCCAATTGGTCCAACCGGTCCATTGGACCAACAGGCCTGTTGGACCAACAGGCAAGTTGGTCCGACCGGTCCATTGGACCAATAGGCCAGTTTGTCCAACCGGTCCACTGGACCAACTAGCCAGTTGGTCCAACCGGTTTACTCGACCAAGAGACTAGTTGGTCCAACCGGTCCCTGGACCTACAAGCCAGTTGGTACAACCGGTCCACTAGACAAACACGCCCATTGGTCCAACCGGTGCGCTTGACCAATAGGCCAGTTGGTCCAATCAGTGCGCTGGACCAACAGGCCAGTTGGTCCAACATGTCCGTTGGGCCAACAGGCCAGTTAGTCCAACCGGTCCATTGGACCAACAGGCCAGTTGGTCCAACCGGTCCACTGGACCAACAGGCCAGTTGGTCCAACCAGTCCACTGGACCAACAGGCCAGTTGGTCCAACCGGCCCACTGGACCAACAGGCCAGCCGGTACAACCGGTCCAAAGGACGAACAGGCCAGCCGTTCCAACCGGTCCACTGGACCAACAGGCCAGCTGGTCCAACCGGTCCACTGGACCAACAGGCTAGCGGGTCCAACCGGTCCACTGGACCAACAGGCTAGTTGGTCCAACCGGTCCGCCTGTCCAGTTGGTCCAACCGGTCCACTAGAGCAATACTCCAGTTGGTCCAACCGGTCCACTGGACCAGCAGGCCAGTTGGTTCAACCGGTGTAATGGACCAACAGAACAGTTGGTCAAACCGGTCTACTTCACCAACAGGCCAGCTAGTCCAACCAGTCCACTGGACCAACAGGCCAGTTGGTCCAACCGGTCCTTTGGACCAACAAGCCAGCTACTTCAACCGGTCCACTAGGTCCACTTGACCAATAGGCGAGTTGGTCTAACCGGTCCACTGGACCAACAGGCCAATTGGTCCAACCGGTCCACTGGACCAACAAGCCAGTTGGTCCAACCGGTCCATAGGACCAACAGGCCAGTTGGTCTAACCGGTCCATTGGACCAACAAACCAGTTGGTCAAATCGGTCCAATGGACCAACAGGCCAGTTGGTCCAACCGGTCCATTGGACCAACAGGCCTGCAGGTCAAATTGGCCAAGTTGGTCCAACCGGTCCATTGGACAAACAGGCCAGTTTGTCCAATCAGTCCATTGGACCAACAGGCTAGTTGGTCCAACCGGTCCACTGGACAAACAGGCGAGTTCGTCCAACCGGTCCATTGGACCAACAGGCTAGTTGGTCCAACCGGTCCACTGGACCAACAGGCCAGCTGGTCCAACTGGTCTATTGGATCAACAGGCCAGTTGGTTCGACTGGTCCATTGGACCAACAGGCCAGTTGGTCCAACCGGTCCAATGGACCAATTGGCCTATTGGTCCAACAAGCCAAGTTGGTCCAATCCGTCCATTGGTCTAATAGGCCAGTTGGTCCAACTGGTCCATTGGACCAACGGGCTACTTGGTCCAGGGGGTCCACTAGACCAACAGGCCAGTTTGTCCAACCGGTCCACTAGACCAACAGGCCAGTTGGTCCAACGGGTCCACTGGACCAAGATACTTGTTGGTCCAACCGGTCCACTAGACCAACAGGCTAGTTGGTCCAACCGGTCCACTGGACCAACAGGCCAGTTGGTCCAACCGGTCCACTGGACCAACAGGCCAGTTGGTCCAACCGGTCCACTGGACCAACAGACCAGTTGGTCAAACCGCTCTACTTGACCAATAGACCAGCTGGTCCAACTGGTCCTCCGGACGAACAGGCGAGCTGGTCCAACCGATCCACAAGACCAATAGGCGAGCTGGTCCAACCGGTCCACTGGACCAACAGGCCAGCTGGTCCAACCGGTCCACTGGACCAACAGGCCAGCTGGTCCAACCGGTCCACTGGACCAACAGGCCAGTTGGTCCAACCGGTCCACTGGACCAACAGGCCAGTTGGTCCAACCTGTCCACTGGACCAACTGACGAGTTGGTCCAACCGGTCCACTGGACCAACAGGCCAGTTGGTCTAACCGGTCCATTGGACCAACAAGCCAGTTGGTCCAATCGGTCCAATGGACCAACAAGCCAGTTGGTCCAACCGGTCCATTGGACCAACAGGCCTGTTGGTCCAATCGGCCAATGTGGGAGGACGTCCCCGTTATAATATGTTCGCATTATTATATTTTCCTTTCTTATTCTCCTTTTTCTTCTCTTTATTTTGGTTTTTTTTTCATCTCAATCGGCCTACTATTCTATTTTCTAGAGCCTTCTCTTTATTTCACTTATTTTCTATTTTTCCCACCGACATATTTTTTATACGGCACCGACAGTGGTGTATACGGTGTAATCTGGGCGTAATCCCAAGTGCCAATAGCCTTGCGTGCTTGTGCGCACTTGTGATTGTAGTATCGGGAAGGGCGTGTTCCCGAATGTTCGTTTCACCTATTTTATCCTTGTAATTTCCGAGTATAAATACGCCTTGTATTCAATTTTAGTGACACGTTCGAATGAGAATCCGTTCTCACTTGGTAATCAGAGCCGTTCTCACTCGACAACTCTCGGCTAAGCAGCGGTCGCGGAAAAAATCGCCTCGAAAAACCGCCGGGGGCGACCAATTCGACGCCGATTTCTGGTAAGCACCAGTTCCGCGATTTCGAATTTTCCCCCTCGCGTGGTTTCTGAATAGGATGGGTTCGCCGGCGACTAACGACGTTACGCAGCAGCTCTTCGCGCAAATCGCCAAAATGGAAGCGGAGATGCGAGCTACGACGGAGCAGTCGCGATTGGAGAACGAGCAGCTGCGAAATGAACTGCAGCGTGTTACGCAGCTTCTCTCGAGCATAAACTTTCCTGCTTCGGCGACTTCGCAGCAGTCGCAGCGTCAATTTGAGGTTTCGAAACTTCGCTCGCCGGAATCGTTCGACCCTAGCGATCGAAAATCCGACGTCAGGCGGTGGCTCGCGACGATCGAAATTTATTTCGCGGCGATCGGATGGTCGACGACGGAGTACGACGGCGAGAAAATTCGTCTCGCGACAACATTGATGCGCGGTCCAGCTCTCGAGTGGCTCGGAAGCAACAGTAGAATTTTCCAGGGTGAAGCCACGTGGCAGCAGTTTCGAGCAGACCTGTTCAAACGTTTTGAGCCGATTAAAGCCGCGGTGCAACTATCTTACGAACAGTGACGTGACAGAAAGCGGACTGTTCCAAAGCTGCGTTTGATTGGGTCGCGATGTGTTTTTGAGAAAAACAGTTGACGAAAAAAGCGAAAAACTGTGCGAATTTTGCACATATGTGGGGTGTATACTGGGGGGGACTGGGCACCGGGAAACAGCGCACCAGGCTGCAAATAAACCAGTGCGCCAGAATTCCGCGTTTCCCCCACACTCAAAACTCCCGCACAAGACCTAACGGCTTGCTTTTACGTGACTCTAGCTATACAACCTAGTCTCTGACTACATCGACTAATACCGTCACGTAGGTTACTTAGATCAATTTAGACCTAATACCTCGCCTAATTAGACGGTAGACACGTTACCTCGCAGCCAATTTAGAACATACAAGTCTACCTACATAGGATAGCTTAGGTTTTGCATAATGTTGTTTCCGCTAAAAGAGAGACTCTCTTGACTTCAAGTTGTCACGACAATGACGTTGTCGCGGTTGTTGCGAGAAAATCATGCGAAACAGTCTTCATCGCTTGGGGAATGGGAAAAGGAGGTGGTGGAAATCATAAACAAGAAGGACAGCACTAACCTAGCAGTTTCATCAAACATGCAACTTCCTATAGCTTATTTGCGCTGTGGATTGACCACACTGTTCAGCGGATTAGCTGCAGATAACTGGGCAGGGGATCACTCCCGATGCATGCGGATAAGAGTTGTCCCTAGGTGTGTTTCTGATGGATGGGGACCAGAGAGCACGATCTATGAGCGTGGTTCAAAAACTCATCTCGCCTTCAAAGAGTGGCTGGCTGCAAATTGTGGTCCTGAACAGATGAAGCAACTGGATGAATGGATCGTTCCACTCTTTGATTTGCAAGTACGCTCCTAAAAGGATCCGCTTTCATGGAAGTATGAGGCCAAGCATTGGGTTAACAGTTCTACACTGGAACAACTCACAGGATTGGGAGGTGAAGCCACCAAAATCCGTCTCAGGCGTGCTACACGCATCCGGCGTGGGAAAAAAGATCGCATCCGTGGGCCTATGAAGTGGGATTGGGTGGATGAGATAATGAAGGAATGGAATTGCTTGGCCGGTGATGACACGGAGGACGCCTATGAGGATGCTCCCGAAGCGGCACCGCCGACCGTAGCTCCCACTACTCCACAATCTATGCCATCTCGACACGTCGCCCATACATCCAGCCCATGCACTCCTTCTAAGCGCCCAAGAACAACCCGACGTCCGCGGAGACTCATCCTAGGTGGGAGGCGGATTTCACTACCTTCCATGAGACCACAGGTTTTTCGCCCCCTGTCAACCCTAAACGGGCAGACCTGGTCTTCTGTGACAAGGAGTCCGGTGAAACCTACCTCACAGACGTGACGGTGACCGACCCCAGTGCTGCAGAGGCGGGACACCCAAGGGAAAAAGGCACCAGGGTGGGCAGCAGAGGACCCTGCCAGGACCAAAAGGGGACTCTACGAGGAGCGCCCCGAGTTTGCGGGGGTCCTGGGCCTGGCAGTGGAAACCTACGGGGGATTAGCGAACGACACACAGAAACTCTTCCGCATTTTAGGCACGAGTGCGGCCAAGAAGAAAATGTCAACGGGAGTAGTGTTTGGCCTCGTCCTCGCTAGGGCGGAGCCGCGGGACCGCGGGACCGCGGGAGAACCGCGGGGCCGCGGGAGAACCGCGGGGCCGCGGGAGAACCGCGGGACTGCGGGAGGACCGCGGGAGAACCACGGGACTGCGGGAGGACCGCGGGAGAACCGCGGGGCCGCGGGAAGACCACGGGACCGTGGGAGGGCCACGGGACCGCGGGACCGCGGGAGAACCACGGGTGCCGCGGGTGGACGACCGGGGGCCATGGGGGCCGCGGGATACCCGGTCGACCAGGATACCCGGGCGACGTGTGCGAAGGTCGCCGGAAAGTGGTTTCTGCGAGGACGACCTCGGGGGTGGTATCCCGAGGTCGACGTGGCTGGTGGACGTCGTCACGGGTGGAGTGTCTGCGCTGGGCATGTGACGGGGAGTTGGGCGCCAACCAGCTGCACGCATCTGCGAAGCAGGTGCACCGTTGTCCCGCGGATGCAACGCTGTGCAGCCGACTTACTGCAGCGTTGGCACACCGCGGACTGGCAACGTTGGCAAGCCGCGACTCTGCGCTGCTGGAGCGCGGTCGACCAAGTCGTGCTGGCACGCGGTCGACCGTGCTGCGCTGGCAGTCGACCAGCAGCCTTGCTAGGTCTGATGTAGTCTGTGTTGCCAATGTTGCTTCAATCATTCGGAACTTTTGTTCTCATGTTTTCTTAGTGGAATTCTTGCCAAATTCCCTTGTGAACTAGCAAGCAGTGTTAGCACTTGGAAACGACTAAGGAACGAACGCTACGATCACTCCTACCCCGTGCCTGGTCCGTAGTCTAGCTCCCATGATATAGTTATCTCCGCATGGTGCGGTGAGCATGGACGACACCGCGACGCAATTTTGTCTAGCCGACTTTCCACTTCCCTATCGTGTTTGTAGACCGGCAGCTGTGCGGTAGTCACTATGGTAGGAGCCGTAGGTGACGCGGGGGTGGTGGACACCCTGGAGGCACGGCTGGAAAACGCGAGGAGAAAGCACGAGGCCAACGAGTATGGCGACATCCCCTGGGCGGTCGTCGAGGCTGGCATCCGCGCCGTGTGGGCGACGGAGCATCCCCCTTCTCGGCCTGCATCTCCTGTTGGTGTAAGGGCCTAATAAACTCAAGCTATTAGGACTTAATCAAACTTAAAACCTCTCCTCGGGGTCACCTCCAAGGGTCCCTGGGTGCCTGGTACAAGACCAGCCCCTATCCTCGGGTCCGAGTTTGTAGAGAGAGGGATCAAGAAGGACTTAGTCAAAACAGAAAGAGTACCTTGAACGTCGCGCAGCGTGCCGTGCAGACCGTCGATCGGATTAAGCTGAGAATTCGCTATATCGAAGCTCGCTCCAAGAGCTTTAAAATGAGCCAAGTTGCCTCGCGAAAAGTTCTGCCATTACTAAGTTATGGCTCGGACAGCGTTTGCCTAGCGTTGGAGTGCTAGCATACTAGCGTTGACTCGGGTAGCATTCCGCCGTCGAATAGCGCAGAAACGAAATTCCAGCGAGGAAGGAATTCGCTTGAATCAATTTGACTATATTCAGGTACAAACAGAGAAGGATTAAATAGTTCTAGCTAGCAAGGACCTTGGGAATCAACCTGGGAACAACCAGGGATGATCCCAAATAATTCCAAGCAACAGAACCAACCAGGCTGGACAAAATAGCAGGTGGTAGGTTGGTAAACAACCTCTGGTTCTGTTTTTCCAACCTGGGAAAACAACAACCAGGTTCAGGTTCTAAAAGCAGAACCTGTTTTGTCTTTGCCCAACCAGCCAAATGCTGGTTCCGCTGGTTTCCCCTGGCCTTGTAGCATGCAGATACAGACAAACAACATCCAACCTTCACCTAAATTGTACCCCTATAGTGCCTTCCCTGCTACACTATAGTTAACCAAACAAAACAGTACAATTTCGAGTTGGATAGAACTGAATCTGCGCAATCAACTCAACCGAACTGCAAAGCTTCCATCTTGGGTTCCTTTGCGAGCTCGTCCTTTCTGCTTGCATTGTTCATAGCGCGTACAATGTCGTGCCGAAGCGCACATTGCGCGAGTACCTGCAAATGCATCAAGCGAAAAAATGCGAAAGCAAACAAACACACGAACACACCATTCACACACAAATGCATTCGCACACGCATACTCGTACAAACAGACGGCAGGATGTCGTGCAATGTGCATTTGCACCCAACACACTCCCCCTCAGCCTGCCGGCTGCATCCCCGTCATTCCATGCTAGTTCATGCTCATTCCACTCATGCGCACACAATGCCAATGAGGCTCATCCGCAAGCCTCTTGGTGAGAAAGTCTGCTGGCTGCTGGTGAGTCTTGATGTAGATTGGATTCACCATCCCCCTCTTCACCTCCTTACGCAGCCAGTGCCACTTGATACGCATGTGCTTGTTCAGGCCATGAAGCACAGCGTTCCTGGCCATCCCAAGAGCCCCCTTGCTATCACAAAACAGCGGCGTAGCAACTTTCTGCTCCTGGCCAATCTCCTCTAACAGCCTCCTCAGCCAAATCACCTCCTTCACCCCATGGAACATCGCCATGTACTCTGATTCTACGGAAGAGAGTGCCGTCTCCGTCTGCTTCTTGGACCTCCAACTAACAGGTCCTCCCCCAACTACGCAGATGTATCCTCCCACAGATGAGGAATCCTCCTTCTCAGAAGCCCATGTAGCATCGGTAAAGCAAGTGAGAAATAGCTTGCCTTCTCCAAGCCTCTCCCCCTTCTCTTTCAGCACCTCCACCCCTTTCTGCTTCACCTGTGCAGATGCGGAGTATTGAACTCCAATGCTTGGGTGAGAGTTCAGGTACTTCACCACACGCTCAGCTGCATCCACCTGCTCCTCTGATGGATTCTGCACCACCCTAGCCAGCTGCCCAACCGAGAAAGAGATGTCGGGCCTCGTGTGAACTGCTGCGTACAAGAGGCTGCCCACCAAGGACTGAAATTGCTGCTGCTCTTCAGCTTCAACCCCTTCATCCTCTGCAGCCTTCACAAGCTTGAATTCTGCTGGCAGGGGAGTTGCAACCCTGCGCTCATTCTCAATCCCATACTTCTCCCCCAGCTCCTTGATGAACTTCTCCTGGTGCAGCTTCAACCACCTGTGATCTGGATCCCTCTCCACGTGCATCCCGAGGTAGTACTTTACCTCCCCAAGGTTCTTGCACTTGAAGTTTTCCATCAGTTGCTGCTGCACTTTCTGGATCTCCTTCATGCTGCTGCTGAAGAGAAGAATGTCATCCACATAGACCAGAAACAGCACCAGCTTCTCCCCCTCGCCCTTGAGAAAGAGGCTCTCATCACAGCTGCTGGTCCTGAATCCCATCTCCTCTAAAACAGCTGCCAACTTCTGGTACCAGCAGCGTGGCGCCTGCTTCAAGCCGTAGATGGACTTGTTGAGCTTGCACACCCTGCCCGTACCATCCTCATACCCAGGCGGTTGCGTCATGTACACATCCTCCTCTAAAATCCCATTCAGGAATGCCGTTGAAATATCCATCTGAATGATGAATTTTCCACTAACAGCTGCATCTGCCAACAAGACACGGAGGGTAGGGGGTTTGGCAGTGGGAGCAAAGATCTCGTTGAAGTCCTGCTTCTCCTTCTGCATAAACCCCTTCGCCACCAGCCTACTCTTGTAGATGGTGACCTGCCCCTTGTCATCGGTCTTGATCCTCAGCACCCACTTGCATTGTATCGCTTTCTTCCCATCAGGCAGCACCACCAGATCCCATGTCCTATTCTCCAGCAGACTCTGGTACTCAACATCCCTAGAAGCCAGCCACTTGTCCCTATCTGGTCCAGCTAATGCCTCCTCCATGCTAGCTGGTTCCTCTGGTGCAGGGGCAAGAAAACAGTACGCAGGCTCATCCTCCTCATCCGGGTCATAGCCATGAGGTAGAATCAGCAATGCCTCTTCGGTCCCTAGCTGCTGCTCTGCTGCATCAGTTCCTGCAGTCAGCTTCTTAGTAGCCATACGGGTACGTCCTGGCCTGGAGACGGGTGTCTCCCATCCCTTCATAACGACACCCTTCGGCTTCTTAGTTTTTCCCTGCTGCTTCTCTCCTCCCTCGGGTCCAGCAGCTCCACTAGTGCTGCCGCCAGTTTCCACACCATTTTCTCCACCAGCAGATGCCTCCTGTATCTTCTCTCCATCACCATTTCCAGCAGCTGCCTCCTCTCCCTCCTCCCACACACTAGGAGTCAGGTCCAGCTGCATGGTGATCTGCTCCATCTGCTGGGACACCCTTGCCTCCGGCTGTTTCTCCCAGCTCCCATACATCATGCCCTCAATGAATTTCACATCCCTG
This sequence comes from Closterium sp. Yama58-4, assembly GCA_947470075.1. NCBI lineage: Eukaryota > Viridiplantae > Streptophyta > Zygnematophyceae > Desmidiales > Closteriaceae > Closterium > Closterium sp. Yama58-4. The sequence continues at coordinate 10,984 of CANIUD010000021.1, read as the reverse complement.
CTGTCAAACAACACACCCTTGGATGGTTCCCACAGCAGCCATCCCTTGCTCTCAGCAGCCAGCCCCAAATGCACACACCAGATTGCACTCGCCCCCAACTTACTGCGGTAGGTCTTGGGGACGTGGGCGACTGCCATGCAACCGAACACCCTCAGCATGTCCACCGGCGGCTTCCTCCCAAGCCACCTCTCCAACGGCACCCACGAGTCATCCCCAACCTTGGTGAGCACCCTGTTCCTAGCGACAGTGGCGTGCCGGACAGCATGAGGCCACATAGAATTGCTCAGCCCAGATTCTATGAGCAGCGCCCTAGCTGTCTCCAGAATGGTCCGGTTTGCCCGTTCTGCTACACCATTTGACTGTGGGGTATAAGCCGTGGTCAGCTCTCTCTGGATGCCCTGCTTCTTGAGCCAGGCCGTCATTTCAGCTCCAAGGAACTCACCACCCCGGTCTGTCCTAATCCGCTTCACTACACACTCCGCCTGCTTCTCCACGAATGGCAGCCAATCGTCCCGTATCGTGGAGGCGGCGTGGTCCTTCTGCTTCAGCGGATACGCCCACATCAGCCTGCTCCAGTCATCCACAATTGTAAGAAAATACCGCTCCCCCTTGTGCCCTTGCACTGGCAGCGGCCCCACCAAGTCCATGTGGACCAGCTCCAAAGGCTTCTTGCTCCTGCCAGCCACACTATGGAAAGGGAAACGGGTGAACTTTGAAAGCAAACAGATTTCACAGTTGTCATCGGGTGGCTGTCCGTTCAGCTTCAGACCCTTAACGGCTCCATCCTTCTCCAGCTGCTTCAGCAAAGGCATTGCCACATGCCCTAAGCGCCGGTGTGCCGTTGCCCAATCTGTCTCCCCAGATCTGGCCGACACTTTCACACCAACCCCTCCAACGGCATTGCACTCCCCCTGGGATGCAGACCCCTCTCCAGCCTGCCCCCCACCATGCCACACCAGGGCCGGCAGCTGCCACATAGATCTGTACACGTCCTTGCTCTCGTGCAGATCCCAAAGCACCCGATTGCCCAGCTGCCCCTTATAAGTGCGTGCCCCATCCGTGTTGGTGTTCACCCCAGCCTTGCCAAGCTTACGGAGGGAGATAAGGTTGGCCTTCAGGTCGGGGACGAAGAGAACGTCGTGCAGCACCACCGGCTTGCCATCCGCTCCCTTAAACGCAGCTCGTCCCGCACCAGCCACCTTCAACATGTGTCCAGAGGCGGAGCACACTTCATTGATCGGTGCAGCTCGTACTTCGTCCAGCAGGTCCTTGCGCGGCGTCATCGTCCAAGCAGCGCCTGTGTCCAACACCCAATAGTCTAGGGGGTGCAGCTCTGCTCCAACTTTGGCAGAGGCGTCTCCTTGCTCCCCCTTGTCTCCTACATGGAAGAATTGGCCCGCGGTGCGCTCCTTCTTCTTCTCCGCACCGCCGTTGCCCTTCGGGTTGTTGTCGGACGAATCAGCGACCATGTTGGCGCCGTTTTTCTGGTTCCTCCGCGCGCCGCCATCCTGGTGACGATTCTGGGGGGTCCATCCATCGGGTTTCTTATAGCACAAAAACCAGGGGTGCCCTTCCTTCTCACAATACCAGCAACTCCCTTTCATTTTGCCACCAGCACCCGACTTGCCCCCACGTCCAGATTTCGCACCGCGACCCCAACCGGTACCTCCTTGTTGGTCGTTGGAGTCGTCGTCTTTCTTTGCACCGCGTCCAGCACCACCGAAGCCACGTCCTCTGCCACGTCGGCTCCCTTGCATCCCGTAGCCGCTGCTGCCGTCGTCTCCACCCCTCAGTTGGCGGCGACGGAAGTCCTCCTCCAGAATCTTCGTCCGCACCCACTCGAGCGTCCACAAGCTCTGGTTCTGCGGCAGGCTCAATCCGCTCGTAAATTGAAGCCACGATTCTGGCAGCAGCGAGAGCATCTTCAAGCACTTGGTCTGCTCCGGGTAGGTGATTCCCGCGGTCGCCAACTTCGCGTAGAGGTCGCGCATCTTGTCCAGGACTGGTTGCACCGGCTCTCCCTCGCTCAGGCGCAACGCGGACAGCTCCCTCTCCAGCATCAACGTTGCGACAACGGAGGTCGGGGCGTGCAGCTCCTTCAACACGGTCCACGCCTTCGGACCGCATTCAACCTCCGGCAGCAGGTGCATGACGTGGTGACGCTGGTTCAGCTCCAAACTCTGCGACATCAAATAGTAGCCAGCCGAGGAGCGCTCGTCCCAATCTTCCTGCAGCGTGGGGTCACTCGGTCTAGGCTCCTCCCCAATCATTAGTTTCAGCAAACCGATCTGACGGAAATATAATTGCATTTTCCAGGCCCAATCATCATAGCCCTCACCATTGAACTTCTCGATGGTGAAATTCTTCAGCACCTCCTTGACAAGCGAGCCCTGGTTTGTTCGCGCTCCCCTTGGCGCTGAAAGACCAGAATCTTGGCTGCCGCTACGATCTTGGGCTGAAGATTCACCAGCTCCCGCCGAGGTGTTGCCCGCCATAGCTACCTATAACGAGGATCACTATAACGCAGCTCTGATACCAGCTTGTTGGTGTAAGGGCCTAATAAACTCAAGCTATTAGGACTTAATCAAACTTAAAACCTCTCCTCGGGGTCACCTCCAAGGGTCCCTGGGTGCCTGGTACAAGACCAGCCCCTATCCTCGGGTCCGAGTTTGTAGAGAGAGGGATCAAGAAGGACTTAGTCAAAACAGAAAGAGTACCTTGAACGTCGCGCAGCGTGCCGTGCAGACCGTCGATCGGATTAAGCTGAGAATTCGCTATATCGAAGCTCGCTCCAAGAGCTTTAAAATGAGCCAAGTTGCCTCGCGAAAAGTTCTGCCATTACTAAGTTATGGCTCGGACAGCGTTTGCCTAGCGTTGGAGTGCTAGCATACTAGCGTTGACTCGGGTAGCATTCCGCCGTCGAATAGCGCAGAAACGAAATTCCAGCGAGGAAGGAATTCGCTTGAATCAATTTGACTATATTCAGGTACAAACAGAGAAGGATTAAATAGTTCTAGCTAGCAAGGACCTTGGGAATCAACCTGGGAACAACCAGGGATGATCCCAAATAATTCCAAGCAACAGAACCAACCAGGCTGGACAAAATAGCAGGTGGTAGGTTGGTAAACAACCTCTGGTTCTGTTTTTCCAACCTGGGAAAACAACAACCAGGTTCAGGTTCTAAAAACAGAACCTGTTTTGTCTTTGCCCAACCAGCCAAATGCTGGTTCCGCTGGTTTCCCCTGGCCTTGTAGCATGCAGATACAGACAAACAACATCCAACCTTCACCTAAATTGTACCCCTATAGTGCCTTCCCTGCTACACTATAGTTAACCAAACAAAACAGTACAATTTCGAGTTGGATAGAACTGAATCTGCGCAATCAACTCAACCGAACTGCAAAGCTTCCATCTTGGGTTCCTTTGCGAGCTCGTCCTTTCTGCTTGCATTGTTCATAGCGCGTACAATGTCGTGCCGAAGCGCACATTGCGCGAGTACCTGCAAATGCATCAAGCGAAAAAATGCGAAAGCAAACAAACACACGAACACACCATTCACACACAAATGCATTCGCACACGCATACTCGTACAAACAGACGGCAGGATGTCGTGCAATGTGCATTTGCACCCAACATCTCCTCGACCGGTGAACAACGCGGGCGTCAACGCGGACGCCAACGCGAGTGGTGGCCAAGTCGGTAGCAGCGCGGGAGGCACGTCGAGGCAGCGAGGTGTGATTCACGCCGAGGAGGTCGGCGGCGTTCAGGCGCGAGGGATGCAGGCATCCGCGGCTGCAGGGGCCCCGCGGGACTACGTCGGAGGCAGACGAAGTGAATTGGCGCCGATGTCGGCGACGCACGTGACCGCGGGAGGAATTGCGCCGAGCTACGGCTACTTCAAGTTCACGCCGGACAGGATCTCGGTCTCTCCTCCGCTGGTCGGTCGTCCCGACATCCTCACGTGGAAGGAAGCCATCGAGCCCCAACTGGAGATGGCCGGGCTGATGGGCTTCGCCCGCGGGACCGTGGCGACGCCGGAGGAGCACTACCCCGACCTGCGAGCGGAATTTTGCGCCGTGCAGTTGCTGACCTTCACGGTCATCTCGCGGTGCTGCTCGCCGGGCGTACAGATCGCCCTGAAGTGGTGCAGGGAGTACCTTGACGCCGGCCACCGGGCGTGGCATTTCATCGAGTCAACTTACCAGGTCACCGACGACTTGTTCATCGCCCAGCTTGAGGGGCAGTTGACGCACCTGCGTATGGTCTATCAGGAGACTGCGATCAACTACTGCAACCGAGCTCGGCGAATTCTTGCCACCATTCGGATGGCTAGCGCGGAGTACTCAACGGCGTCGTATGTCACACACGTCATGCAGGGGCTCCCGAGCAGCTACAACCTGCTGAAGCGGTTGTCGATGGCGCCGAGCACGCGGGCGACGCTCAACGAGGACACGTTGACCTCGTACATTCTGCAGGACGAGGCGACGCAGGAGGCTGAGAGGTCCTAGGAGCTCCTCGCGCAAGTGAACTTCGTCGGCCCGGCGAAGCAAGGCGGTCAACCGGGACAGCGCGGGCAGTCTGGTGGCAGTCACCGCGGTGGCGCGAAGTCGGCGAAGGACGCCGACAAGAAAAGTCGGCTAAGGAGAGTGGTCGTGGAGGAGGAGGTCGACGTCGGGAATGCTGGCTGTGCGGCGACCCCGATCACCTCTCCTTCGAGTGCCTCGACCGCAACGATTCTGACGACGATGACGCCAAGGGAGGCCGCGGGAGGTCTGGCAGCCGTCGTCCGCGTCGAGGAAACCAGCCGCGAAAGGAAAAGCAGTCGACGAAATCGACCTCGGCGAAGGACGCCGACTCCTCCGCGGGTGGGAAAGGGCGAGGCGACAAGGAGGCGTCGTGCTCGCTGGTCGGCGTCGTGGAGCTGACCGTCTGGCTGGCGCCGGAGGCTGGCAAGGACTTCCAGGCGGTGGCGGCAGCTGTGCAAGCGAACCCGGCAGTGGTCCTGCTCGACAGCGGCTGCTCGCACCACCTGATGGGGACGAAGGAGGCCTTCGTCGACTTGGGGCCGAGCGGCGACGTGAAGCACGTGCACGGCTTCAATGGGGCGCTGTAGGACGTTCGCGGCCGTGGCACCGTTGCTCTGCAAGGGGAGGCCGGGAAGCGGGTGCTCGTCCCCACGTGCTGTACGTCCCGGGCGTGCACGCGAATTTGCTGTCCGCCGGCCAGCTGAAGGAGAATGGCGTGAAGCTGCAGGAGGACGGGGACGGGATGTTGCTCGTCTCCGCGGCGGGAGAGGTGCTTGGTCGGGCGACGTACACTGGGCGCGTCCTCTGCACTGACCTCCATCCCTGCTCGGCGACGACTGCGGCGGAGGAAGTGGCTCTGCGGGCAATCATTTCGGCGACGAAGGCGACGCCGGACAGGCTGCACGCGAGGCTAGCGCACGTTGGCATGGACACCATTCGGAGCTCGGTGAAGCACGAGGTTGCCACAGGGCTGGACCTCCAGTCAGCGTCCGGCACTGCCTCGCCCTGCGTCTCGTGCGTTGGCGGGAAGCTGGCGCGCCACACCTTCCCCGACAAGGGCTCCGACGCCGCAGACGCCCTGGCCGTCGTGCACATCGACCTGTGCAGGCCGTTTCGCGTGGCTGCCAAGGACGGCAGCCTGTACTTCTTGCTGCTGAAGGACCGCAAGACCCGCTACGTGTGGGCAAGGCCGGTCGCCAAGAAGTCAGACGTGCTGCTGGAGTTCCAGAAGTGGCTGGTGTTGGTGGAGCGGCAGGCGAAGAAGTCGGTGTTGCAGCTGCGCTCTGACCGAGGAGGGGAGTTCCTCGGGAAGGAGTTCACCGCCTTCGTGGACGGAAAGGGGATCGTCCACGACTTGACCTGCCCCTACACCCCGCAGCAGAACGGCATGGCGGAGCGGGAGATGCGGACGGTGGTGGAGTCGGTGCGGACGATGCTGCTGCACATGGGCGTGCAGCACCAGCTCTTCAACGGGCAGAAGCCCGACTTGTCGCTGGCGCGCGTGTGGGGCTGCATGGCGCAGTTTCTGGTCCCTGAGCAGCACCGCGGTGGGAAGCTGAAGCCAAAGGCCAACACCGGGTGGTCACCACGTCGGACGTGGTGTTCTACGAAACTCTGTCGTTGGAGGTGTGGAAGTCGGAGCTCGGGCCCGCGTCGGGGCGGACGCGAACCACCTCGCCGACGGACACCACGCCGGCCACGCTTCCTCTGCTCGCCGAGGTCGGTGAGCAGGCTGATGAGGATGCCGCGATCACCCCTGCCTCGCCTTCCCATACCCCTTCTTCCCATCCCCTTCCAATAGACTTGCGCGGGCTGACTCCGGTGTCGGCCTCCGGCGATGAGGGGAGCAGTGGGGCGTCGCCTGTGGCGCCGGCCAAGTGCATCGCCGGCGGCCGACATGACACCACGCGGGAGAAGACAAAGCAGGCCACGGGACCGCGGGAACACGAGACCGCGGTGACAGGGGAGCAGCTGCCAGGGGCCGCGGGACAGCGGGACCGCGGGACCGCGGTGACAGGGGAGCAGCAGACACGGGAGCAGGCAGACGCGCAGCCGACTACGGAGCAGTCGCCTGAGACGCCTACCGTGGTGCAGCCGTACGCTGAGGGTGACGCCGCAGAACCGGCGACAGGGGAGCAGTCGGATGCAGGCCGCGGGACCGCGGAACCACGGGAGGCCGCGGGACCACGGGACCGCGAGTAGTCCACTGACAGCGATGTGGCGGAAGTCCAGACCGGGCCACGGCGTACAGGCCGACTTCGAAGGCCGCCTGACTTTTTCGTCCCCGCGGCCTTCACCACGGTGTACGACATTGACGACGACGACCTCACGTACGACGACGCCGACGAGGATGAAGAGTTTCCGGAGCTCGACCCCGACATGCACGCCGACCCCGAGCACCGTTGGGACATCGCGACGATGACGGTGAAGGAGGCACTGGCGAGCTGGAAGGGTCCTGCGGCCGCCATGGAGGAGGAGATCCGCAGCCTCATCAGCAACGGCACTTGGGAGCTGGTCGAACGCCCGCCGGGAGTGAACGTCATGAAGAACCGGTGGGTGCTGACGACGAAGTACCACATCGACGACACCGTTGAGCGCGAGAAGGCGAGGCTGGTCGTGAAAGGCTTCACGCAGGTGTATGGCGCCGACTACGACGAGACGTTTGCGCCGGTGGGCAGCTACGTCACGCTGAGGATTTTCCTCAGCATCGTCGCCGTCCTCGACTTCAACCTGATGCAGCTGGACATGAAGAACGCCTTTTTGCAGAGCAAGCTCGACCGCGTGCTGTACATGTACCAGCCGGACTACTTCAACGACGGAACCGGCCGGGTGTGCAAGCTGCTGAAGAGCCTGTACGGGCTGAAGCAGTCGCCGCTGCTGTGGTACTTGGCGCTCAACGACGTGCTGGTCGGCGCTGGGTGGAAGAAGAGCCAGGTCGACGAGGCTCTGTACTTCAAGGTCGGCGACGACGAGGTGACCTGCTGGGTGCTGGTCTACGTCGACGACCTCCTTGCCGCGAGCAGCAGCACCACGATGCTGAAGGAGCTGAAGGAGATGCTGGAAGCCGCCTTTTGAGTTGCGCGAGATTTCGCCGGTGCAGAAGTACCTCGGGCTGGAAATCGTGCGCGACAGGCCGGCGCGGAAGCTGTGGCTACACCAGCAGGGCTACGCCGACAAGCTGCGCAGGCGCTTCATCGATGAGGAGCAGACCGGGCGCACTCCAAAGACGCCGGTCTCCGTCGACGCCTACGCGGAGCAGACGTTCGACGGCGAGGGGGCGCAGGAGCGCGAGGAGGAGGAGTACCGGCAGAAGGTCGGCTCGCTGCAGTTCGCGGCAACGACGACGAGGCCGGACATCGCATTCGCGTGGTGCAAGCTGGGGAGCGGCCTCACGGTGAGGAGCGACCAGCACTGGCGCGAGGTCGACCGCTGCTTCGCCTACCTCGTCAACACGCGAGACACTGCCCTGGAGTTTGGCGGTGGTACGGAGTCACTGGAGTTGGTCGGCTACGTGGACGCCGACGACGCTGGCGAGAAGCAAAACTGGATGAGCACAGGCGGCTATGTATTCATCTACGGAGGGGCCGCGGTCTCCTGGTCGAGCCAGCGCATCAAGTGTGCGACGCTGTCGTCGACCGAATCGGAGTACGTGGCGGCCGTCGAAGCTGGCAAGGAGGGACGCCGACTTCGCTTCCTCCTTGCGGAGTTCCGGCAGCTGGACACCGGGAAGCCGACTGTCCTCCGGTTGGACAATTCGGCCATCACGGTCGCCGAGGGCATGGGGTTGACGGGCAACCTCAAGCACATGGAGCGGCGACAGGCCTGGCTGCAGCACATGGTGAAGCGCGGGAAGTTTTCGCTGCAGTACATCCCGACCACTGAGCAGCCAGCTGGCCGACTTCTTGACGAAGGCGCTGCACTATCCGGCCTTCAACCGGTGCTCCGTCGCAATCGGCCAAGTGCGGCTGGCTGAAGTGGGCGACGGCGACAATGACGTGCAGCAGTAGGTGCCATGCCCTCTTGCATGGCTGGTGCGGTGACCGGCGTGCTGTGCGTTGTGTGCACGCTGACAAGCTATTCTCCGAGAAGTACTGCCGTGTGGGCTGGGGGGCCCAAGCGTGAACGCGGCAGGGGAGTGTCACCGCTTGGGCGGTGCCGCCCACGGGACCGCGGGAGAACCGCGGGGCCGCGGGAGAACCGCGGGGCCGCGGGAGAACCGCGGGGCCGCGGGAGAACCGCGGGGCCACGGGAGAACCGCGGGACCGCGGGAGGACCGCGGGAGAACCGCGGGACTGCGGGAGGACCGCGGGAGAACCGCGGGACCGCGGGAGGGCCGCGGGACCGCGGGAGAACCACGGGACTGCGGGAGGACCGCGGGAGAACCGCGGGGCCGCGGGAAGACCACGGGACCGTGGGAGGGCCACGAGACCGCGGGACCGCGGGAGAACCACGGGTGCCGCGGGTGGACGACCGGGGGTCATGGGGGCCGCGGGATACCCGGTCGACCAGGATACCTGGGCGGCGTGTGCGAAGGTCGCCGGGGTGGTTTCTGCGAGGACGACCTCGGGGGTGGTATCCCGAGGTCGACGTGGCTGGTGGGCGCCGTCACGGGTGGAGTGTCTGCGCTGGGCATGTGACGGGGAGTTGGGCGCCAACCAGCTGCACGCACCTGCGAAGCAGGTGCACCGTTGTCCCGCGGATGCAACGCTGTGCAGCCGACTTACTGCAGCGTTGGCACACCGCGGACTGGCAACGTTGGCAAGCCGCGACTCTGCGCTGCTGGAGCGCGGTCGACCAAGTCGTGCTGGCACGCGGTCGACCGTGCTGCGCTGGCAGTCGACCAGCAGCCTTGCTAGGTCTGATGTAGTCTGTGTTGCCAATGTTGCTTCAATCATTCTGAACTTTTGTTCTCATGTTTTCTTAGTGGAATTCTTGCCGAATTCCCTTGTGAACTAGCAAGCAGTGTTAGCACTTGGAAACGACTAAGGAACGAACGAACGCTACGATCACTCCTACCCCGTGACTAGTCCGTAGTCTAGCTCCCGTGATAGTAGTTATCTCCGCAGAACCACGCCAAGGGAGGCTCACCACGGTGGCCTCCAGGCTGACTGCACACTACCGACAGCGCTGGTCGGTAATGCTGCAGCGCTGCCAGGCCAACGCCATGCTGGCAAAGACCAACAGGGCGGCGGAGGCAGCATACCCCCAGGCCTGGGCCGACCCTTGGGAGCCAGGCCTGGGGGACATATGGCAGGTCCTGGAGGATGAGGTGGAGGAAGTGTGGGACCTGGGAGTCTAGAGGGCTGGAGGATAGGAACCGAGGCAAGGACAAGGCGGCCTGAGCCACCACAGGGACGTAGTGATAGGCGCTTGCATGCCTACGCAGCCACGTCCAATGGAAAGCATGAATAGGACAAGCAAAGCATGCTAGGATTGCCTAGTCTTCTAGGGCAGCGTGTGTGCCAAACTAGTGATGCCTTGTTTGTACCCTATGACCATTATCAATACAGGACTGCTTAAGAGAGAGAGAGAGAGAGAGAGAGAGAGAGAGAGAGAGAGAGAGAGAGAGAGAGAGAGAGAGAGAGAGAGAGAGAGAGGAATAGCCTTTGCCCTCCGCCCTTAGCTCTGCCCTTGCCTCTCAGCCCTACTTAAGGCCTTCCTAAGGCCGTTCTCTTCATTGTTAGTTTGGCGGCCAAACTTTTCGCTCGTTCGAGAGAGAGAGAGAGAGAGAGAGAGAGAGAGAGAGAGAGAGAGAAGAGAAGAGAGAGAAGAGAGAGAGAGAGAGAGAGAGAGAGAGAGAGAGATGTTGGGTGCAAATGCACATTGCACGACATCCTGCCGTCTGTTTGTACGAGTATGCGTGTGCGAATGCATTTGCGTGTGAATGGTGTGTTCGTGTGTTTGTTTGCTTTCGCATTTTTCGCTTGATGCATTTGCAGGTACTCGCGCAATGTGCGCTTCGGCACAACATTGTACGCGCTATGAACAGTGCAAGCAGAAATGACGAGCTCGCAAAGGAACCCAAGATGGAAGCTTTGCAGTTCGGTTGAGTTGATTGCGCAGATTCAGTTCTATCCAACTCGAAATTGTACTGTTTTGTTTGGTTAACTATAGTGTAGCAGGGAAGGCACTATAGGGGTACAATTTAGGTGAAGGTTGGATGTTGTTTGTCTGTATCTGCATGCTACAAGGCCAGGGGAAACCAGCGGAACCAGCATTTGGCTGGTTGGGCAAAGACAAAACAGGTTCTTTTTTTTAGAACCTGAACCTGGTTGTTTTTTTCCCAGGTTGGAAAAACAGAACCAGAGGTTGTTTACCAACCTACCACCTGCTATTTTGTTCAGCCAGGTTGGTTCTGTTGCTTGGAATTACTTGGGATCATCCCTGGTTGTTCCCAGGTTGATTCCCAAGGTCCTTGCTAGCTAGAACTATTTAATCCTTCTCTGTTTGTACCTGAA
>CANIUD010000020.1:620000-857500 GCA_947470075.1 Closterium sp. Yama58-4 | reverse complement strand
CAGCGTACCCAGCAACCCAGACCTGCTTGCGTTATCGGTTTGCCGAGCCTGCCTTCCGCGAAGTTCGGAACCCACTGACCAATCAGTATCTCCTCACCCAAACAGTGACACGGACCAAAGAGAGCAGTTACGAGACTACGCATTTACACTGCCCGTCGACACTCTGATCCACCACCGCGCAATAGAAGGGTAATTAGAGCGGAGTGCGGATATGTAAATAATTACAGAAAAACTTGTCAACTATACTTGAAAATTTGCAGAGTCAGCTATTGCTGATTGAAACAGACCTCAAGCAGTCAGAAACGCTTGCCCTGGACTGGAATCTTCCGGCTGGGTCTCCTGCCCTGACTTTGCCGTCTTTGACGGGCACCTCGTCACACAGGAGGATCAAATTAGCCTACGCTACCAGACACCAACGGATCAAGCCACATCGCATCCATCCCATAGGACTGCCCAGTAGAGCCACCACCACCAATGAAAGGCGGGTTTCATTTCCCCTCCAAGGTACAGTACAGTATTGATGCAGTGCTCATTTCGAAATTTTGAAAGGGGTTTCTCTCGGTAAAAATTGGTTATAGCCCTTCACCGCAGTAAACCGTGTTGTTGACTCTTTCCCATTATTTTTCCCGCCTCCCCCGATTTCTACGTTTTGGTGACGCATTCCGCGGGATGCTGTCAGGGAAGTTCCTCCACAACTCTTTTGCAAAGGGTCTAACGAGGTCGATAAGCACTACATAACGTTACTGTGCGGTTTGAGCGTAACATGGAAGTTCTGGGCCCTGCCGTGAATACGGGCCGCTGGGCAAGGCGAGGGATGCAATGCAGTGGCAGCAATTTCTTTTCTACTTCTTGGATTGCCTTGCAATGTTCAACCTCGGAATTTCACATTTTTAGATCAGCTTTGCAAGCCATGTCCACCATCAGCTGCTTCAGCCCAAGCAAACATCTAGTCCGCTCCCGTCTCCTACTCCCACCCTCCAGGCTCCTTTTCTAGCCTGGAGGGACCCTTGACTGCGTGGAATCTCGCCCGCCAAACCCGCCGCACACCCTTCCCTTAGCTCCTGTCCCAGCATCTCGTCGCAACCTCATAGCCTCCGCTCTCTCACATTTCGCTGTGCCCTCCAACCCATTTCTCGGCCCCTTGCACTTCGCTTCATTTTCCCAGCCACTCACTCCCCGCCACGTTTCCCTGCTCAAGCCAGCAATCCCCTGCCCGCTTTTCCCTCCCCGTGTTCTCCTGCCCTCATTTCCCTCCCCGCATTCCTTTGCGCGGCCCATCCAACAACACCCCACATAGCACGCCGTCGCCGCTGCAGCCGCCACCATTTGCGGCCCGTCGATCCGCCATCGCTTGTTAACACCCGTTTTGCCCAGTGGTCAAAGGAAGCGGCGCGGTGCAGCCGCCGTCGTCGCTGTCTGCGAAGCCCCACACCGCTACTGTCCACGCAGCCAGTGCAGCCGGCAGTGCAGAGAGAAGAATACTCGGCGGTGCAGAGGAAAGAAGACTCGGCGTTGCAGAGAAAAGAAGACTCGGCGGTGCCGTCGCAAGCATGGCGAGGCCGCGTCCGTCGCAACAAAGGCGCGCTGCGGCATCCGCGGCAGCAGCGAGCAAGCTCAGGGCGGTCCGCCGCTCCGTCCCCCTGAAAGCCTCCGCGGCGAGTCGCTCCGGTCTGCGGAAAGCCGCCGCGGCGTTAGCAGCGCGCAGCGCGGGAAGGACGAGGGCGGGGGCGGGAAAGACTCCCGCCAAGACACCCCGGACTCCCGCGAAGAAGCTTCCGACCAAAGCCACACCAGGCAAGTCGACCACGGGAAAAGAGACCCCAGTCAAGGCGGCCAAAGCCAAGGCGACCCCCGCCAGAAGGTCCGGGGCTCGCCGGCAGGCCGCTCAGGCCAATGGCGCGCGCGCATCTGCAGGGAAGGCTCGGGCGATGCGCAAAGCCGCCACGCCTGCGGCGGCGAAGGCGGCGCCAAAATCGGAGCCAAGGAAGCGAGCGAGGCGCGAGGCTCTGGCGGAGGAGACCGAGGAGGAGGTGGAGGAGGTGGCGGAAGTGGCGGAAGAGGCGGAAGAGGCGGAAGAGGCGGAAGTGGCGGAAGTGGCGGAGGTCGCGGAAGTGGCGGAAGTGGTGACAGCGGTGGGAGAAAGTGGCGGGCGGCGGAGGAGCCTGCGCGCGCACAAGTCTCCCGCCTTCTACCAAGTGGCGGAGTGGCGCTCGCCCGCCGCGCGCAGGGCAGGTCGATCCGGGGACTCGTCGGACGAGGAGGAGGGGGACGCCGACGAGGAGGGGGAGGGGGAAGACGAGGAGGAAGAGGACGGGGAAGACGCGGAGGAGGACGAGGATGGCGGGAAGCCGGGCAAGGGAAGGAAGCGAGCGCGCGGTCGAGCGGGGGGAGGTGCTGGCGCGCTGGTGAGGGTCAGGGGAGGAGTGAAGGTCAAGGCAGGGCGAGCGGTGAAATTGGTCAAGGCGGCGAAGGCGGCGAAAGCGGAGAAGAAGTTTCTCGGGCGCGGGAAGATGAAGCTAGTGGATGTATCCGCGCAGCACCTCCGCGCATTGAACGCCGTGCGCGACCCCATGGCGCATGCGCACCCCGCCTCTGTCGATACCTCCTGCTGCACGCGCTGCGCGAGCCGCGAGGCGTTCCGCGCGGTGCGCACGCGCAGCGCGGCGCTGCTGGCGGCCGTGCTGGCGCGCTCCGCGCGCGCGAAAGTGGCGGACCCGCACCTGGAGTGGTCCGCGGAGTGCCACGTGGACCCGCTGCGCGCGGCGCTGCTGGCGGGGGAGGTGCGGCTGGCGCGCATGCTTCTACTGGACCGCGATAGGCAGGAGGCGAACGGGCTGCTGGGGGGATCGGGCGGGGGAGGCGCGGGGGAAGAAGCGGTGGTGAGCGATGATGAGGATGAGGGGACGGGGGAGGAGGCGGGGGAGGAGGGGGAGGGGACGGAGGCGGCTGCGGACGCGGGGGGGGTGGAACAGGACGGAGACGCGGATATGGAGGTGGATGGGGAGGAGGAGGGGGAAGAGGAAGAGGAAGAGGATGAGGCACCGGGGGGAACGAGGCGCAAGAAGCAGGGCAGGGGGAGGAAGGGGAAAGGGAAGGGCGACACGCAGACGACCAAGGATCAGTCCGGCGAGAAGCACGCGGCAGCAAAGGACAAGCCAAGCGCAGCAGAGAAAGCACAGAAGCCGGAGAAGGCGGAGAAGGCGGAGGAGAACCGCGTGGTAACCGCGCGCGCGCGCCTGCCGCTGTCGTCCCTGGCGAGCATCGGCACGGGCACCAAGTCGTTCTACATGCTGGGGTCCGCCACGCGTCAGCTCGAGGCCAGCCGCGGCGGCAAGGAGGGCAACAACGCCTTCCTCAGCGACCCGCTCCCGCGCGCCGACTCCTTCCGCGACTACTTCTCCTTCGCCGCGCAGCGCTCGTCCGTCGCCGCGCTGCAGATGATGGCGGCTACCCCCGACCCCTCCGCGGAAGGGTATCTCAAGCCGCGCGACCCCGCGCACCCCGTGCCGTCGCGCATCGCGACCTGCCTGGAGCTCGCGGGGAGCGGGTTGGTCTACGAAGCCGCGGAGGCGGGGAATCTCCCCGCGGCGGCGCACCTGCTGAAGCTGTGCCGCGGCGCGGACGGAACGGGGGACTCTAGCTACGGATTCAACGCGGTTCACGAGTTCGCCGTGGGTCCCGCGGACGGGAAGCTTCCCGCGGACGTGCGCGGGATATCCGTGCTGAAGCACGCGGGGTGGGGGAACCAGCAGGTGACCCCCGTGCACCTCGCGGCGCTACAGCCGGACGCGCGCGCGCTGAAGCAGCTAGTGGCGCGCGCGGGGCCGCTGGCGCTACATGTGGCGGACGGCAAGGGGCGGAAACCCATCCACTTCGCGGCGGTGGCGGCGGGCAGCGCGGCTTGCCTGGAGTGGCTGGTCAGCCAGGGGGTGAGCGCGAGCGAGAAGGACCGCCAGGGGCACACGCCGCTCCGCCGCGCGCTCGCGTTCGGGCGCCCGCACACCGCGCGCCTGCTGCTGCCGAAACCAGCCTTGCCAGCCGCAGGGGGCGACAGCGGCGCTGCTGCTGCGGCGGACGAGGAGGAGGAAGACGCGGAGGAGGCAAGCAGGGGAAAAGCGAGGAGAGGCAAGGCGGGAGCACCCGTGAGCGTCGCAGACCTAGTCCTCAACTCTCCCCTGGACAAGCGCACGCCACAGACTCTCATGCACCTCACAGCCTGGGAGTGTCTCTACATGCCTCCCACCGTCGCCGCAGAAATCATAGAGCTTCTCATACGCGGAGGAGGAGACCCTCTGGTTCCCTCCAAAGATAAGAAGCTCACCACGCTGCATATTCTCGCTGCGCTGGGGCTAGAGGAGGCGGTGGAGAGGGTTCTCTTGGTGGTTGCGGCAGGGGGTGATGGGAGAGGAGACGAGGAGGCGCGCGTGGTGAAGCTGCTGCTGACTCCCGACAAGCTCGGGCGCAACGCGCTGGTCGTCGCCGCGCGCAACTCGCAGTTTTCCGTGCTGCGCGCGCTCCTGCGCCGGGGAGTCCCCCCCGACAGCGCGGACTCGAGCAGCAACACGGCGCTGCACTACGCGTGCGCGTACGGGTGCAGGGGCGCGCTAGAACTCCTCCTAGCCGCGGGTGCGGACCGTGACCGGCTCAACATGTGGAAGCTGTCGGGGCTGTTTCTGGCTGTGCTCAAAGGGCACATGGGTATCGCCACGGCTCTCCTCTCCTCCCCCTCTGCTGCTGCTGCTGCGGCGGAACAGCAGCAGCAGCAGCAGCCTGCAGCCCTTCCTGCTGCGCCTGTGCCGCTGCTGCTGGCGGGTGATGCTGACGAGCAAATGGATACCGAGGGAGGCGAAAAGGGGGAAGGGGGAGAAGGGGGAGAGAAAGCGAGCCAAGCGGCTCCCTCCTCCCCCTCCGCTGCTGCTGCTGCTGCTGCTGCTACTGCTGTGCCGAGCGGAGCAGTGAACGCAGTGGACAGCGACGGCAAGTCTCTGCTGCACCATGCTGTGACTCTCAAACAGGCGGACCCCACCCTGTGCCTCTCCCAGGTCACCTTCCTCGTCTCCCACGCCATTTCCGCTGCAACCAAAGACGCCCGCGACGGCCAAACCGCTCTGCACCTCTTTGCATCGCTCCGCCCCATCTCCCGCCTGGACGCGCGCATCACTGTAGCCATTCTCTCCGCGCGCGGCGCGGATGTGGACGCGGAGGACGGCGAGGGGCGCACGGCGCTACAGCTGGCCGCGGAGCAGCTCAACGTGCGCGTGCTGCGCGCGCTGCTCCGCAGCCCCACCTGCCGCGCCGCCCTCACCCACCGCGATCGCCACGGCGTCACCCCTCTGCTGGCCGCGCTGCGCTGCGAGGCACCCCAGTTCACTGAGAACGATCTTGCTAACGGTTACCGCGGGTGGTGGGGGCGGAAACCCGTGGAGCAGGTGGATAAGGAGGTGCAGAAATCAGTGGACGAGTATTACCGCCGGTGGGGGGTGTTTTGTCCAAGGCAGCGGGCTGCTGTGGCACTGCTGCTGCGCGCTGCTGTGGATCGCGCGGTGACGGCCGAAGCGGAAGCGGCGGCAGGGTTGGTGGAGGAGGGAGAGGCGGGGTTTGACTGGGGGTGGGTGAACGCGCAGACGAAGGAGGAGGGTGACTCGGCATTACACCTGGCGCTGCGGGCGTGCGAGCCGGCATCTCTCCTGCGGCTGCTGCTACAGCCGGATGTGCGGGCACATGTCGCGCTCAACCTGCGCAACAAGGCGGGTGTGACACCCCTCGCTGCCGCAGTCACGCGCGCCCTCCAGAACCCCCACAGCGCAGCGGAGCGCTATGTGAAGCAGGCGCGCAGGATGAGGGACCAGGAGTATCCCGAGCTTAAAGGCTCGAACCCCTTCCGCCGTGCCGCGCAGGGGGAAGCCGCGCCTGGGGGAGGAGCTGTAGGGGAGGCTGGTGCGGGGGAGGGTGAGGGGGAAGCTGGCGGTGCAGGGGGCACAGGGATGGGAGAGGCGCAGGCGGGGAGCCAGCAGGGCGCGCTCGCGGTTGCGATTCCTGAGACGCCTGAGACGCCTCTGAACAAAGCGGGGCAGTCCTCTCAGGGTGCAGCGCAGAGGGATTTCGTGGAGTGTGTGGATCTGCTGCTCAAGGCGGGTGCTGACGCGCACGCGCACGCAGTGGCCCGCGTGCGCAGAACCGTGCGTTACATCGTGAGGAGCACCGAGGTCAAGGAGGCACTGCGAGACAAGGCACTGAGCAAAGCGGAGCAGGAGGAGAGCGTGGGGCGAGTGCAGGGACACGTGGTGCTACGCGTGGAAGGGGAGAGCGTGGAGGTACAGAGATCGCTCGTCTCACTCCTCATGGCTAATACCAGTGCCGCCGGTCTGCCTGCGCCTGTGCGCGACCGCTGCATTCGGAGGCTGCTGACGGCGGGGGCGCCTGTGGATGCGGGGTGTGAGGAGGACGGATCGGCTCTGCACGTGCTGGCCGTGGTGATGGGTGCTCGTGACCCCCTGCCGCTGCTGGAGCTGCTGGCTGCTGCTGGCGAGCAGAAGCACAAGCACAAGGCCGGGCAGCAGCAGCAGCGGCAGCAGCAGGAGGGCGGGGAGGAGGCGCAGCAGCAGCAGCAGCAGCAGCAGTGGCGGCCGTTGCTGGCAGAGCTGGCGTGCAAGGCGAACCAGGAGGGGGACGTGGCGTTCCTGTCTATTATCGAGAGAGCCCTGCAGCTCAACCTTCCCTCTGACAAGGACGCGGGTGCACATGGCGATAGGCATGTGGGAAAGGGCGAAAAAGAGGCTGTGGTAGAGGAGGCAGGAGAAGGAGAAGAGGAAGAGGAAGATGAGGACGGAGAGGGGAGCGATGGTGAAAAGAGCAGCGATTCCTCTTCCTATGCCCCCTCCACCTCTCCTTCCCCGTCGCCTCTCCCTTCCCCTTCCTCTTCATCTTCCTCCGAAGGCCCCTCCAAAAAGAAACCAGCCAAGCAGTACCAGCTCACCCGAGAGGCCTTCCTGCTCTTCCTCTCTCGCTTCCTGCAACTCTGCCAGCAGGACATCAACGCAAGCAAGGCCGCCCCGCGCCTGCGAACCTGGGGGAACGTGGACCCAGCAGTCATCCCCATCATCTCCGCCAGAGCACAGCCTAGCCTGGGCTTCACCGCTCTGCACCTCACTGCTCGCGCGGGGGGAAACGCGCTGTGGCTGCTGTCGTGGCTGCTGCAGCAGAAGGGGATGGATCCGCTGCGCTGCACTGCCAAAGGCTCCACTGCCCTTGCTTGTCACCTGCAGCAGGCGGGTGGTGGTGGTCGGCAGGTGGAGGTCAGAGTGGTGCGCGCACTGCTTGCAGCAAACGGGCCACAGCAGCAACCAGAGCAGCAGCAGCACCACCACAACCACCAACAGCAGCAGCAGCGGCAGCAGGTGCGCACGTGCGACAGCAAGAAGCGCACGCCGCTCATGTTTGCGGTGCAGGCGTCGGCTGTCACGGCCGGCAGGGCGGGCATTCTCAGCGAGGCCTTCGAGGTGGAGAAGGCTCTTCTCGACGCCGGCGCTGACGTGGCAGCGCGGGACGAGGACGGGCGCAACGTGGTGCACCTCGCGTTTGTGCGGCTGGGGGAGCGGCACGTGGAGGCAGCGGGAGGCGGGTCGCACCGGGCTGCAGGAGAAGAGCCGATCGAGCTGCTCAGCATGCTCTGTGCTGCCGTCACTGCCGCCGTTGCTGCCGCTGCCGCCGGTGCTGCTGGTTCGACGCCAGGGTTGGCAAGCGGAGGGGGAGGGGGAGGAGGAGTGGAGGCTGTGATTGATGCAGCGGACCGGTTCGGACGCACCCCGCTGATGTACGCGTGTGAGGCGGGCGCGCAGATCTGCACCAACTTCCTCGTGCGGCGGGGGGCGGCGCTGACACGCACAGATGAGGACGACAACGGGGTGTTTCAGCTGGCTCTGCTTGCTGCACAGCTGCCTGTGTGTATCAACCTGCTGGACCATGCTGGAGTGGATATTCACCTTCCTGCTACCAACTATCGGAAGTTTCCCGGTAAGCTGCTTAAGAGGGTTGCGCGGGTGGAGAAAAGGGAGAGGAGGTTGGTTGGGGTGGGTGGTGCGGGGGACGGGAGGGAGGGGGAGAGTGACGGGGAGGAGGAGGAGGTGGAGGAGCAAGAGGAGGAGCGAAAGGCGGGGGGAGTGCGGATGGCGGCGGAGGTGTGGGAGGAGTGGGAGGAGGGTGGGAGCGGGGACGGGCAGGAGAGCAACGAGGGGGGAGAGGGAGCAGGCAAGGCAGGGGAGGAAGATACAACCATGGCAGATGCGAAGCGGGAGGGAGGTGAGGGAGAGGCAGAGGGGGAGGGGGAGGGGGAGAAGAAGACCGGAGGAGCAGGCTCGGAGCAGCAGCAGGTGGAGCAAGCGCGGGTGGAGATAGCACGGGCCAAGGACGCATACAAGACCTCAACCTTCCGTGTTGTTCTAGACAAGGGGTGGAACGGGCTCGCTTATCTCATGCTCGACCGCGGGGTGGACCTCCTCACTGCCACCCACGACTGCCTCGCCAGCAGCCACTTTTCCCTGCTGCTCACCCTCCTGCGCCGCGCGCCCCCCGCCGCGCTGCAAGCGCTACAACCCGTGTCTGGGAGAACAGTGTTCCACCAGCTGGCCCGCGTGCACCACCAGTCTTCCTTCTGCCTGAACTGGCTGCTCACCATTCTGCAAGTCATTGAGGCCGCGCTGTCGGGACCGGGAGTCACCGGGCCGGCGGGGGAGAATGTGAATGTGAATGTGAATGTGAATCCGATCCGCGCGCTGCTGTGCACGAGGGACGTGCTGGGGCAGACGCCGCTGCACCTGGCGTGTGCGGGCGCCGTCACACCGCTTGTCCAGTGGCTGCTGCCAAGGGGAGACCCCGCTCTTGTGAACGCGTGCGACGCCGTGGGCTCTGCTCCCCTGCACCGCGTGCTAGGCTGTGCGGTGTTGCACAGGAAGGGAGGGGGGAATGGTGCTGGTGCTGGTGCTGGTGCTGGTGGTGATGTGCTGCTACCGGATGTGTACCGGCTGCTATGCGCGGGGGCTGATCCGAACTTGGGGCGCCAGGCAAAGCTGTCTCCTGACCTGACCGCCCTTGCCACTCACAGTGGCGGTGGGCCGGACATCGCTGGTGGTGGTGGTGTCGGCGGCAGCGGCAGCGGCGGCGTGGTGCAGCAGACGGTGCGGGCAGCACTGCGCGCTGAGGTGCTGCCGGAGGCGCAGGCGCTGCGCAAGGTGTGCACCCTGCCGGCCATAATGACTGCCGTGCGGCGCCGGGACCACCGACTAGTAGAACTGTTGCTGCGCTTTGGAGCCAACCCCAACCAGTGGGACGCCACCGGTGCAACGGCGCTCACACACGCGGTGAGGAGCAACGACCTCCGCATGATCACCGTGCTCATGGGGGCGAAATGGACCCCCCCGGTGCTGACGCGCGAGGAGGAGGCTGCCAGCTCAGCGCTGTGCAGGATGACGGTGCCAGCTGGCATGGTGATCCGCCGTGTAGGTGTGGATCTGAACCTGGCTCCGCCGCCCCTTGCGCGGTCGGCATACCATGCAGCAGTGGCTACTTTTGGCCCGTTTGAGCCGTCGTATGAGAACGCTCACCTGCTGAAGGTGCTGCATCATCTGGTGGTGCAAGGGGAGAAGGGGGCTGCGGATGGTGCGGGGGATGATGCGAGGCCCGTGGCGTTCCGGTGGGAAACGAAGGACGGTGGGGAACACACGGTGTGGTACGATGCAGCTGCTCAGTCGTCAGGGGTGATGCTGGATGCTATCAAGGCGCTCATGAAAGGAGGCGACGCAGCAGACAATGCGGCAGACAATGCGGCAGGCGATGCAGCAGGTAATGCAGCAGGTAATGCAGCAGGTAATGCAGCAGGTAATGCGGCAGGTAATGCGGCAGGTAATGCGGCAGGTAATGCGGCAGGTAATGCGGCAGGTAATGCGGCAGGTAATGCGGCAGGTAATGCGGCAGGTAATGCGGCAGGTAATGCGGCAGGTAATGCGGCAGGTAATGCGGCAGGTAATGCGGCAGGTAATGCGGCAGGTAATGCGGCAGGGGAGGATACAGCAGGTGCTGCAGGCGCTGTGGCGACGACCGATGGCGGTGAGCTGGGGGGGGAGTTCGAGGCAGAGATAGCAGCAGGCCGAGCGGACGCGCGGAAAGCCGCGGAGGCAGCAGGGCGGTGGCTGACGGAGGGCAGTGCGGGGGTGCGGGAGGGGCGGGTGGTGGACGTGGCAGCAGATGCGAGGGTGATGCGCGTGGAGTGGGATTCCAAGATGGAGGCGGCAGCACAGGCGTGTGGCGCGGAGGTGGACGAGCATGCAGGGGACCTGCGTGCCACGTGTGTTGTGCTGCGGGAAGAGCCGCGACCTGCAGCTGGTGATGGTGGTGACGGCGGTGATGGTGGTGGTGATGGTGGTGGTGGTGGTGGCAGCGGTGGTGGAGGAGCAAGCGGAGGAGGAGGAGGAGACTATTCGGTGCTGATGACGCGGACCGATGTGGAGTACGGGCGGTATGGTTTCCACAACTTCTACAAGATGCAGGTACTGCACAGCACCGCACAGGACCTTTACATCCTGTTCAACCGGTGGGGCCGCGTGGGGGACGAGGGGGAGCACCAGCAGACGCCCATGGCGTCAAGAGAGGAAGCAGTGAAAGAGTTTGAGAAGATCTTCAAAGCTAAGTCTGGAAACGACTGGCAGAGTTTGAGTCGCGGGGAGTTCCAGCCTAAGGTGGGGAAATATACTCCCGTGCGCGCCCGGCCTAAGAGCAAGAAGAAGGCGGGGAAGGGCGATGGAAATGCAGGAGGCGATGGCGACGGGGAAGGCGAGTCGAGGAAGATTCCCAAGGGCCATGTGGATGAGGAGGTTGAGCTGGTGCTGCCTCTGACCCAGCTGATTGACATGCACGGCGGATCGAAAAAGAGAGGAGGAGCGGGAGAGGGAGCGCAAACCGAAGGCTGGTGCTGCTGCTGCTGCTGCTGCTGAAAACGAAAGCCATTCAGCAGCAGCACCCCCTGCAGCAGCAGAGCCTAGCCGCCTACCCAAGGCCATCCAGAACTTCATCCGGGTCATTTGTGACGTGTCAGCGCTGCGAGCGCAGGCGCGGCGCCTGGGTGCAGTGGACACTTACCTGGCGTTCGGGGACTTGACCGATGAGGCACTGGAGAAAGGGCGCGCAGTGCTGGAGCAGATGGGTGCTCTGGTCCCTAAGTACGAGGCTGCGGGGAAGATTGTGGATTTGCTGGTGGCGAAGCAGCAGCAGATGATGTTTGAGGAGGACGGGGAGGAGGGGGACGAGGAGCATGGGGCAGTGGAGGGTGGAGTGGAGGAGGGCTCTGAGGATGGGTCTGTGGGTGGCGCAGCGAGGAAGCGAGCCAAGAGGCGCCGCGTGGGGGAGGCCGAGGATGGCAGTTGGCAGGGAGTGGATGGAGATAAGGAAGGGGGGGACGGGCAGATGGAGGTGGAGGGAGGTGAGGGAGGTGAAGGGGGGGGAGGTGGGGGAGAGGGCGGCGGGAACGCGACCGCGCTGGTGGCAGGGGTGAGCAAGGAGGGCAAGGGCGGCATAAGCAGCAGCAGCAAGCAGCTGGCGCGGGAGCGCATCGCAGAGGAGATATGGGCAGCGCAGGAGGAGCGGCGGGGCATCAGCGAGCAACTCGTGCAGCACAGCAACGAGTTCTACCAGCTCGTGCCGTCCCCGCAGCACACGCGCTCGCGCATCCACTCCATCACCTCCCGCCAGGACCTGCTCTCTCTCCAGGCCCTCCTCTCCAGCCTGGGAGAACTCCAGCTCGCACTCAAGATGCTCATCGGCGCGCGCCGCCAGCTGTCGGAGGCAGCAGCCAGACGGCGAGCAGCCGTGCATCCGTTGGACTACTGCTACCTGGGGTTGGGGACGGATATGAGACGGCTGGACCCGCAGAGCCAGCTGTGGCGCGTGCTCGCGCGGTATGTGTACCGGTCGGCGTCGGCACGCCGGGAGGAGATCGAGGTGTACGATGTGTTTGCGGTGCGGCGGGCGGGCGAGAGGGAGCGGTTTGACGCGCTGCTTGAGGACGTGCGTGCGCACCGGCAGCTGCTGTTCCACGGGTCGTCTGTGGCTAATTTCTGCGGGCTGCTGAGCGGCGGGCTGCGCGTGGCTCCTCCCGAGGCGGACGTGACAGGGTATGCCTTTGGCAAGGGCATCTACTTTGCGGACCAGTTCCAGAAGTCCCTGGGGTACTGTGATACGGCTGCTCAGCACAACCTCAGGCAGCATGGCCACTGGAGGAGCGGCTATCATTCCGAGGAGGAGGCTGGAGAGGAGGAGGAGGACGGGGAGGAGGACGGGGAGGGGGTGGGGAGTGGGCAAGCTATGAAGCAGACGCGGTGCCTGCTGCTGTGTGAGGTGGCGCTGGGGCAATCGCAGGCCGTGTCAGAGGCGACTTACATGGAGGAGCCACTGCCAGGGTCCCACTCTACGTTTGCCATTGGGAGAACCACCCCCGACCTCTCCCAGTGCCTCTGGACCCCTGATGGTTGCTGCATCCCTGCAGGGCCCATCATCAGCCAAAGGGAGATGCAGGCAAACAAGGCAGCGCGGCCGGAGGAGTATGCTCGTGTGTGCAGGTTTATTACTCCGCCAGAAAAGGGCTTTACCTCGTGTGTGGAGAGGAACGAGTATGTGGTGTATCGTGAGGCGCAGGTTCAGATGCGCTACCTGCTGTGTGTTGGGCCTCCGAGAAGCAGGAAGATTGGGAGGAAAGGCAAGTAGGGGTTGGTTGGGAGATGGGGTGGGGTAGAGTGCCTAGGGAGGCTTTGGATTGTGCTCTTATTGGAATCTTATTTATTAGGTATTTCCGCTTTGTTGTTAAACCCGAGATTCCTATATTCCCTTTTGGTCATGTGTCAATTCTGCCATCGGAGTTGTGATGTGATCCACTAGTCCGAGAAAGCAGTCTGCGGCATCCAAAAGCTGTCGGGAAAGAAGGGAAACATGCAAATTGTAACATTTATGGGGCTTCACAAATACGGTAACGAAGCTGTGACGATACGATCGGTCAATTTCCACCGCTCAAGTTGGTGACGACTTGGTGGTTTCGTGATCGGGGCGACCGGTGTGCGCGTCCGTAGCCTAGGAGGTTTTGGCGAAGCCGAGCTCGGAGTGGTATTCCAAGGTTGACGTGACTCATCAGGCACAGTCAACGGCATGTAGCAAACTTGGCATCTGCGCCATGTATGTGACAGTGCATGTCGCACCAACCGTCTACAAGCACCTGCGAAGTAGGTGCGCGCGTGTTCGCTGCTGTCACCTACAGATGCAACGCTAGACAGCCACATTGTTGTAGTGTTGGCAAGCCGTCGACTTACTACGTTGGCTAGCCGCCACTATGCATCGCTGGAGTGGTGCGGACTTGTCAGAATATAATGCTTGTCTAGTCTGTAGTGGGGTACTCAATAGTGAGTATAACCCTTTTGGGCTTGCTATTTGTATCCCACTCCTTTCTAGTTCAAACCCTCTTTTGCCTATTCTCTCTTGCCTAGCTAGCTAAACCATAGCTATGGCTCCTTCATTATAACTACCGTAAACCCCCGGATATAAGACCCGGGGGTCTTAACATAATCACACAAAAAAAAAAAGGGGGGGTCTACACATATGTCACATGTTGTATAAGACCCGGGTCTTAATACATGGATTTTTTTAAGAATGTATAGAACAGATTCATGTCTGCTGTATATGTTTGTGTCAGTTGCACTTTGCATCTCAGCATTGAATATGGATGCGGGCGCGAATGTCCCCACCCTCGGGTTTTTGCCAGGTGGCATCACTCTCGCCACTGAAATCACCACATTGGCAGTGGCGAAAAGGGCACAATTTGACCACGTTGACTGCGCGTTATTCACGCGCAATCATTGGAAGGGAAGAAATTTACGTCTCTCTCCAAAATTGCTTCGATTTCATTACAAAAAAATGACAAATGCTACATTATTCCTAAGGATGGGGGGGTCTTATAATGATTGCACTAAAAAGGGGGGGTATAACTAAAACGACTCATATAGAGTACCCCCCCCCCGTATTATAGACCCGGGGGTCTACAACTGGAGGGGGTCTTATATCCGGGGGTTACGGTACTACTCTGACATGGAATCAGAGCTGTTACGCTCTTGGCCTATGGGCCCCACGTGCTTTCGCTGCTTTCCTGTCTGTCGCAGGCCCCGTGGCGCGCGACGTTTTTTCTTCCCGCCACGCGCTCGGGGCGCATGGCGGTTTTCTGCCCGCCATGCGCCTCGAGGCGCGTGGCGGCTTCCTTCTTCTCGCGTCGCCCCGCAACCCCGTCGCGCCGCCCTGGGGAGCCGCGCGCGACCCCCCGCTGCCCCGTCGACGGTCGGGTCGCCCCGCAGCCCCGTCGCGCCGCCTTGGGGAGCCGCGCGCGACCCCCTGCTACCCCGTCGCGGCGCCCTGGGGAGCCGCGCCCCCCCCCCCCCCCCGCTGCCCCGTGGTGGCGCCCTGGGGGCCGCGCGCCGTCCCCCGCGCTCCTGCCCCGTGCCACCCGTTTTAGGGTTTGGGGGTGGCGAGTGTGGGGGTGGCGGGTATGGGGGTGCCGGGTGTGTGCGCCGTCCCCTCCTCCTCCTCCGTCTCCCACTGCTGCAGCTGTCGCTGAGGGGGGTGGGTGTGTGGGAGCGGACGGAGTGGTGCTAGGGGGGTGACGTGGGAGTAAAGCTAGGGGTGTAGCAAGGGGTGTGTGAAAGGGGGTGGGACAGTTGGGGGAGGTTGAGTGGAGGTAGCAGTCTTGTCGTCCGCAGCGCCTGTAGTCCGGGGCCCTTGCCGCTGGTAGCCCAGAGAGCCTGCTGCGCCTGTCGCCCGTGGGTCCGTTGCTCCTGTCTGAGCCTGTTACTCCTGTAGTCCGGGGCCCTTGCTCCGGTAGCAACTGAGCCAGCCGCTCCTGTGGCCCGTGTGTCTGCAGCTTCAGCAGACGCCTCACATCTCTTCTCCTCTCACAGTCACTCCTCCTCCTCACTTGCCCTGTGTGACTGCCTCTAGCTTAGCTTGAACTTGTGAACCTGCTCTATGACTGCTTGCTGTGCTGATTATACCCCACTTTGACTATGGGGGTGTGTCAGAATATAATGCTTGTCTAGTCTGTAGTGGGGTACTCAATAGTGAGTATAACCCTTTTGGGCTTGCTATTTGTATCCCCCTCCTTTCTAGTTCAAACCCTCTTTTGCCTATTCTCTCTTGCCTAGCTAGCTAAACCATAGCTATGGCTCCTTCATTATAACTACTATTCTGACAGGACTTGCAGTACTGGCAGGCTGCCGACTTTTCTGCGCTATCGGTCGACCTGCCTGTGTGTCAACCAGACTTGCTTCTGATATAGTCAATTTTGCCATTATTGTTCCAACCAGGGCCCAAGTTCGCATGGCGTTTTACCCACTTTTCCCTGCATTTCAGGGTGTAGTTTTGGACCCACACTGCTATAATTGGGTTTGGCTGGGTGTCCACCCTGTCATCGTCAGGCAGGGCTAAAAACAAACCGCGCATATGCTGTTTCACTCTTATGTGCCACACTGCCATATCCCGGCTCGTTACGGCAGACGCCCAGCCAAAATTTGTCAGAATGTGATGTTTGTCTAGCCTGCAGTGGGGTACTCTATAGCGAGTACAGCCCGAATAAGGGTTTGCTATATGTACTCAAATGCTTGCCTGTTTCCTGTTTCTATCGTTTCCCTAGCCTTTCGACATGCTATCAGAGCAGGTCGACCCTCCTGGGTCGATCCTGTGGGTGGTCCCACCCGATGCTTCCACTGCTGTTCTGCCTATTGCACGCCCTGAGCGCGCGATGTTTGCTCCTTGCCGCGCGCTCAGGGCGCGCGGCGTTTTTTTCTTCCCGCCGCGCGCTCGGGGCGCGCGGTAGTTTTCTGCCCCGTCGACCTGCGTGTCGCCCCCCGTCGTCGGTCGCGTCGCCCCCCGGGAGCCCGTCGCGTAGGCCTGCGTGTCGCCCCCGCTGCCCCGTCGTGGCGCCTTGGGGGGCCGCTTCCCCGTCGCAGCGCCCTGGGGATCCGCGCGCGGCCCCTGCTGCCCCGTCGCGACGCCCTGGGGAGCCGCGCGCGGCCCCCCGCTGCCCCGTCGCGGCGCCCTGGGGAGCCGCGCGCGGCCCCCGCTGCCTCGTCGCGACGCCCTGGGGAGCCGCGCGCCTGCCCCCGTCGACCCGCGCGCCCGTCCCCGTCGGCGGCGCGCCCCTCCCGTCGACCCGCGCGCCGTCCCCCGAGCTGCTGCCCGCGCTGTCCCCTGCTGCTGCCCGCGCTGCTGCCTGTGTTAGGGTTTGGGGGTGGCGAGTGTGGGGGTGGCGAGTATGGGGGTGACGGGTGTGTGCGCCGTCCCCTGCTCCTCCTCCTCCTCCGTCTCCCACTGCTGCAGCTGCCGCTGAGGGGGGTGGATGTGTGGGAGCCGTCGGAGTGGTACTAGGGGGGTGGCGTGTGAGCAGTGCTAGAGGTACAGCAGGGGGTGTGTGAAAGGGGTGTGGGACAGTTGGGGGAGGTTGACCGGAGGTAGCCGTTGTGACGTCAGCAGCGCCAGTAGTCCGGGGGTTGAGTACTCCGGTAGCCCAGCGAGCCTGCTGCTGCCAGTCGCCCGTGGGTCCGTTGCTCCTGCTGCTGCTTAGCGCGGAGCCAGTTACTCCTGTAGTCCGGAGGTTGAGTGCTCCGGTAGCCACCGTGCGCGCCGTTCCTGTTGCCCGTGTGTCTGCGGCTTCACCCGACGCCTCCTATCTCCACTCCTCTCACAGTCCCTCCTCCTCCTCACTTGCCCTCTGTGATAGCCTCTAGCTTTGCTTGTATTTGTGAACCTACTGCTCTGCCTGCTTGCTGTGCTGATTATACCCCACTTTGACTATGGGGGTGTGTCAGAATGTGATGTTTGTCTAGCATGCAGTGGGGTACTCTATAGCGAGTACAGCCCGAATTAGGGTTTGCTATATGTACTCAACTGCTTGCTAGTGAAAACGCTCTTTCCTGTTTCTATCGTTTGCCTAGCCTTTCGACAAAATTTTCCCTTGTGCAGAACTTCACCAACTAAACCGACATGTGTCCAATAGCGTCTGTGAGTGAAATTTCAGGAATCCGCTAAGTACATGAAACACCAAAGATTTAGCTCTAGCAAAGTGAGTGGCATTTGTGACTGAAATTTCAGAGTTGGCAAAGTCCTTGAAACACCAAAGATTCAGCTCTAGCACACACTGGCGCGTATCGCTAGTGGCCGCACCTAGAAGATCCACCGACAGGCCTCTTATCTCCCCAGCTCGCACCACTAAAACCTCAACCACTACCCACTTACGCATACTTAGGACAAACACCCTATCTATCTGTTGAGGTACGCACTTTGAATCGAGCCAGGAAGACCCAGGTTCGTTAATGGCATGGTCAACTATGGGACCAAAAGGTTTTTGCTAGGCAACGTTTTCAATTTTGCTAGTACAACTTGTCAAACATTATATATGTTGTGTTTGTTTAGGCTACAGTGGGTTAGCCTATAGGGGGTACACAATTCTAGGGTTAGGTACTTGTACTGATTTCACTGTTAGTTCAATCA
This sequence comes from Closterium sp. Yama58-4, assembly GCA_947470075.1. Taxonomy (NCBI): domain Eukaryota; kingdom Viridiplantae; phylum Streptophyta; class Zygnematophyceae; order Desmidiales; family Closteriaceae; genus Closterium; species Closterium sp. Yama58-4. Next base: position 839,935 of record CANIUD010000020.1, on the reverse strand, counting down.
TTCCTGTCCGTTCATTCTGACATGGTATCAGAGCAGGTCCTTCACTAGGACCGTTTTAGGGCCCACCGCTACCTACCTACCTACCTACCGTGCGCCCTCGTGCGCCCTCGCGCCCTCGTGCGCCTCTTACTACCGTGCGCCCTCGTGCGCCCGCGCGCCCTCGTGCGCCTCTTACTACCGCGCGCCCTCGTGCGCCTCTCCCTACCGCGCGCCCTCGTGCGCTCTTGCGCCCTCGTGCGCCTCTCCCTACCGCGCACGCACGGCCTGCTAGCCACCCGCGCGCGGCCCGCTTTCCGCGGCGTCGTCGCCAGCCCGCGGCGTCGTCGCCTGCCCGCGGCGTCGTCGCCTGCCCGCGACGTCGTCGCCTGCCCGCGGCGTCGTCGCCTGCCCTCGTCGCGTCGACCTGCCCGCGGCGTCGCCACCTGCCCGCCGCGTCGCCCTGCCCGCGGCGTCGCCACCTGCCCGCCGCGTCGACCTGCCCGCGGCGTCGCCACCTGCCCGCCGCGTCGACCTGCCCGCGGCGTCGCCACCTGCCCGCCGCGTCGCCCTGCTCGCGGCGTCGCCACCTACCCGCCGCGTCGCCCTGCCCGCGGCGTCGCCACCTGCCCGCCGCGTCGCCCTGACCTAATCCGCCTCTCGCCCCTGGAGCAGCCGCCACTGCAGCAGCAGCCCCTGGAGCAGCCGCCACTGCAGCAGCAGCCCCTGGAGCCGCCCGCCACTGCAGTAGCAGCCCCTGGAGCCGCCCGCCACTGCAGCAGCCCCCCCTGGAGCAGCCCGCACCTGCAGCAGCCGCCCCTGGCCCCTGGAGCCGCCGCCACTGCAGCAGCCGCCCCTGGCACCTGGAGCAGCTGCCGTCGCGGCCCGGCCTCGCCCTGCAGCAGCTGCCGCGGAGCTCCCTGCTGCGGCCCGGCCCAGCCCTGCAGTTGTAGCGGCCCCGCTGTCGCCACCGTCTTGCGCCTGCCGCGCCGACCACTGGTGAGCATTGCCCAGCACTGCTACCGCTGCTACTGCTGCTACTGCCTTTTCTACTCCCACTGCCACAGCTCCTGCTGTTACTACTGTTGCTGCCGCTACTGCTACTACTGCTGCTCCTGGCGTGGCCAGATGCAGCTCCAGGGCCGTGCGCGTGAGTCCCTCACGCCCCAGCAGCTTCGTGCGCGTGAGTGGTACGCTAGTTGGGGCTGTCGGGGTGGCCGTAGTGGTGGTCGCTCTGGAGTGGGTCGGTCGGGAGCTTCTGGTAGTGGACAGGTGCAGCTGCCGTGCCCTCCTTCGCCCCAGCTGCTTCGTGCGCGTGCGTGGTACGCTAGTTGGGGCTGTCGGGGTGGCCGTCGTGGTCGTCGCTCTGGAGTGCGTTGTTCGGGAGCATCTGGTAGTGGACAGGTGCAGCAGCAGTGTCCTCTTACCAGTTCACCCCTGCTTACGAGCGCGTGACCCACTGCATGTGTGCTCGGACGGGCCGTCACCTGGCTACCTTCACTCGGCAGCCGGGGTCGGACCTGTACACACTGACCACTGAGTCCCCTCAGGTAGCTGCGTCCGCGTCTGCGTCTGCGTCAGGTCAGCTGTCCGCCCCCTGCTCGTGTCGCTCTCTGGCGCATGAGACTGTCCTCTGGCACCACCGCCTTGGTCACCCGTCTGTGCAGCGCCTTCGGGCCATGCACAAACGGGACCTTGTTGCTGGTCTTCCCAGGGTTCTCCCTCCCCTGCCACCCTCGCCTGCTCCTCCCTGTCTTCCCTGTGTCGAGGGGCGGCAGCGCGCCGCTCCTCACTCCTCCTCCTTCCCCCCGACGACTGCTCCTTTGCAGACGCTCCACATGGACGTGTGGGGCCCAGCCCGCGTCCGTGGTCAGGGTCAGGAGAGGTACTTCCTGATTGTTGTTGATGACTTCTCGCGCTACACCACGGTCTTCCCCTTGCGCGCCAAGGGTGACGTCCCTGATGTCTTGATCCCTTGGATCCGCAGATCTCGTCTCCAGCTCAGTGAGCGTTTCCGCTCCGACTTCCCTGTCCTGCGTCTGCACTCTGACAGAGGTGGGGAGTTTTCCTCTGGCCTCTTGGAGGCCTTCTGTCAGCAGGAGGGCATTGAGCAGTCGTTCACGCTTCCGGCCTCTCCACAGCAGAATGGGGTTGCTGAGCGCCGCATTGGCTTGGTCATGGAGGTCGCTCGTACCTCCTTGGTTCATGCGGCTGCCCCCCACTTTCTGTGGCCGTTTGCAGTCCGATACGCTGCGCATCAGCTCAACCTCTGGCCCCGTGTCTCCTTACCGGAGACTTCTCTGACACTGCGTTGGACGGGAGAGGCTGGCGATGCGTCGCGTTTTCGGGTCTGGGGATCTCGAGCTTTTGTTCGCGACACGTCCGCGGACAAGCTCTCCCGTCGCGCTGTCCCCTGTGTCTTCCTTGGCTTTGTCCCGGACGCGCCTGGTTGGCAGTTCTACCACGCCACCTCGCGTCGTGTCCTTGCCTCTCAGGACGTCACTTTTGACGAGTCCGTCCCCTACTACCGCCTCTTCCCCTACCGCACTGCCCCGCTCCCCCCCCGCCTCTCTTCCTCGCTCCAGGTGCTGAGGTACCAGACCCCCTCCCCCCTCAGGGTGCCGCTCCCTCAGGTGTGTCCCAGGTAGACCCGGTTGAGCCTGTCGAGGTAGCTGTTGACTCTCGTCCTGCTGGGGGTACTGAGCCTGCCCGTGAGGAGTCTGGGGGTGCGGAGCCTGGGGGTGCGGAGCCTGGAGGTGCTGAGCCTGGGAGTGCGGAGTCTGGAGGTGCTGCGTCTGGGGGTGCTGCGTCTGGAGGTGCTGAGCCTGGGGGTGCTGAGCCTGACCGTGCTGAGTCTGGGGGTGCGGAGCCTGGGGGTGCGGAGTCTCGAGGTGCTGAGCCTGGGGGTGCTACGTCTGGGGGTGCTGTGTCTGGAGGTGCTGATCCTGAGCGTGCTACACCTGGAGGAGCCCTCTCCTCCCAGCAGCTGCAGGAGAGGTACCTACAGTACTGCCGCCTCCGGAGAGGTGCTACTAGAGCTCGTACCAGTACTTCCCCTCCTACCCAGGAGCTCCCCCCCATTCAGCAGATCCGAGAGTGGTACGCGCGGCGCTGCAGTCTTCGGAGTGGTGCTCCTGGTGCTGCGGACCCCAGCGGTGGCGCTGCTGCTGGTGCTGAGGACCCGGGCGTTGGAGCTACTGCTGGAGCTGAGGACCCGGACGGTGGAGCTGCTGCTGGTGCTGAGGACCCGAGCGGTCGAGCTGCTGCTGGTGCTGAGGACCCGGGCGTTGGAGCTACTGCTGGAGCTGAGGACCCGGACGGTGGAGCTGCTGCTGGTGCTGAGGACCCGAGCGGTCGAGCTGCTGCTGGTGCTGAGGACCCGGGCGTTGGAGCTACTGCTGGAGCTGAGGACCCGGACGGTGGAGCTGCTGCTGGTGCTGAGGACCCGAGCGGTCGAGCTGCTGCTGGTGCTGAGGACCTGGACGGTGGAGCTGCTGCTGGTGCTGAGGACCCTGCCGCTGGTGTCGCTGCTGGTTCTGGAGACGCTGCGCGGCCGCGACCGTACTTCGTACCACTTCTTCAGCAGGTTCTTGGTCAGGCTCCTCCTCCTTGTCCTCCTCCCTCCGTAGCGTGTCCTCCGCCTGTCCAGTCGCAGTCACAGTTACTGCCTGCCTCGCCTCTCCCTGCTCCCTCTCCTTATACTGGTCCCACAGGAGGTCTTACAGAGCGTCGTGAGCCTGAGTCTCGTCCTGCGTCGCCTGTTCGTACTGCTCGCACTGGTCGTCGTGTCCCACGTGAGCGTCCTCCTCCTGTCCCTGGCACTCACTACATGACTCTGCGTCCCTCCACTGCTCCTCAGCGTGTCCCGCTGCCGTCTCCTCCTGCGTCCTCTCTGCCTACTCTTCCTGATCCGGAGTCTGACTCCCGTCGTGCTGCCAGTCCCACTGTCACCCGTCTCCTCGCTACTGTTGTCACTGACCCTACCTTTGAGTCCTCTGCTGCGTCTGCTCTGGTCGCTGAGTTGATCGACTTTGCTGCCCGGTGTCGTCTAGACTACGCCACTAGCCTTGTTGCTGAGTCTGAGTCTGAGTCTGTCTGTCCTCCGTCCGTCGGGGGTGAGTGTGCTCTTGGCACGGACGTCCTTGAGGACAGACAGGAGGAGTTCCAGTGCTTTGCTGCTGCTTTACCCCACCTCGTGTCCATGCTAGTTGCCCCGGATGCACCAGACATCCCGACCCCGCGCACTTACGCTGAGGCGATGGCGGGTCCCTACTCCTCTCAGTGGCAGACAGCCATGGACGCAGAGATGGCTTCCTGGAAGTCCACACGCACCTACGTCGACGAGGTTCCCCCACCTGGGGCGAACATCGTCAGTGGCATGTGGATTTTCAGGGTGAAGCGGCCGCCGGGTTCTCCTCCTGTCTTCAAGGCGCGCTACGTGGCTCGAGGCTTCAGTCAGCGAGAGGGAGTTGACTTCTTTCAGACCTTCTCCCCCACCCCGAAGATGACCACTCTTCGGGTGCTGCTGCACATAGCCGCTCAGCGCGACTACGAGCTTCACTCACTTGACTTCAGCACTGCTTTCTTGCAGGGCAGCCTGCACGAGGAGATCTGGCTGCGCCGCCCTCCTGGCTTCACTGGGTCGGTTCCTCTTGGTACCCAGTGGAGGCTTCAGCGGCCGGTCTACGGTCTCCGCCAGGCACCGCGTGAGTGGCACGACACACTGAGGACGACACTTGCGGCTCTTGGGTTCGCTCCCTCTACTGCTGACCCGTCACTATTTCTACGCACAGACACCTCACTCCCGCCGTTCTACATCCTCGTGTACGTCGACGACTTGGTCTTTGCCACTGTTGACACCGCGGCACTCGCCCACGTGAAGTCGGAGCTGCAGAGGAGACACACGTGCACAGACCTGGGTGAACTGACAAGCTATCTTGGCTTGCGGATCACCCGGGACAGAGCACGTCGCACCATCACCTTGACTCAGTCACACATGGTGCAGCAGATCCTTCAGCGCTTCCGCTTCACGTACTCCTCGCCTCAGTCCACTCCTCTGCCTACCGGTCACTCGCTCTCAGCTCTGCCTTCGGATGAGTCCGTAGAGCCGAGTGGCCCGTATCCAGAGCTTGTGGGCTGCCTCATGTACCTGATGACCTGCACTCGACCTGACCTTGCATACCCTCTTAGCATCCTTGCGCGCTATGTCGCTCCTGGCCGTCACAGGAAGGAGCACATGGATGCCGCTAAGAGGGTGTTGCGCTACTTGTGCAGTACGTCGGGCATGGGGCTAGTGCTTGGAGGGCGAGACCGAGTTGTACTTACTGGACACTCAGACGCTTCTTGGGCTGACGACCAGGCTACTCAGCGGTCGTCTCAGGGTTACACCTTCAGCCTTGGCTCCGGCTCAGTTTCTTGGCGTTCTACACGCTCTTCTTCTGTTCTCAGCTCCAGTTGTGAGGCTGAGATCTACGCCACAGCCATGGCTGCCCAGGAGCTTCGCTGGCTGACCTACCTGCTGACCGACTTGGGAGAGCGGCCTCGTTCTCCTCCAGTGCTGTACGTCGACAACCAGGCTGCCATTGCCTTGTGTGAGGAGCACAGACTGGAGCATAGAACGAAGCACATCGCCCTTCGGTACTTCCTTGCTCGAGAGCTGCAGCAGCGTGGTCAGCTTCGTCTGCGTTACGTGGCCACTGAGGCCAACCTTGCTGATGTGTTCACCAAGGCGCTTCAGCCTTGTGACCATCAGCGTTTCTGTACTCTTCTAGGCCTTGTGCCTGCTGGACCTCACTTACTTACTTCTTGACCCTGCTTGTACTGTGATCTTTATATATATACCTGCATGTTTACACTTGCTAGGTTGTGATCACTGTATCTCTTGTTATATTATCAACCTGCATGTGAACTGGTCTTGTGACCGCTTGCTTGTGCTCGGAATTTGTGTGGTATCCTTGAGATCCACCCTGAGCTTGTTTTGCTTTGCTTTGACTGGTCTTGTGACCCCTTGCTCTCCCCCACTTTGCCTATGGGGGTGTGTCAAACATTATATATGTTGTGTTTGTTTAGGCTACAGTGGGTTAGCCTATAGGGGGTACACAATTCTAGGGTTAGGTACTTGTACTGATTTCACTGTTAGTTCAATCATTCCTGTCCGTTCATTCTGACACGCGCATGCGCGCAAGGCATCGTGGTTCTTAAGGCACGAGGGAGCAGGACGCAGATCACACTGAGCGACGTGCTGATCGTGCAGAACCTACGCTTCAATTTTCTCTTGACTTCTCAACTCATGGATTGCGGAGTTGATCTCAACACCGACCCCCAGACGCGCAACATTCACCTCCACTACACCGCGTCAAACAAGCCGCGCAAGCAGATCGGATAAGCACATTCCGAAAATGAAGTTTACATCATTGGTTTTGACATTCCCAACTGCAGTGGCGACATGAACGAGCTAATTGTAATTCGAGCATATTCACCGCTCGGACTGGAAGCACCCTGATGGGAGGCCTTGGGTGCCACATCACTCGCACCCACGCGAGCTGGCGCTGCATGATCCTAACCCAGCCGACATTTGCAGGGACTGCCACACGCCTGCAGCCTCAACCAGCGCGATTGCCGGCCGTGGCCTTGCCGCCATTGCCAAAGTAGAACGACTCGCGCTGCCAGAAGAAGGAATGTCCGCGCCGGAGCTAGAACGTGCCACTCACCACGTCTTCGGCCCTAACCAGAACCCCCTTTTAGGCTCTCCCTCCCACCGGCTCGAAGGCATCTTGTACGGAACTTTCGACGCGCGCGGAATAGCGCGCCCTAACACAAAAGAGTGCCTGGATAGAAAAACAAAGGGGGGGAACAGAGGTGACTGTAGAAGCCGAACCACTCGTTGTTCCTCTCGCCCACCCTCCACACCTTCCCTCACCTACGCTACCCCCGCCTGACATCCAGCCGCATAGCGATCCCAAGGACACCATCGACTATGGCAACTAACCATCGACTCCGCGCCGCACAGTCTATGGACCCGATCTCAAGCTGCGCGAACCTACCTTCATCCCCGGCATGATCCCCGGCACCAACATTCCCCTCTCTGTGGCTCTCGACAGAGAATTCCTGGCGCTGATGTTGACGACGGCGAACGACGAAGAAGAAGAAACCGAAGAAGCATCAGAATCTTCCCCAGTACCAAAAGAAGACCCCGAGATAGTGTGTGCGCGCTACATGCGCACGTCCGAATTTCGTGCCAACGATGACCATTTGCACCAACGCCTTGGTCACCCTTCGCGCGCAACACTGAAAAGCTGCATCGGCGCAAGCGTTTTCGCACCAGGCACTCTCTCGCGCCCTGATGGCTTCGAATTGAGGAGCACAACACAACCGCGCAACTGCGCCATCTGCCCTGAAGCTGCACTATGCCACCAACCCTTCCCCCTACTAGAGCCGGGAACTAACCGCTACCCAAAGCTGCACAAATTGTACTGCGAATTTCTCGTCGTCGGCCACTGCGGGCTCAATGACGAGAAGTACACACTCACATTCGTCGACGCGAAGACGTTGAACGTGTCAACGTTGAACTAGGCAGCAGATCATACGAGGTCTTCCGCCTCTGGCTGGTGCACGCGCAACTGCGGTCTAGGAAGAAGCTGAAGATTTGGCAATCAGACGGCGCTGTGGAACTTCGCAGTAAGGAGCTGCAAGACTACCTGGCGCAAAAAGGCATTGAGCACCATATCTCCCTCCCCTACACACACCCGCAGCAAGGTGTGGGCGCACAAATCGCACGCTCATGACGAAGGTGCGGGCGATGCTGAAACAATCCAAACTGCCGCCAACATACTGGACTTACACGATGCACCATGCCGCGCGGGTGCATAACCTGCTTTCAACCACCGCCATCACCGGCAATCTATCCCCACACCTGAAGTGGACGGGCACCAAGGGCGACACATCCATGTTTTGCATTTGGGGGTGCATGGTGGAATATCGCCCGCCGAGATCAACCATCAGCAAATTTGCAGGTCGAGCACGCTGGGGAATCCATCTCGGCATCAGCCACGAATACAAAGCGTGGCTCTTCCTGGACGTCATCAGCTAGAAGGTCACAAATACGTGCAACGTAATCTTCTATGAACGACTCTTTCTCGAGCAATTCCGCGAAGATGAGTGAACAAACACAAATCGGGTTTATGCCAACGACAGGCACAACTACACAACGCCCGAGGACGAAGCTGCTGCTGCCATCATGGAACGAGACACCAGAGGCGAGTTTGGAGGAGGAGACCGCCACAGCAGCACGATGACGATGAAGACCCCTTAGGAGGAGGAGTCGGCGGAGCAGGAGGATGTAGCAGACGCGCAGCGCCACTACTGCTACCTGAACAAGAAAGTGATGACGATGACGTACAGGAAGACATCCCGCAGCATCACCATAATAGCACCGTCTTAGGACTGCAGCTCCTAGGACTCCACGCCGCCACTTCAACGGCACCACGTGTCGCCGAGCCCCAAAACTCGCGCCAAGCACTCACGGGACCACACAGGAAGGAGTGGCGTGATGCAATGGACGCAGGAATCAAGGCCCTTGAAACCCGCGACATATGGGTCTGTCAGAATATTATGCTCTAGCCTGTAGTGGGGTGCTCTATAGCGAGTACAACCCTTCTAGGGTTTGCTATTTGTATCCCCATTCTTGCTAGTGCAAACCCTCCTTTGCTCATTTCTCTCTTGCCTAGCTAGGGTTTACCTAGCTATGGCTCCTACTTGTGCCTCCTATTTTGACATGGTATCAGAGCGGTTACGCTCCTGGCCTGTGGGCCCGCCTGCTTCCGCTGCCTTCCTGTGTGTCGCGCGTCCCATGGCGCGCGATGTTCGTTTTTTTTCTTCCCGCCGCGCGCTCGGGGCGCGCGGCGGTTTTCTGCCCGCCGTGCGCCCCGAGGCGCGCGGCGGTTTCCCACCGTCGAAGCGCCCCCCGTCGCCCGTCGAAGAGATCCCCCCGTCGCCCGTCGAAGCGCCCCCGTCGCCCGTCGGAGCGCCCCCCGTCGCCCGTCGAAACGCCCCCGTCGCCCGTCGAAGCGCCCCTGGGACCCGCGCGCGGCCCGTACGGCCTGCGCCAGGCCCGCGCGCGGCCCGGGCAGCCCGCGCGCGCCTCGTCCGGCCTGCGGCAGGCCCGTGCGCGCGCCTCGTCCGTCCCCCGAGCTTCTGCCGGCGCCCCACCCCCGCTACTGCCCGCGTTCCTGTGTTAGGGTTTGGGGGTGGAGGGTATGGGGGTGCCGTGAGTGTGAGCCGTCCCCTGCTCCTCCTCCTCCTCCGTCTCCCACTGCTGCAGCTGCCGCTGAGGGGGGTGGGTGTGTGGGGAGCCGAAGGAGTGGTGCTAGGGGGGTGACGTGGGAGTGGAGTTAGGGGTTGCAGCAGGGGGTGTGTGTTGGGGGGTGTGGGACAGTTGGAGGAGGTTGGGTGGAGGCAGCCGTCGTGTCGTCTGCAGCGCCTGTATTCCGGGGTTCTGATAGCCACCGGTAGCTCAGAGAGCCGGTTGCACCTGTCGCCCGTGGGTCCGTTGCTCCTGTCGCTGCTGATCAGACGCAGAGCCTGTTACTCCTGTATTCCGGGGCCCTTGCTCCCGGTAGCCACTAGAGCTGCACCAGAGCCGTCTGTTGCCCGTGTGTCTGCAGCTTCAGTCGTCGCCTCCACTCCTCTCTCCCCTCGCCAGCCCTCCTCCTCCTCACTTGCCCTCTGTGACTACCTCTAGCTTTGCTCATAATTGTGAACTTTAAACTATTGCTTCTTGAACTTGTGCTCAGAATGTGTGGTGACATTGTGATCCACCCTGAGCTTGTACTGCTTTGCTTGCTCTGCTGATTACACCCCACTTTGGCTATGGGGGTGTGTCAGAATATTATGCTCTAGCCTGTAGTGGGGTGCTCTATAGCGAGTACAACCCTTCTAGGGTTTGCTATTTGTATCCCCATTCTTGCTAGTGCAAACCCTCCTTTGCTCATTTCTCTCTTGCCTAGCTAGGGTTTACCTAGCTATGGCTCCTACTTGTGCCTCCTATTTTGACAGGGTCCTCGTCGATCGAGCAGCAATCAAGGGGAGAAGGATTCTCTCCGGCAAGTGGGTCTTCCGCGTGAAGATCGTAGCAAACGGCACGATCGAGCGCTCGCATTTGGTCACGCACGGCTACAATCAGAGGCGCGACATCGATTTTGATCAAACGTTCGCTCCGGTCTGTCAGATTATGTTATTTGTCTAGCCTGCAGTGGGGTGCTCAATAGTGAGTACAACCCCTTAGGGTTTCCTATATGTATCCTGCTGCTTGCTAGTTCACATCATCATTCCCATTCTCACTTCTCCAATTCTCCTTCGTATACCACAAACCCTAGTCCTAGGGCACAACCTACTACCTCCTACTGTGGCCTAGGCTACTAAGCCTAGGCCACGCTCCTATTCTTCCTGACATGGTATCTAGAGCGGGCAAGATCCTGCTGCCTAGCTCAACGGGCCCACCAACTGCTTCCGCTGCCCTACTGTTCGCCGCGCGCTCCGTGGTGCGCGGCACTGGATTTTTCTTCCCGCCACGCGCTTCGAGCGTGTGGCGGCTTATTCTACCCGCCGCGCGCTCGGGGCGCGCGGCGGTTATCCCGTCCGTCGAGGCGCCCTCCGGGGGGCCTGCGTGCTGCTCCCTGCCGTCGCATGGCGCGGCGCCTTCAGGGGGCCCGCCCCTGCTCGTCGCGGCGCCCCCCCCTGGGTGCCGCTCCTACTCGTCGCGACGCCCCTGCGGGACCCGCGCGGCGTCGCCCTGCTCGTCGCGACACCTCTGCGGGACCCGCGCGGCGTCGCCCCTACACGACGCGACGCCCCCTGGGCGCCGTCACTGGTCGTCGCGGCGCCTTCCGGGGGCCCGCCTGCTGCTCTCCCCCCGTCGCCCGTCGCTCGCGACACCGCCCCTGCAGCAGCTCGCGACGCCGCCCCTGCAACAGCGCGCGAGCCGCCCCTGCGCCAGCGCCATCGCTCCTGGAGCGGCCACCCCTGGTGCAGCCGCCCCTGGACTCGCCACCCCGCCCCTGGAGCCGCCGCCCCTGGTGCAGCCGCCCCTGGACCCGCGACCCCGCCCCTGGAGCAGCCGCCCCTGGTGCCGCCGCCCCTGGACCTGCGCCGTCGCCCAGGGAGCAGCCGCCCCTGGTGCAGCCGCCCCTGGACCTGCGCCGCCGCCCCTGGAGCAGCCGCCCCTGGTGCAGCCGCCCCTGTACCCGCGACGCCGCCCGTGGAGCAGCCGCCCCTGGTGCAGCCGCCCCTGGACCTGCGCCGCCGCCCCTGGAGCAGCCGCCCCTGGTGCAGCCGCCCCTGTACCCGCGACGCCGCCCGTGGAGCAGCCGCCCCTGGTGCAGCCGCCCCTAGAACCTCAGTCGTCGCCCCTGGAGCAACCGCACCAGCAGCAGCCGACCATGCAGCTGCCCGCGACGCCGCTCCTGGACCCTGTGCAGTCGCGCTCAGTCTCACTCGCGCCCTCGTGCGCCCTACCCTACCTGCTCCGCGCTGTTGCTCTGCACGCGCGGTTGCCCGCGCCCTCGTGCGCTCTACCCTACCTGCTCCGCGCTGTTGCTCTGCACGCGCGGTTGCCCGCGCCCTCGTGCGCTCTACCCTACCTGCTCCGCGCTGTTGCTCTGCACGCGCGGTTGCCCGCGCCCTCGTGCGCTCTACCCTACCTGCTCCGCGCTGTTGCTCTGCACGCGCGGTTGCCCGCGCCCTCGTGCGCTCTACCCTACCTGCTCCGCGCTGTTGCTCTGCACGCGCGGTTGCCCGCGCCCTCGTGCGCTCTACCCTACCTGCTCCGCGCTGTTGCTCTGCACGCGCGGTTGCCCGCGCCCTCGTGCGCTCTACCCTACCTGCTCCGCGCTGTTGCTCTGCACGCGCGGTTGCCCGCGCCCTCGTGCGCTCTACCCTACCTGCTCCGCGCTGTTGCTCTGCACGCGCGGTTGCCTGCGCCCTCGTGCGCTCTCCCGCCCCGGCCCTCCCCCCCCGCCCCCCCCCCCCCCCCTGGACAGGAGGGTGTGGGGGTGGCGAGTGTGGGGGTGGGGGTGCTCCTTGTGCGTCGCCCCTACCTTCTCCTCCGTCTCCCACTGCTGCAGCTGCCGCTGCGGGGGGGTGGATGTGTGGGAGACGAGGGAGTGGCGCTAAGGGGGTGATGTGGGCGAGAAGCGAGTGGTGACACTGGGGGTGAGTGTAGGGGGGAGTGAGACAGTTGGAGGAGGTTGCAACCTGGTGCTCCTGGTGCCCGTGTGTCTGCAACTTCAGTCGTCGCCTCCTCTCTTCTCTCCCTCCACAGTTCCTCCTCCTCCTCACTGGCCTCCTGTGACTGCCACTAGCTTTGCTGATAATTGTGAACTATTGCTGTGACTTCTCACGTGTGCTGATTACACCCCACTTTGGCTATGGGGGTGTGTCAGATTATGTTATTTGTCTAGCCTGCAGTGGGGTGCTCAATAGTGAGTACAACCCCTTAGGGTTTCCTATATGTATCCTGCTGCTTGCTAGTTCACATCATCATTCCCATTCTCACTTCTCCAATTCTCCTTCGTATACCACAAACCCTAGTCCTAGGGCACAACCTACTACCTCCTACTGTGGCCTAGGCTACTAAGCCTAGGCCACGCTCCTATTCTTCCTGACACGGTCAGCCGTCACACCTCTGTCAAAATGCTACTCGCCATCGCCGCTGCGAGGCACTTGCCGCTTTGTCAAATCGACGTGAAGAATGCATTCTTATATGCGTAGGTAGATGTGGTAATTTTCGTGGAGCAGCCGCACACGTACGGCGAAGGGGATTCGCGTGTGTGCCAGCTGCAAAAGTCCCCCTATGGGATCAAACAGGCGCCAAGGCTCTGGCAGCAGTACCTGCACAACATCCTGCTCGAGATAGGGTTCAAGAAACTTCCCCATGACCCTGGGATGTACCGTCGCCATTTCCACGGCGGCTACATCCTGCTCACGGTCTACGTCGACGATTGACTTTTTCACAGGGTCGAGCAATGAGCTGCTTGAACAGTAGGAACCTGGCAATGCATGACGACATTACCTGCAACCACGACATGAAGCAGTTCCTCGGCCTTAATATCCCATACGCCAGAAGCCATCCACCTCTCAGCGGCCAAGTATGCAGAGGAACTTGGCAAACGCTTCAACATTGCGCCTGCACTACTCTCCACCCCTTATCGCACTCCCGTATGGACCGAACCACAAACCCGACAACAAAGACCTATCTCCTGCAAGAATTCAGACTTACCAACAGCAGCTGGGATGTTTGCTTTTCGCCTCTGTCACATGCAGGCCTGACCTCTCCTACATCGCAAGCCAGCTGGCTCAATACTCCTGCAAATCGATGGTTGAGAACCTTCTGGATCTGCAGCGCGCCCTACAGTTCTTCATCTCCACGCCCAAAATTAAGCTTTGCTACTCAACAGTGCCAACCCCATCGATCAACTTCATCGGCTACGTGGACGCCGACCATGCACCAGATCTTGGCAATCGTCGGTCCAGGACCGGGTTCCTGTTTCGCCTTGAGCCAACAGGGCCAATCTCGTGGAACTCGCAGAAACAAGAGCTAGTTGCCTTGTCATTGGTCGAAGCTGATTTCATCGCCGCGATAGCAGCGGTTCGCGAAGGCCTCTATCTGGAGGATCTTTTGCAAGAGGCGAAAGTTCCAGCCTCACCGACTTTTCACGTGCACTGCGACAACCAGAGCAAGATCCGAATCGCGAACAAGCTTGGATTTGTCAACCGCACCAAAAGCATCGCGCTGTAGTACTTCTTTGTCAAAGACGAAGTGGACGAGGCAAAAAAGGACTTGACCTACTGCCTAACAGATGGCATGGCAACTGACTTTCTCACGAAGCGACTGCCACGTCAGTAGTACTAGCACTGCTCCGAACTCAGCGGAGTAGTCAAGCAGGTCAAATCGAGCTACGGCCAGGAGTGAAGGGGGGTGTTACGAATGGTACATTAAAAAGAAACACTGTGCACCCATGACAGCAGCGAACGGAGCACACAATACTGAGGCTGGAGACAAAGAGTAAAAAATGACTCGTAGCGACGAAGCACTTGGACAAGATCTGGACCGTCGGAGCAAACAACATAAGGCAGCCGCATGAGCAAGAAAAAGCGCGGAAACAGTTTCGTAACTGTATGCGTCGCACAGTTGGGTTTGAACTCGAATAAGGGAATGTACCCCTTAGAGTACATGGCTAGCTAAGACGATCGATATTCCCTTGTACTACTTTTGATATGCTTGTATTTGCATGCTTTACAACTCAATCATTTTACATTCACTCTGATTTAAGGTCAAGGGCCCACCACTACCGCACACTCTGTGCGAACCTTCCCGAGGTGATCCTGGTTACGATCAACTTTTGATCGCAGCAAAACTAGTGCCTATTCTCCATACGAACGAGCAAGCAGAGAGTACGCTCAGAAACGATACGATCACTCATACCACCCGTACCTTCCCCGTGGTTCAGCTTATGGTGTAGAGTGACTCTCCACAGTGGTCTAATATCTGGAATTTTGACATGGTATCAGATCGATCTCGGATTCGAATCCAGGTATATGCACATGCAGGCCGTTGCCGCTTTGCCGTGTCCTAGACCTCCTAGTGTGGGCGGGTGTCAGTAGACCTGCACTGTGGATCCTCGATTGATCCTAGTGGAGTTGCAGACGGGTTCGCCTAGGGGTTTATTGTCAGAGGTCCACTGGAGATCCCCGATGATCCTAGGGAAGGGTTACAGGCACATCGGCCTGGGGGGTTATGGGCGCACTTACCCGCCATACAAACAAGCCCTTTTATCCCAGTGGTTAGTGGCTGGGATTCTGACATGGTATCAGAGCTTAACGTTCGTGGCCTGTGGGCCCACTTCACTGCTTCCGCTGCTACTGCTACTCCCTGTCCGCCGCGCGCCCCGTGGTGCGCGGCGTCGAAACTAGGGTTTTCAGCCCGCCGTGCGCCCCGAGGCGCGCGGCGGTTCTCTGCCCGCCGTGTGCCCCGAGGCGCGCGACTGGTTCCTGCCCCGTCACTTGGCACGTCGCTCCCGGGAGGCGCTGCGACGGGCGACGGGGACCCGCGCGTCGCCCCCCGTCGCCCGTCGTGGCCTGCGCGCGGCCCGTACACCCGGCGCGCGGCCCGTACGGGCTGCGCCAGGCCCGCGCGCGGCCCGTACGGGCTGCGCCAGGCACGCGCGCGGCCCGTACGGGCTGCGCCAGGCCCGCGCGCGGCTCGGACCGCCTGCGCGCGGTTCGGGAGGCGGTGCCAGGCCCGTGGGCGGCCCGTTCTTCGCTTCCCCTGTCCTCCCCGCTGTCCCCCGTGCTTCTGAAGGCGCCCCACCCCTCCTTCTGCCCGTTCTCCTGGATTAGGGTTTGGGGTTGGGGGGTATGGGGGTGCAGCTTCTGTGTGCCGTTCCCTGCTCCTCCTCCTCCTCCGTCTCCCTGTGCTGCAGCTGCCGCTGAGGGGGGTGGACCTGTTGGAGCCGTTGGAGTGGTACTAAGGGGGGGTGAAGGGGGAGTGGAGCTAGCGGTGTAGCAGCGGGTGTGTGTCGAGGGGTGTGGGACTGTTGGGGGAGGTTGAGGGGAGGTTGCCGTCGTGTCGTACGCAGCGCCTGTACTCCGGGGCACTCACTCCCGGTAGCTCAGAGAGCCGGTTGCGCCGTCGCCTGTGGGTCCGTTGCTCCTGCTGCTCGTCTTAGCCGCGGAGCCTGTTACTCCTGTACTCCGGGGCACTCACTCCCGGTAGCCACTGTGTCGCACCAGAGCCGTCTGTTGCCCGTGTGCCTGCAGCTTCAGTCGTCGCCTCCCATCTACTCTCCTCTCGCCAGCCCTCCTCCTCCTCACTTGCCCGTTGTGACTACCACTAGCTTTGCCCATAATTGTGAACTTTAAACTATTGCTTCTTAAACTTGTGCTCAGAATGTGTGGTGACATTGTGATCCACCCTGAGCTTGTACTGCTTTGCTAGCTCTGATACCATGTTGAGATAAGCGGTAGTCTTAGGAGCCATAGCTAGGAGAGTCCTAGCTAGGCAAGAGAGTTTAGGCGAAAGAGAGGGGTTGCACTAGCAAGAATGGGGATACAAATAGCAAACCCTAGAAGAGTTGTACTCGCTACAGAGCACCCCACTATAGGCTAGAGCATGATATTCTGACATTTATGGGTGCACGAACCCACAATACATGTATGACAATTCCCAGTTTCCCCGAGTCGTGCTTCAGAATATTTGACTGGGCTGGGCAGGGCCGACCATGTCGACATGATCCAACCGAGGCTGCTTGGATCCAAACACGCCGTAAGCACATGATTACGCTTTCTAAACTAGAGACTCTGTGAAACATGAATCCATAAACCCCCTAAAAATAGTGGAGGAAACAATATCCATGAGGGCTATAAATATCAGGAAATATTGAGGGTGTGGGCCCTATCGAGTCTGATCGCGACTGATCTGATCGGGTCTGATCGGATCGGGTTGCTTGTGATCGAAGTGCCCGAGCCGCCCGATCAGAGATGCATTTCGAGGAAGAGTTTCAGCGCCTTCTCGGCAAGCGCTGTACATTTACCTGGCATTTTCGACCCCTATCTAGCGAGATTGGCGACCAAATTTCACATGGCGCAAAAAACCATTTTCCTGTAATTGCAACATTGTAACTACTCGCAAGCATCGCTGTGGGCCCCGATCACATGCAATCAGTTGATTGCCTGTGATCAAGGAAAATCGACTATGATCGGGGTGTAAATCGGGTCTGATCGAGTTGGGGCGATCAGTTGATCGCGATCAGCTGATTGCCCCTGATTGCCTGAATTTGGCTTCCAGGCTTCCAGGAAATTATTGATCGCGGCTGATCGAGGCGATCAAACCCGATTGGGCCCATGCCCTGATAATCCTACCCTTTTGAGGTGGTTGGTGTGTGTTAGGGCGTGTCCAGAGCGTACGTTTTGGGAAACTTAGAGCCCTCACACGTCTCTCAGATCAGAAAAACTCATTGTACCTAGAAACGAACCCAGGGCGAGCTTAGTCCAAAATGCTTGTGCCTTCCAGTGCGCGGACACAACCCCCGCCACGTAATTTTCTACAGTGTTCCAAATGTGTGGAAACCAAGGTAATTAGCCCCCTCGTCAATCCTCGCGTGGGAATCATTGCGCAAACGAAAATTTCTCGTTTGAGCGAATATTAATGTAGTACGCAGGACACAATGCTGTACCCTTTTTCGCGCGCATGCTGTTTCAGGTGACGTGAGTCAGACGACTCGTCGTACGTGCAGGGGACGTGCCGTCTCATGAACGAAAGCTGATCCTGTCCAGCCTTTCTGTAAAATGCAGTGTTACAACCCTGAAAGTGGTAACTGATAGGGTTTATGAACTGTAAATGTA
The DNA here is from genome assembly GCA_947470075.1 of Closterium sp. Yama58-4. Taxonomy (NCBI): domain Eukaryota; kingdom Viridiplantae; phylum Streptophyta; class Zygnematophyceae; order Desmidiales; family Closteriaceae; genus Closterium; species Closterium sp. Yama58-4. Next base: position 822,562 of record CANIUD010000020.1, on the reverse strand, counting down.
CGCGCTGGACACCCCCTTTTTCGGGGCAGAATCTACCTACCCAGCCCTTGGGTAACCCCAAGTTCAGAACCGCGACCGGCCTGCACCATTTTATTAGTTTGTTAAATCAAAAATAAGTGCATCCCACCATTTAAAACCTCTTGGTGCTTCTGGGGCCCAATGTTTAGACATTCCTGCCCTTGAATTTTCGCTGGCGGATGAGCTGTCAAATGGCCACGTCGTTACTTCGGCATGTGGTTCGGTAGGACAGAACAAAATTGTGAAACTATTTGAACTTCGAGCGTGTTCAAAGAATTGGACGACTGAATGAATCGAACGGCTGTCTATCGAGAGTGCCAACTGTCAGTCGTCGACTTATCATGAATCGAACGGCTTATTTCCCAAAGCGCTTGAATGTTACATTTCTGTGTCGATGCTCTATTTTGTTGATTGTTGAACTATTAAGGATGAACGCGGCCTATCTGATCGCCAACTGCTGGTTGGAACCAATGAGTGTGAGGGTACTGTAGCGGTGTGGCAACACCCCGCCCACTCTGGTTGTGTACTGACAGAACAAGACAGCCATTGCGAGCACGAGAAGCTTGCAGCAAAAGAAACACTTCCAACATGATTTGCTACGATTGGCTTGTTTTGGCGACCCAGTAAGAAGCCTGCGGCGCAGCGCGACATCGCCGCTGGGCACACAAATCTTCAAGTGTCGGGATCTCTTCATTAGAAAGTTTTCCTGCATTGAAATGTTCACATGGCTTCAAAATTCGCTCGTACACCTCTGATTATTCACCTTTACAGTATTCTGAAAGTACACGTACGATATTTGACGGGAAACATTGACCCGACAGATTTACAGTACTAGAAAGAGCCAGGCCTACACACGATCAGTCAATCCCGCAGCGCACTTCGCTCCGTATGGCTGAAGGGCTCGCCCACCGAACCACCAACTCTAATCCTGGGTGCGCATATGCCACAGCTTTTCCCAGACAGGATTCCGCCAGCCGCTACGCCTGCGCGCGAGTGAACCCCAGCCGCACGCTTGAGCTGTGCTGGACGGCCAGTTCTGCTGGTCTTGATTTCCGACCGAACACTTTTCCGTTCCGCTAGGAGGGAGATGAGGAGCGGCGGCGAAGCGATGCTGGAAGTGAACGCGGAGAGGAAGGCGGCAGTGCGCAATAGAACAGGCACTCACTTGACTGTCATTTCAACATTGAACCAGGCCTCTCGATGTGTTTTTGGGCACCCTTCCAGAAACAATTCGTGGCCGACCTTCACCCTGCCACTGCAGTGTGCCAAGTGCGGCATACTCAGGAAATGGCAGGGTGTTTTGTATTTTCTTGTCGGAACTGGCAGGGTAGAAATCTCGCTAACACTGCTGAGCTCTGTAGACCCGCATTGAGCAGGACTTCGTCAAATTACAGCCTGTTCCGTCACTGAGCGAGCTTAGCGTGTTAAAGGGACTTAACTAAGTTTCCAGCTTGTCCCAGCGACCAAGACAAAATTCCAGTGTGTTTCTGTGACTTCGCCGAATTTTGGCAAGCATAAGTGATTTAGCCGAATTTCCAGTATGTTTCAGACTTCGCTGAATGTCCAGTGTGCTCCAGTCACTTGGGCGAATTCTCTGAGTGCTTCAGTGACTTAGGCAATTTCCAGTGTTTCAGTGACTTCGCTGAATGTCGAGTGTGTTCTAGTGACTTGGGCGGATTTCCAGAGTGCTTCTGTGACTTAGCCAGATTCACTGACTTAGCTGAAATTGGAGAGCACGAGAGATCGACTCTCAAGGAGTCCTTAGCAGGGTTAAAATGACTTAGACTCGGAAACGGCCGGGCTGACAGGATGCTCTCACCTGGAATTGAAGGGTACGGTTTTACTCATGTCAAGGGGCGTCAGGGCGGTACAAGCGTCGAAGTCAATTTCAGCAGGGTGACCTGAAAAACTCACTCTGAAAAACAGGCTAATCAGGGTAAAACACCCTGACTTCCTGGGGCCTGGTTGAAACCCTTGGTGTTGACGCGGAAAATGTGTCCCTTTTCCATTCAGGGGCGCTGTTTTCTGAGGCCTGGCGACATCTGGGCGTGAACCTCACAGGTTGCATGGCAACGCTTCTCTAATTTCTTTTGTATAACACCAGCCAGTTACCCGCGTCTCTATCTTCTGCAGCATTCAGCGCTTCTCAGGGTCGTCAATTGAAGTGGTATCGTTTTGACACCCGCAATTTGCTTTAACGGGATTTGTCCCGCGCAAGTAATCACTTTGCCGAAAAAGGCGGGAGCCGAAATGGCGAAATCTGTTTGGAAGCGAGCGGGGGGGCAACGCATCGGGTCTGCTGAGGCTCCTCGCAACGCGGACTACCCAGCAGCGAACTCTGCGGCTGAGGCTCGTCGCGGCGCCGCCGGAAGCGCGCCTGCGGCGGCAAATGTGGCTTCTACTCTCACCCCTGGCGCGCAAATGACAACCTCAACGGACTCGCAATGTCATCCACTTTCACTCGCGCCATCGTTTTCGGCGGCGCCGCTGCACGCGACGACAGCAGCAGAGGCGGCGGCGGCGTGGAATGCGGCGTCGGTGGAGGCGATGGCGGCGGCGACGTGGGATGGCGGCAGCGGGGCGTCGCATTCTGGTTCGCACGACGACGCCGCCGGCAACAGCAGCTACTACTACGACCACGATGATGATGGCGGCGGGAGCTCGATCACGGACGGCGACACGGACTCGCCGCATGAATCCATGGTGTCGAATGGCTCCATGCACGACGACGACGACGATGACGACTTGCTACTGTCGGATGACGCGGAGGATAGTAGCGAGTCTGGTAAGGGCTGCTTTAAGTCCCATTGCATGCCGGCGACTCGTCGAACGACGTCTGCGACGATCAGATTGCATGAAAGAGTGCGCCGTACTGCCAGCGCGGCGACCACCGCCAGAAAGCCAATCGCCGAAGGTGGTCGTCACGGCGCCGCCGCAAAGTCGGGCGGAGACGGCGCTGCGGCGCCGACGTCGGATCGCGAGCCGCTGGTGGCCTTGGGGAAGCGGCGGAAGAGCGGTCGGTCGGCGACGTTAATGCGGCGGATTATCCGCAGCGTACGCAAAAGCGAGTACACCGTTGACTTGGAGGAAGACAATGATGGCGACGCGGCAGAACTGCGGGGCTGCGGCGGCGCGGCGCGCGGAGGGAAACAGCGCCGTTTTCACTTGAGCCCCTCGTGGAGGCCGCTGTTCGTCGTCGTGTGGGCAGTTGTGACTCTAGCGGTGGCGACTGGCGTGTTCGTGGCTACGTATAACACGTTTGAGCACGAGCGGCAGGTGAGGGCGAGCGTGCGCGTGCGCAGTTGCTTCCGCGCGTACGCTCGAATTATCGACAGTCCATGGCACCATGTTGGCCTCGCAATGCAATGTGTGCGTTCCACCTAGCAAGATGACTTAACTCCCTCTTTTTCCTTGCAATGACGCTGCATGACATGGCATGACGTGGCATGGCATTTCCAATGGCATGGGATGGCGCGGCAGGAGGAGGTGGAGATGGAGTGCGAGGCGTGGCGCGTGCTACTGGAAGAGCATTTCACGGACACCACGAATCAGATCCGTCTGCTCGCCAATCTCGTCTCCACCTTCCACTTCCGCAAGCCCAAAGGCACGCTCGACCGGGTGAGCCCAATCGCACGCGCGCATGATGCTCCACTCGCGGAGCCTGTAACCATTTCCGTGCCTTCCGCCGCCTTCTCCTCCCCGCCTCCCCCTCCCGCCCCCTCCTGCCCCCTCCCGTTCGTCCCCCTCTCTTCCCCTTCGCGCTCCCTCACCCCCACCCGTTTCTCCTCCCGTCGCTCCCCGGTTTTTCCGTTGCCCTCTCTCTCCGTCTCCCTGCAGCGCACCTTTCTGTCGTTTTTGAACGAAACTACGTACGCGTGGCCGCACATTCACCACATCTCCTTCGCCATCCGCGTGCCGCACGACGCGCGCGCCCGCTTCGAGCGCAGCCGCGGCCCGGGCTTCTGCATCAGGTAACGCGCAGCCTGGCGGGTGACGGAAAGGGGATGCGACGCGGTGATTCGGTTGCGTTGAGATGATTTGCGTTGGGTTTGGTTGCGCTGGAAAAGGCTCCAGATCTGTGGGGATGGATCGTGCGACGGGCTGCATTCTCTCTTTCTCTTTCGACCTTCTCATTTCACCTTCTCAATCGACCTGCCCTTTCAATCTCCCTCGCCCCGCTCCTCCCCGCGGCTTGCACGGTACGCGCCACGGGACACGCGGTGGGGAGCAGAGACGGCGCGGGGTGCGCGCCGCAGAGCACCGAGTACGCACCCATCATCTACACCACGTCCGCGCAACTCCCCGCCGGTCAAGACCTCATGTGGTGTACGTCACTTGCTCTCCCGCTCTCCCGCTCCCCCGCTCCCCCGCTCCCCGCTTCTTCACCCCCGTGCGTCCGCCCGACGCGCGCGTGCAGTTGTTTCACCCGGCGCTCTTGCTTCGTTTGAGTCGACTGATAATCACCTCGCTCTTGTTTCATAGTGACTTTTGAGTCGACATGCTAGCGTCACCGCGCACCTGCCTCGTCTAGCCTTCTCCGCTCTTGTTCCGCCTCTCCTCTCTTGATCCGCCTGCGCTTTCGTTCCGCCCACTCTTTCGTTCCGCCTCTCTTATTCCTTTCTCTGACATCTCTTCGCCGCCGCCTTCTCTCGCCCCTCGCGGACCCCACCCGCAGCTGCCGACGCGACGGGTTTGAGCGCGGTGGAGCACGCGAGGGACAACGGCACCATGGGCGCGCTCACGGCGCCGCTGCGCAACGCCAACCCCGACGCGACCGCGGACGAAGTGGCTGCGGCGGCGGCGGCGGAGGAGGCGGTGGAGCGCGAGAATCACTGGGTGGAAGCGTGGGGGGCCGCGGCGGACGGCACGGCGCTGCTGCGCGTGTACCCCGTGTACAAGGAGGGGCGCGCGCCGCCGGGGGAGGAGCGGGCGAACGTGACGGCCATGAGGAACGCGTGCCGCGGATACATGTCCGCGCTTGTGGACTTCACTTCGCTTGTATCGGTGCGGATCTTAGCGCGGAGAGAAGGGAGGAGGGAGGGAGAGTGTATGCTTTGGAAAGCCCAAAATGAAGGGTGGGGTTGGGAAGCAAGAAGTGGGATGACCAGGGTGTTGCTGTGCTGTTTGTTAGTCTGCGATTTGGCCTTGCGAGTGACTCTCATTAAATAAATAAATGCGCATCTTTAAAAGTCACATTTCCCTCCCTCTTCCCCCGGTTCCCCTCCCTCGTCCCTCCCCCTCCCCTCTCTCCGCTCCCCCCACGGCAGTCCATGCACAACGGCCACTCGCGCATGTTCGTGCGCATCTACGACGTCACGCGCACACGCGGCGCCCCGGGCAGCGCCGACGCGCGCCGCTACCAGCGCACCGCCAACACCAGCAGCGGCCGCCTTGCAACCGTCGACACCACCAGTCCCAGCAGCAGCAGCAGCGGCCCTTTCAGCCCGAGTAGTCCGGGCAGTGGGCACATGGAGGATCTGGAAGAGCTCATGTATGAGCCTGTGGATCACCGCCTGGCGCCCGGTGAAACGGACAACTATAACGTTGTTGCTGCGCTTGATCTGGGGGATCCGACCCGCCAGCACGAGATGCGATGCAGGTGCGGTGTGGTGCGGTGCGGTGCGGTGCGGTGTGGTGTGGCGTGCTGCCCCGTTGCTGTGGCTTCCCTTGCAGTGTATCGCCTTTGCTGGAAGATCTCTTGACCGTGTTGACCATCTTGACCGTGTTGACCATCTTGACCGTGTTGACCATCTTGACCGTGTTGACCATCTTGACCGTGTTGACCATCTTGACCTCCCACTCAAAAGTCATGCCTCCCACCCACCCCACCCCCGTCCCACCAGGTACATAGACTTCTACGTCTTCCCCTTCGCGAGCCTGGGGTGGGCGCTGGTGATCGTAACAGTGATGTCCCTCGTAGGGTACATGTGGTGGGCGGCGGGCGGGCACATGCAGCGCCTGGAGCGCGACTTCCTGCGCATGCAGCTGCTCAAGAACAAGATGAAGGCCGCACGCAACGTCGCCGAGCGCGCCAGCGTCGCCAAGGGCACCTTCCTCGCGACCATGTCGCACGAGCTGCGCACGCCCATGAACGGGGTGATCGGCATGCTGAATCTGCTGCTGGAGACGCCGCTCAGTATCACCCAGTTGGACTATGTGGAGACGGCGCATACCAGTGGGCGCGCGCTGCTGGAGCTTATTAATGATATCCTCGACCTGTCCAAGATTGAGGTGCGCTGCTGCAGCGAGCATGGATCCATGTGGACAGGGCTTCTGCTGCTCTCGCTGCTGATGCTTCTGCCCCTCGCTGTGCTGCTGGGATCCACTTTCGCTCAGGCCCTTCCGCCGACATCCCCCCTCTTTCTATTTCTTCGTTTCCCCAACTCGCCTTTGCCTCCCCAACCAACCCCCACCTTCCCCCCTCCGCCACCCTCCGCCTTCTTCCACGCCTCACCTCCCGTCTCTTCTGCTCTCCCCCGTCCTCTGTTCTCCCCCTCCACAGGCGAACAAGATGCCATTGGAGTCGGTCCCCATGGACGTGCGCGCGCAGGTGGGCACGGTGCTCACCATGTTCGTCGAGCGCTTCCCCATCTCACCATCCCTTCCCTCCTCCCCCACCCCACCCTCCCCCACTCTCTCCCTCCTCCCCCACCTCCCGTCCCCCTCTGCCCCCGCTTCGCCCCCCCCTCTCCCCGCAGGCGAACAAGATGCCGCTGGAGAGCGTCCCCATGGACGTGCGAGCACAGGTGGACACGGTGCTGACCATGTTCGTGGAGCGCTTCCGCGCCAAGCCGCTGCTCGAGGTGGCCGCGTACATCGACCCCTGGGTGCCGCCCGCTGTGCTCGGCGACTCCCTGCGCTTCCGCCAGGTGCGCTGCTGGGATGGGTAGGGTGGGGTGGGGTGGGGTGGGTGTGGGTGGGTGTGCGTGGGTGTGTGCGGGTTTGCTGTGCACTATGTGTTGCCATGTGCCGCTCACTCCTTCGCCAACATGCATTCCATGTGCTGTGGGAGACTCTCACCATTCGGCCCATCCTTCTTTTCTCCACGTGCGCTCCCTAGCCATCCTCACCACATCACCGTGTGCCTCATCACCCACATCTCATCTCATTCCCACCTGTCTCCCCTCCACCCTGATCCCTCCCTCCTCCCCTCCCCTCCCTCCCCCTCCCTCTTCCCCACCACCTCGTGCTATCACAAGTGCTGGTGAATCTACCATCCAACGCGTTCAAGTTCACGGAGCAATGACTTTTGCAGCGCCTCAAAAGCCCTCCCTATTCCCCCCCTCCCTACCTCGTGCTACCATCCAACGCGTGTACCACAGGTGGTGGTGAATCTACTATCGAACGCGTTCAAGTTCACGGAGCGGGGCCACATCTTCATAGCCGTGCGCACCGCCCTGCCCTCCGAGGACCTGCGGCGCACCTTGTGCACTCGCCACCACCCACACTCGCACCCGCACCCCCACTTCCACGCGCACTCGCACGGGCACAAGCCGGGCCAGGGGAATGACGGAGAAGAGGGCGCGAGGGGCAGCAGCGTGAGCATCGGCGAGCGGGCGGGCGTGACGGGGCGCAGCAGCTGGACCAGCCAGGGCAGCCACGGTGGGTGCAGCAACAGAGGCGGTGGGCACCGGGAGAGCGAGTGGGCGACACTGAGTGGGCTGGAGGCTGTGCGCAGCTGCAACAGCTGGGACGTGCTTGCAGCCCGGCGCCAGCGGTGGCGCGAGGGAGGGGCGGAGGGGGAGTGCGGGGCGAGTGAGGAGGGCACGGGAGAGGGGCGGCAGGGGGGGAAGGGAAAGGAGGAGTGTGCGGTGAAGGAGTGCGTGATTGATGTGGGTGGTGATGGCACTGCTGCTGCTGCTGCTGGTGCTGGGAGTGGCGATGGCGAGTCTGCGTTGAGAGGGCCGACCGTGCGACTCGTAATCAGCGTCGAGGTCAGTGCTGGGGACCGGTGCTGGGGGTGGGGCCGGTGGGGTGGGGAGAGGGGGGGTGGGGAGAGGGGGGGTAGTGTCTGTCCTGATGTTGTTGCACTTGATGCGCAGTTGTGACTTACAGATGCCTCCATGCGCCCTTGCATTCCATACCCGTGCACTGGCGTTCCCTTGGCCGCCCAGAAGGATATCCTCAGGCCCTGCACTCAGCTAAACTCCCCTCTCCCCCCAATCCCCCCCTCTTCCTGCTCCTCCTTCCCCTCCCCACACAGGACACGGGCGAGGGCATTCCCAAGGCAGCACAGAAGACCATTCTGAAGCCGTTCACGCAGGCGGACGCGAGCAAACTCCTCTTTCATCTCGCCCCTCCCTCTTTCCCCGTCTCTCCACAGGACACGGGCGAGGGTATTCCCAAGGCGGCGCAGAAGACCATTCTGAAGCCGTTCACACAGGCGGACGCGAGCACGACGCGCACGCACGGCGGCACGGGCATCGGCCTCTCCATCTCGCGGCACCTTGTGGCGCTCATGGGCGGCAAGCTCGCCTTCTCCTCGCGCCCGGGCGTCGGCACCACCTTCTACTTTGATATTCTCGTGCCACTCGTGGTAGACCACACTCAGCAGCAGCAGCCGCTGCAACTGGAACTGCACGGTGCACAGCCCATGGGTGTTGTGGGCCCCATGGGTGCGCACGGTGCGCGGCCTGTCTCTGCTGGTGCACTCCATGGGGCGCCAGGAATGGCATCAGCATCAGCATCGGCAGCATCACCAGCAGCAGCGGGTGCAGTGGAGGCAGTGTCGTCACTCGCAGCGCAGCCGCGCCGCCTGCCACAGCGCCACACCTCCTCCCCAACGCACTACCTCTCGCTCCTCCCTGTCGGAGACGCTTCAACATCCCCCCGCCTCTCATCCCCTTTCCCCGCACGCGTCTCAACCTCTCTCAACACCTCTCCACGCCTGCTGCCACCCTCCTCCACCTCACCCGTCACCCCGTCCAGTGCGCGCCACTATCGCAACCCCTCTCTGCAGCTGCTGCAGGTGCCACGTAAGGAGCTGCAAGGCATGCAGGCAGCACAGCTGCGTTTGCTACAGTCCACCCCCGTGCACAGACTCACCGCGTCGCCCATTCACTTGGTGCCCATGTCCCCGCTGCCTCTCCTGCAGCGTGCCGAGGCTAGCTTGACCCACTTTGACGCTCTTCTGCTTGACGACAAGCCCGTGAGGTTTGGCGTCACGGAGAGCCTGCTCGCTAGGCTCGGTATTCCGGTTCGGAACGTGCCGTTGCCTCGGGACCTCCAGTCTCTCTTCTCAAGTGCAAGCAGCACCCACGCACCTGTATCACAGCTGCAGGGTTTGCGGCCGGTGATAGTGGTGGTGGAAGGGGAGTGGCTGGAGCGACTGATGCAGGCACGGCAAGCGCGTGAGGAGGGTGGAAGGAGCGCAGATGAAGATTCAGGAGGGAGAGATTCGCCTTGCACGCCCCGTATGGGGGTGCCTCTGCAACAGCAGCAGCAGCGTGAGAGGAGAGAGGGCGAGGGCGGCAGCAGCAGAGGAGTGCTGTCATGGCAGCAGGTGGCGGCGAGACTGTTTCAAGACTCCGCTCTCTCCCCTGCTGCTTCCCACTGCACCTACATGCACCTCCAGCAGCAGCAGCGACAGCAGCCGCAGCAGCAGCAGTCACCGTGGTTCGCATCAGTGCTTCTGGAGTGTGGGGCGATGGGGGAGAGCAGCAACGGGGCAGACGGGGGCAGGGCGGGGAGCAGAGCAGCGGCGGAGGAAGGAGGGGCGCCATTCCACGGGAAGGTGTGCAAGCCGGTCCGCTTCTCTGCGCTCTCCGCTTGCCTCTCCCAACTGCTGCTGGGTGCTGCGGCCAACCAGGACAGTGGCAACGGGGAGGAGGAGGGGGAAGAGGGGGACGAGGGCGAAGACGAGGAGGGTACGGGGTTTGCGGTGACCCGGCAAGGGGTTAAAGGTGGGAGTTGTAGCAGTGCTGGTGATGATGGTGATGGTGATAGTGCTGGAAGAAGCACGGAGCAGCAGAGGTCTAAGAGTAGCCCGCACGGGGAGCAGGGCAGGAAGGCGGAAGCAGGGAGTGAAGGAGGTGCGATTGGGTTGAGTGGCAAGCAGGCAGCGGGAGGCAGTGCGGTGGGCAGGGGCAGTGTGGCGGTGAAGAAGGGGAAGCAAAGCAAGACGGCGCAGCTGCTGTGTGAGAAGCTGGGCGGACGACGCATCCTGGTGGTGAGCTGCACTGCACACTGCACATGCACCCCCACCCACCACTCTTCCACATTCGACTCGTCCTTTGTTGACATAGGAAGCTGGTTTTTGAGAATTCTCAAAAGCCAGCTCTTCCACATTCGACTCGTCCTTTGTTGACATAGGAAGCCCAGGTAACCGTCTCTGCTTGCCCTCTTGTCCTTCTCCCTCCCCCTCGCCTCCTTCCCCCCTGTGCCCCGCCCTCTCCCCTTCCTCTTGACTCGCCAGGTGGACGACAACATGGTGAATCACAAGGTGATGTCCAAGATGAAACACACCATGTGATCCTTGGAAGCACACATGAAACTCTCTGCTCGCCCTTCCCTCCCCACCTTTCTCTCCTCCCCCATCCCTCCCCACTCCTCTCCCCCACCCATTGCACCACCTCGCCCTCTCCCCAGGTGGACGACAACATGGTGAACCGCAAGGTGATGTCCAAGATGCTAGAGCGCTACGATGTGCATGTGGAGGCTGTGGATGGCGGCGCCAAGGCCATCGCTGCCGTCGCTCGCACCGATGCCGCCGCGACTCCGTACGACTGTGTCTTTATGGACTTGCAGGTGAGGCCTCTTTCTGTATGCTGCTCATGCATGCATATGCTGTACACGCATGGTCATGCTGCTCATGCATGATCATGGACTGAGCCATGTATGCTCATGCTGTACACGCCCATGGTGCTCACGCCTTAGGACAGGAACGCGTCTGCAGCTGCTGCGCCTTGCGATAGCTCCATGGCTTGTCATTCGGCTTGTTCTGTATCTTCTGTTCCTTCGATAACTGATTGTGGTCTCCTTCCTTCGTCTTGTTCTCTCCCCGTCCATGAACCTCGATCCATGCATTTGTTCATACCTGTGTTCCCCCCGTCTCTCTCTGGTCTGGTGTGCATCGCTGCTGGTTCTACCTAACGTTCAGATGCCGGGAATGGACGGGCTTGAGGCCACAGGGCTCATTCGCAAGTACGAAGTAGAGCAGCAAGCCAAGGCAGCTGCTTCACAGGAGGATGCAGCAGCCGCAGGTGCAAAGCGGCGGCTGCTGGTGATCGCACTGACTGCAGATGTGGGTGCAGGGACCAAGGAGAAGTGTGTTGGTGCAGGAATGGATGGGTACATGACAAAGCCAATTGAGGAAGACCAGCTGTCGCGTACGCTATTGCCATTCTTTGATGCTTTGCAATAATTTATCGTGTGATTTGATTTGTTGTGTACTTAGATTTGTAGTGTTGCTTGCTAGAAAGGCATAGTGCCAGCATAGCGGAAACGCTTTTGTAGAGATGATAATGATTAAAGCCCGGGGTCAGCATGGTAAAAGTTATGTGAGGCTTGCATATGAAATGGATCTGATTGTTAGTAAATGTTGATGGACTACCTAACACACCAGGGATTTATATGCTTCCGATGGATATGCAACAGTCAGTAAAATATATTTTTTCTCCAGAGTTTCACCAAACCATGCACCGCTGGCCCGGCCGAGTCAGCCTACGCTTCGGGACTAGTCGGAACCTCGATGTCAGCCTAATACTAGCTAGTTTGCACGTGTCGCTTTACCGTTTGCATGTTCGCACATGGTACGTTAAGTGTTCGCTCATTGCCTTCACCCTTACTTAGCAGGCCCCACGATATTGTTGGGCTGAGAAAAGCCCTTAGGATCTTTCCAGGGGTAAACTCTAGGTAAGAACCTTGTAATAGCGGAAGCGTTTAATGAAGAGTTTGTGAACCACCTTGCGCTAGTATGTGAGGGCAAAGTAGATTTATTATAGCAAAGAGATACAAGAGTATTTATAATAGTTCAAGGAATGCGAAGTGATACGGTTGTAACTAATTTACTGTTGCTGTTGCGGTTCGATACAGTACGACTCGGGCAACTGCTCTGTAACGAGTCAGTTGTGTGTCCTTAACTGTCGCGCTGTACTTGTCAGGTCAAAGGTCGCTTGACCTTTGACTTTCGCGTAACCTCCAGCAACCTCTCAACCTCCGAGGGTTGACTCGCGCTTGCTTCGGTATTGTTTTCTTCACTTCTGGTGCGATGTTTCGACACTACTGAAGCGCTTAAGTTTCACTGTTTCCAACACTCCCCTTCGCTTCTGGAGTGTCGCTGCTGATGACGTGGCTTTGTCCAGTCAGCAGTATGTAGTACTCGAATTTCTGCTTTCCGAGCTTCTTGGTCAAATAGTCGGCTGCCATCTCGGATGTGGGGCAGTATGACAGCTGAAGTCTCCCCTTCTCGATCTCGTCCTTCACGAAGAAGTAGCGTAGGGCGATGTGTTTCGTCCTGTTCGCGAAGCCGTTCTTGTTGGCGATGCGAATTGCTGACTGGTTGTCGCAGAACAGGGTGAAGTTGGGTAACTCGGCTAACTTTGCTTCTTCCAGCAGCTCGCGAAGATAAAGTCCCTCCTTGGTGGCTGAGCAGAGTGCGATGTATTCTGCTTCAGCTGATGATAGCGCGATTAACTCCTGTTTGCTCGACTGCCAGGAGATAGGACCGATGGGTTCGAGGCGGTAGATGTAGCCGGTGCGCGAGCGCCTGTTATCGGAGTCGCCGGCGTGATCGGCGTCAACATAGCCGATTAATTTAGTCGGTGTAGCTGCGTTCTTGTGATAAGTTAGGCCGATCGTTGAGGTGCTGACGAAGTAGTGAAGAGCGCGGTCGAGCTCCGCCAGGTGTTCTGCTTCGGGCTTCTTGAGGTAGGTGGCGAGTTGGCTTGCGGAGTATGAGAGGTCAGAACGACAGGTGACGGCTGCGAAGAGGAGGCATCCTAGCTTCCTCTGAGAGTCGCGTATGCCGCCGGTCTTGAGTAGAGCGGATCCTTCCTTGTTACTTCCTGTCGTGTAGCAGTACGATGTGGTGATGGTGGTCGGTGTGAGATTGAAGCGCTTGGCGATGGTGTCGGCATACTTCGCGGCGCCGAGATAGATCGCGTCGTTATCTTCTCGAATGTTAAGTCCGAGGTACTGTGTGACGGTAGATGAGACAGTGAGGGTGAGATCCTTCTGCAGCTCCCCTTCGAACCAGGTGGTGATGCCGTCGGTAGAGCCGATGTAGAGGAGATCGTCCACGTAGACGATTAGTAGGATGTAGTCAGTGTTCTTCGTGAGTCGGTACATGCCCTGATCGTGCGGTTTGAAGCCGATGCGGATGAGGCGAGCGTGCAGGTACTGCTGCCACAGTCGCGGGGCCTGCTTGATGCCGTAGAGTGACTTGAGCAGTTGGCAGACGTGTGTGGAGTCTGTGTTGGAGCCGTGTGGTAGCTCCACAAAAATCTCTGCGTCGACAGGTGCGTAGAGGAATGCATTTGCGACGTCGATTTGCCGCAGCTTCTTCTTCTTCATGGCGGCGATTGCGAGTAGAATTCGGAGCGAAGTGTGTCGGCTCACAGGTGCGAAGGTTTCGGTGAAGTTACGTCCGTGTTCCTGGTCGAAACCGCGCACGACCCATCGTGCCTTGAACTTTTCGATGGTGCCGTCGGCTTTCGTCTTCACTCGGAAGACCCATTTTCCGGTGAGTATGGTCTTGTTTCGTGCTACGCCGATAGGGACGACCTTCCAGGTATTGCGCTCTTCTAAGGCCTTCAGCTCCCTGTCCATGGCTTCGCGCCATTTTTCCCTGTGCTCCCCCCCCCAGAGCCTGCTGAACCGTCGCAGGCTCCTTAGGAATGTCGGCTGTCAGAATGTTGTATTTGTCTAGCCTGCTGTGGGGTACTCTATAGCGAGTACAGCCCAATCTAGGGTTTGCTATTTGTATCTCAACTGCTGCTAGTGCAAACCCTCCTTTGCTCGTTTCTCTCTTGCCTAGCTAGGACTCTCCTAGCTATGGCTCCTAAGACTACCGCTTATCTTGACATGCTATCAGAGCAGGTCGACCCCCTTGGGTCGATCCTGTGGGTGGGCCCACCACCTAATGCTTCCGCTGCTGTTCTACTTGTCGCGCGCCTCGGTCGCGCGACGCCTCCTTCCTGCCGTACGCTCGGGGCGTGCGGCGGTTTTCTGCCTGCCGTGCGCCCCGAGGCGCGCGGCGGTTTCCCACCGTCGAAGTGCCCCCCGTCGCCCGTCGAAGCGCCCCCGTCGCCCGTCGGAGCGCCCCCCGTCGCCCGTCGAAACGTCCCCGTCGCCCGTCGAAGCGCCCCTGGGACCCGCGCGCGGCCCGTACGGGCTGCGCCAGGCCCGCGCGCGGCCCGTACGGGCTGCGCCAGGCCCGCGCGCGGTCCGTACGGGCTGTGCCAGGCCCGCGCGCGGCCCGTGCAGCCCGCGCGCGCCTCGTCCCGCCTGCGGCAGACCCGTGCGCGCGCCTCGTCCGTCCCCCAAGCTTCTGTCGGCGCCCCACCCCCGCTACTGCCCGCGTTCCTGTGTTAGGGTTTGGGGGTGGCGGGTGTGGGGGTGCCGGTTGTGTGCCCCGTCCCCTCCTTCTCCTCCTCCTCCGTCTCCCGCTGCTGCAGCTGCCGCTCAGGGGGGTGGGTGTGTGGGGAGCCGACGGAGTGGTACTAGGGGGGTGAAAGGGGAGTGGAGCTAGGGGCGAAGCAGGGGGTGTGTGTCGAGGGGTGTGGGACTGTTGGGGGAGGTTGAGCGGAGGCCGCCGTCGTGTCGTCTGCAGCGCCTGTATTCCGGGGTTCTGATAGCCACCGGTAGCTCAGAGAGCCGGTTGCACCTGTCGCCCGTGGGTCCGTTGCTCCTGTCGCTGCTGATCAGACGCAGAGCCTGTTACTCCTGTATTCCGGGGCCCTTGCTCCCGGTAGCCACTAGAGCTGCACCAGAGCCGTCTGTTGCCCGTGTGTCTGCAGCTTCAGTCGTCGCCTCCACTCTTCTCTCCTCTCGCCAGCCCTCCTCCTCCTCACTTGCCCTCTATGACTGCCTCTAGCTTTGCTCATAAAATGTGAACTACTATTATGACTGCTTGTTGTGCTGATTACACCCCACTTTGGCTATGGGGGTGTGTCAGAATGTTGTATTTGTCTAGCCTGCAGTGGGGTACTCTATAGCGAGTACAGCCCAATCTAGGGTTTGCTATTTGTATCTCAACTGCTGCTAGTGCAAACCCTCCTTTGCTCGTTTCTCTCTTGCCTAGCTAGGACTCTCCTAGCTATGGCTCCTAAGACTACCGCTTATCTTGACATCGGCGCCGTGGACTGCGGTGACGAGTCCAAGGATTTGGAGTCCACTCTGTGTGTAGCGGGGAAGTGTGGTGTCCTCGGGATAGACTGCTTCGTCTCCAGCTTCTGGGTCAGGTGCGAAATTGGGCCCTACACGTTCTGCTTCGTTGGTGTTGACTTGTTCGGGTGTAACGTAACCGTCGTCGGCGAACTTGTAGAAGACTTCGGCGTTGATGCTTTCGCGAGGGTTGTCGTCGTCCATTGGTACGTCTACCCAGCAGTACGGGAGAGGTCCGGCTTCTTCCGAGGCTCCGTCCACGTTTTGCTCGTCCCAGTCAGCTTCGTCTTCCACTGAGGCGAAGGCTCGGGTTCCAGTGAATCCGCCCGAGGGATCAGGTCTGTTTGCTCTTACGTAGGCGAGGTGAACGTCGAGGGTGAGGTTCTCGTAGAAGAGGACGTCACGTGCTGCGACTGTTTCTTTACTGTTGATGTCGAAGATTTTCCACGCGTTGTAGTGTTTTTCGATGCCCAGGTGTACTCCCCACTGTGCTCGCTGGGAGAATCGACCGGCGCGTGCAGATGGGGGTCGGTACTGTACCATGCAACCGAACTCGCAACATTTTTGTGCTGCCCAGTTTTCCTGTCCACAGCAGGTGCGGTGATGCGTTGTTCGGGAGCGATGATGACGAGAGCAAGTTGTGCAGCATGACGGCGTGGTCCATTGCTTCGGGCCACTGGTGGTTGGGCAGATGCATGCCACGTAACAGCTTGCGCATGGTGGCTTGGAGTGTCCTGTTCATCCTCTCTGCTACACCTTGCTGTTGATGGGCGTAAGGAAGGGAGATGAGCCGCTTGATTCCCCTCTCTGCCAAGTAGTCCTTGAACCTCTGTGAGGTGTATTCTCCTCCCCCGTCTGACTGGAAGCTTTTCAGTTTTACGCCCGATTCTCTCTCTGCTGCAGGAAGCCACGCGACGAACGCTTTGTCAGAATGAACGGACAGGAATGATTGAACTAACAGGGAAATCAGTACAAATAGCAAACCCTAGAATTGTGTACCCCATATAGGCTAACCCACTGTAGCCTAACAAGCACAACATATATAATGTTCGACACACCCCCATAGGCAAAGTGGGGGAGAACTAGGGGTCACAAGACCAGTCAAAGCAAAGCAAGACAAAACAAGCTCAGGGTGGATCTCAAGGATTCCACACAAATTCCGAGCACAAGCAAGTGGTCACAAGACCAGTTCACATGCAGGTTTATAACAGAGCAAGAGATACAGTGATCACAACCTAGCAGGAGTAAACATGCAGGTATATATATATATAGTGATCACAGTACAAACAAGGTCAAGAAGTAAGCAAGTGAGGTCCAGTAGGCACAAGGCCTAGTAGAGTGCAAAAGCGCTGATGGTCACAAGGCTGAAGCGCCTTGGTGAACACATCAGCAGTGTTGGCCTCAGTGGCCACGTAACGCAGACAAAGCTGACTGCGCTGCTGCAGCTCTCGAGCAAGGAAGTACCGCAGGGCAATGTGCTTCGTTCTGTGCTCCAGTCTATGCTCCTCACACAAGGCAATGGCAGCCTTGTTGTTGACGTACAGCACTGGAGGAGAACGAGGCCGCTCTCCCAGGTCGGTCAGCAGGTAGGTCAGCCAGCGTAGCTCCTGGGCAGCCATGGCTGTGGCGTAGATCTCAGCCTCACAACTGGAGCTGAGAACAGAAGAAGAGCGTGTGGAACGCCAAGAAACTGAGCCAGAGCCAAGGCTGAAGGTGTAACCCTGAGACGACCGCTGAGTAGCCTGGTCGTCCGCCCAAGAAGCGTCTGAGTGTCCTGTGAGCACAACTCGGTCTCACCCTCCAAGCACTAGCCCCATGCCCGACGTACTGCACAAGTAGCGCAACACCCTCTTAGCGGCATCCATGTGCTCCTTCCTGTGACGGCCAGGAGCGACATAGCGTGCAAGGATGCTAAGAGGGTATGCCAGGTCAGGTCGAGTGCAGGTCATCAGGTACATGAGGCAGCCCACAAGCTCTGGATACGGGCCACTCGGCTCTACGGACTCATCCGAAGGCAGAGCTGAGAGCGAGTGACCGGTAGGCAGAGGAGTGGACTGAGGCGAGGAGTACGTGAAGCAGAAGCGCTGAAGGACCTGCTGCACCATGTGTGACTGAGTCAAGGTGATGGTGCGCCGTGCTCTGTCCCGGGTGATCCGCAAGCCAAGATAGCTTGTCAGTTCACCCAGGTCTGTGCACGTGTGTCTCCTCTGCAGCTCCGACTTCACGTGGGCGAGTGCCGCGGTGTCAGCAGTGGCAAAGACCAAGTCGTCGACGTACACGAGGATGTAGAACGGCGGCAGCGAGGTGTCTGTGCGTAGAAACAGTGACGGGTCAGCAGTAGAGGGAGCGAACCCAAGAGCCGCAAGTGTCGTCCTCAGTGTGTCGTGCCACTCACGCGGTGCCTGGCGGAGACCGTAGACCGGCCGCTGGAGCCTCCACTGGGTACCAGGAGGAACCAACCCAGTGAAGCCAGGAGGGCGGCGCAGCCAGATCTCCTCGTGCAGGCTGCCCTGCAAGAAAGCAGTGCTGAAGTCAAGTGAGTGAAGCTCGTAGTCGCGCTGAGCGGCTATGTGCAGCAGCACCCGAAGAGTGGTCATCTTCGGGGTGGGGGAGAAGGTCTGAAAGAAGTCAACTCCCTCTCGCTGACTGAAGCCTCGAGCCACGTAGCGCGCCTTGAAGACAGGAGGAGAACCCGGCGGCCGCTTCACCCTGAAAATCCACATGCCACTGACGATGTTCGCCCCAGGTGGGGGAACCTCGTCGACGTAGGTGCGTGTGGACTTCCAAGAAGCCATCTCTGCGTCCATGGCTGTCTGCCACTGAGAGGAGTAGGGACCCGCCATCGCCTCAGCGTAAGTGCGCGGGGTCGGGATGTCTGGTGCATCCGGGTCTCCCTCAGGGGCAACTAGCATGGACACGAGATGGGGCAAAGCAGCAGCAAAGCACTGGAACTCCTCCTGTCTGTCCTCAAGGACGTCCGTGCCAAGAGCACACGCACCCCCGACGGACGGAGGACAGACAGACTCAGACTCAGACTCAGCAACAAGGCTAGCGGCGTAGTCTAGACGACACCGGGCAGCAAAGTCTATCAACTCAGCGACCAGAGCAGACGCAGCAGAGGACTCAAAGGTAGGGTCAGTGACAACAGTGGCGAGAAGACGGGTGACAGTGGGACTGGCAGCACGACGGGAGTCAGACTCCGGGTCAGGAAGAGTAGGCAGAGAGGACGCAAGAGGAGACGGCAGCGGGACACGCTGAGGAGCAGTGGAGGGACGCAGAGTCATGTAGTGAGTGCCAGGGACAGGAGAAGGACGCTCACGTGGGACACGACGACCAGTGCGAGCAGTACGAACAGGCGACGCAGGACGAGACGCAGGCTCACGACGCTCTGCAAGACCTCCTGTGGGACCAGTGTAAGGAGAGGGACCAGGGAGAGGCGAGGCAGGCGGTAACTGTGACTGGACAGGCGGAGGACACTCTACAGAGGGAGGAGGACAAGGAGGAGGAGCCTGACCAAGAACCTGCTGAAGGAGCGGCACGAAGTACGGTCGCGGCCGCGCAGCGTCTCCAGAGCCAGCAGAGACACCAGCGCCAGGGTCCTCAGTACCAGTAGTAGCTCCACCGCTCGGGTCCTCAGCACCAGCAGCAGCTCCACCGCCCGGGTCCTCAGCACCAGCAGCAGCTCCACCGCTCGGGTCCTCAGTACCAGCAGTAGCTCCACCGCTCGGGTCCTCAGCACCAGCAGCAGCTCCACCGCCCGGGTCCGCAGCACCAGCAGCAGCTCCACCGCGCGGATCCCCAGCACCAGCAGGAACTCCACCAGCCGGGTCCTCAGCACCAGCAGCAGCTCCAACGTCAGGGTCCTCAGCACCAGCAGCAGCGCCACCGCTCGGGTCCTCAGCACCAGCAGCCGCGCCACCGCTCGGGTCCGCAGCACCAGCAGCAGCTCCAACGTCCGAGTCCGCAGCACCAGGAGCACCACTCCGAAGACTGCAGCGCCTCGTGTACCACTCTCGGATCTGCTGGAGGGGGGGGAGCTCCCGGGCAGGAGGGGAAGCACCGCGACCAGCTCCAGCAGTACCTCTCCGGAGGCGGCAGTACTGTAGGTACCTCTCCTGCAGCCGCTGTGAGGAGAGGGCTCCTCCAGGTGTAGTACCCCCAGACTCAGCACCCCCAGGCTCCGCACCCGCAGACTCAGCACCCTCAGGCTCAACACCCCCAGGCTCCGCACCTCCAGACTCAGCACTCCCAGGCTCAGCACCCCCAGACGCAGCACCCCCAGGCTCAGCACCCCCAGGCTCAGCACCCCCAGGCTCCTCACGGTCAGGCTCAGCACCCCCAGCAGGACGAGAGTCAACAGCTACCTCGACAGGCTCACCCGGGTCTACCTGGGACACACCTGAGGGAGCGGCACCCTGAGGGGGGAGGGGGTCTGGTACCTCAGCACCTGGAGCCAGGAAGAGAGGCGGGGGGGGGAGTGGGGCAGTGCGGTAGGGGAAGAGGCGGTAGTAGGGGACGGACTCGTCAAAAGTGACATCCTGAGAGGCCAGGACACGACGCGAGGTGGCGTGGTAGAACTGCCAACCAGGGGCGTCCGAGACAAAGCCAAGGAAGACACAGGGGACAGCGCGACGGGAGAGCTTGTCCGCGGACGTGTCGCGGACAAAAGCTCGGGATCCCCAGACCCGAAAACGCGGCGTCGATGAAGGTAATCGTGTAGTTGTAGGCGTTTTGTCCGGGTTCGCGGTTGTACAGGATGTCGCTGTACACCTTTTCGAGTGGCGCGTAAGCTGGTGCGCTTGGATTGTGATGGGATGGGAACGGTTGATGTGTTAAGTCTGCTTCGGGACAGGTGAAGCATGTTCCTCGAGCTCGTTGAAGTTCTCTGCCGTCGGTCAGTAGAAGTGAGTCTTTGTCGAGCACTCCTGCTCTTATTGTGTTGTTTAACACTGTGTGGCTCGGGCATCCCATTCCTGCATGCCAGGTTCCCTCGCTGGCGCGGTGTCCGGGTGAGCGGCGGTACATATCGGAGTTGGAGTAGAAGCCGGCGGTGACGTTTGCGCTTCGGTGGACTTCTCGTCGTGCCGGGTTGAGCTGCTGCGCGGGTGTCGGTGGCGTGTCGTCGATGAAGGGCGGTGCCGTTGAAGGACCGGCGACTGGTGTTGATGTTTCTGCTGCTGCCAATGTTGTCTCTGCTGCTGCCGATGTTGTCTCTGCTGCTGCCGATGTTGTCTCTGCTGCTGCCGACCGTTGAATCGTTGCTAACGCTCTTGTTCTCTCTGTTTCAGGAATGGTGTGTGAGTACCAGAAGCCGCCCGGACTGAAGTCTGGATCAAGATCCGGAGGATGTGTCCAGTTGGTGATGTTTACGATGGCGTAGATGTCGGCCGTGCCAAGATCAGGAACGAAGTCAAGAACGAAGACGTTGTTCTTGAGGACCGCCTTCCCGATGTAGAGGCCTCCTCTCCCGTGATACAGCTTGAATTCCTGAGTTGTGCTATCTGCCTCAAGATGAATACCCTTCGCCATCAACTGGCTGACGCTCAGTAAGTTGTAGCCGAGGCCTTCTGCGATTAAAACCTTGGACATCTGCAGGATGACGTTTGTTTCTCGTGACTGAAGTTGAACGATTCCTTGTCGTCGTGTGCGCAGGTTCTGGTTGTTGGCGACGGTGATGACTACTTCTCGTTGAAGCTGATACTCTCGTTGCACGAAGCGTCCTGAAGAACACATGTGCTGGCCGCAGCAACTGTCCAAGAACCATGTGTCCTTTCCGGATGGCTCGCTTTGGGCGATGGCGGCGTACGTCGGGTTCGGTTGAAGTGACTCGCGGCGAGGTGTCGTTTCGTCGAGCTGTTCTTCTGGTGAGTAGTACGGTGGTGATTCTGAGACACAAGAATCACTTAGTCTTGCCATGCAACTAACAATGTTTCTTGCTCCTTGTGCAGGTCGCTCCGTTGAGGTCGTTGAAGCTTGAATCTGAGTCGTTGGGTTCGCCTGTGTTGATGCGACTTGATTGCTTGAGGGTCACGGCTGTCGCTGCGGAGTCGTTGACTGTTGACGATTCGGGCAGTGCGTGCGCGGGTGCCCTGAAGTCTTGCAGATGTGGCAGAAGGGAGGTACGGGCTTCGGTTGTTGTTGTCGATGATTGTTGTTGTTGTAGCGTCGCTGGGTGTGAAAAGCGAATTCTGATGTTGTCGTCCTTTTTCTGTGTCGTTCTTCTTGCAGGTCCATGTCCTGCTGTTCGGCGTGGATTTCGGCGCAGAGTGCTGCTTCAGAGATTCTTCCGTGCGTTCGAAGAATGGCCTTTGTTGCGCGCCATTGGGGACCGAGGCCGCCGATGATGACTGTCACGAAGGCGTCTTCAGATATTGTTCCTCCGCATCGAAGAAGCTTGTCGCGCAGCTCGCGACATCGGCTGATATACGCCATTCCTTTCTCTCCCGGTTTCATTTCAACTGTTGTCAACTGCGCCATTAACCTGTTTTGGTTTACACTGTCTGTTGCTTGGTACAGGCTCTTCAGGTGGCTGTACGCGAGCTCAGCGGAGTTGCCGTAACCCCGGTAAGAGCGTATGTTCTGCTGCTGAGTTGGTGTGACGTTCCTCAGCAGAATTGTATACGCCATCATCGATTGATACGTATACTGCTGTTTCTCATACTGTGTGCCGTTTGCTGGGTATTGCAGGGACCCGTCGAAGAAGCCGAGTATTTGCGCGCCTTCCATCATCAACTCGAACTCGAATGACCAGGTGAAGAAGTCCTTTCCGTCGAAAGGTCTTGAGGTTTGCAGTTTCAGTACGTGCGCGAACTGTGATTGAACTTGTAATGCGTCCAGCAGTTTGTCTTGTCCAGGTGAAGGCTGCGGCATGAAGCTGATCGACCCGCGCTCATACAGGGCGAAGGTAGGTTGCTGCTGTTGGTTTCCGCGCGCATATGACGACCCGTCGAGGCTCATGGGCGTTGCTCCGTTGTTGTTGCTGTTGTGTGACTGTGCAGGTCCCGAATGCTGGTGCTGTTCGTAGAAGGACATGAAGGAGAAGAATTTCTCCATCATGCTCTGGTCGAAGTCTGCGGGGTGATTTGCGGGAGTCCCAGTAGACGTCGCCCTTGGTCTTGTTGCCGTGCCTTCCTCTGTCTGCAGGCCAGAGGCAGGAGGTGGAGTAGGAGTAGTGCCCGGGGAGCCGTTAGAGGAGCTCCTTTCCTTGTTTGTTGCCATGTCTTGTGATGTCTTGATAGTAGTAAAGTTTCCCCTGTTAGCTCTCATACCATGTTGGGCTGAGAAAAGCCCTTAGGATCTTTCCAGGGGTAAACTCTAGGTAAGAACCTTGTAATAGCGGAAGCGTTTAATGAAGAGTTTGTGAACCACCTTGCACTAGTATGTGAGGGCAAAGTAGATTTATTATAGCAAAGAGATACAAGAGTATTTATAATAGTTCAAGGAATGCGAAGTGATACGGTTGTAACTAATTTACTGTTGCTGTTGCGGTTCGATACAGTACGACTCGGGCAACTGCTCTGTAACGAGTCAGTTGTGTGTCCTTAACTGTCGCGCTGTACTTGTCAGGTCAAAGGTCGCTTGACCTTTGACTTTCGCGTAACCTCCAGCAACCTCTCAACCTCCGAGGGTTGACTCGCGCTTGCTTCGGTATTGTTTTCTTCACTTCTATTGCGATGTTTCGACACTACTGAAGCGTTTAAGTTTCACTGTTTCCAACAGATATCAGGGCAAAACATCCTGATTACCCAGAATTCATGATGCATATTTGTATTTGCCTTGTGATTTCAGAATGGTGTAACTTTTTACCCTGAGCTCTCAGGATGATTTCATATGAGATGCCCTGGAAAATCAGGATAGCTGTGGTGTTCTTCCCTGTAGCGTCAGGATGAATGTCGAGGCTTGCCCTGACGCGTTTTTTAGGGGGGGGGGGGGGGGGGGGGGGGGGGGGGTACCGTTTCCCGAAAATTTGTTCCCTTAAAAAATTCCCCCATTGATTGCTTTCCCCGTGTATTTTCCCGCCTTCGCGACCCCCTTGCACTTCCGACCCTGTGCAACGCACCAACCAAACGCATCAGATGGGGGAAATACGGAATACTCCCATCTTGTCGTATGCCATGCATGCACGCACTGTGTGTGCGTCTCTCTGCTCTGCTCAGCAGAGTCTGATCTGGTCTGTGCTGATATCTGATTTTTTGCCCTGACAGGTCAGGATAAATGTCTGTAGAAGCCCTGAACGTACAGGATTTTTGAATTATATATCTTATAACCGTCTACAGCTTGCTAGTGTATTGGTTAACTATTAGAATCAATTGTTGGTGGTGCACCCTATCCCTTTGCTCTTGCCTACTTGTACTTCCAACTCTATACTGAAACCCCCTTTTGGCCAAACCTAAACCTCTCGATACCATCATCATGCTCTCCATGCTCCTACAACCTAAACTAATCTCTCCTAAGCTCTTAACTTCAACATGGTATCAGAGCTGGCCTGATCCTAGGCCATTTTATTTTCATGGGCCCGCCGTTAGCCATCGCTCCCCCCGTCGCGCTGCTCGTCACAGCTCATGTCGCGCCCGTCGTGGCGCTCGTCACGGCGCACAGCATGACGACCGCGATGGACGCGATGGCGCCTCGCGTCCGTCGTGCTGCCCGCCCCGTCCTGCCCGCCCTGCGCGACCCGCCTCGACCCGCGCTGCCCCGCCCCCCGTTACACGCAGCAGCAGCCGCGCACGCAATTGCGCGTGCTGCCTTCCGCGCTGCCGCGCCCCCGGTGCGAGCAGCAGCAACCGTGGGGGGAGGCGACGAGGGTGACGGGGGTGGGTGACGCAGCTCCTTCCGCCACACTGCTGCTGCGCCACCTGCTTCGCCATCGTCCGCCTTTCCTTCCCTCCCACTACTGCTCATGCACCAGCGGGGGGGGGGGGGGGGATGGGTGTGGCGGTGGCGGGTGTAACCAGCCGACAGCAACTACCCCCCCTCACCTCTCCCCTTACCACCTTGCTGCCGTGGGTGTGGGGTGAGTGTGAGGGGGTGGGGGGGGATGACCATTCAGCTGCATCTCCTCGCCTCTCTCCTCTCTGTCAAACATATATGCTGCTTATTGTGTAGGCTGTAGTGGGGTAGCCCATATGGGGTACAACCCAAATTAGGGTTTCCTACTTGTACCCATCTTCCTGCTAGTTCATTCATTCCTGCTGCTAGATTCTAACATGGTTTCAGAGCACTAAGGTCCGTAGGACCGTTTTTTTTTCGGGCCCACCTACCGCTGCGGTTACCGCGCTACCCCACGTACCTGCCTGCCTTGCCTTGCCTTGTGACGTGCTGCACTACGCGCGCCGTCCAGCAGCCCTAGCGCTGCCTCCTGCTGCCCTAGGCCAGCGCGCTGCTTCTAGAGGCCCGTAAGGCCCGCGCGCCGCCCCTACACGCCCTTCAGGCCCGCGAACAGCCCCTGCAGACCGTTAGGCCCCTTGCTGCCGCGCGCTGCCCGCACCGAGCCGCGCGCAGCCCGCTGCTGCCGCGCGCTGCCCGCACCGAGCCCGCGCAGCCCGCTGCAGCCGCGCGCAGCCCGCACCGAGCCGCGCGCAGCTCACTGCAGCCGCGCGCAGCCCGCACCGAGCCGCGCGCAGCCCGCTGCTGCCTCACGCAGCCCGCGTCGAGCCGCGCGCGGCCTGCTACGGCCTCGCGAGGCCCGCGCGCGGCCCGCAGCAGCCCGCGCCGAGCCGCGCGCGGCCTGCTACTGCCTCGCGCGGCCCGCGCGCGGCCCGCAGTAGCCCGCGCCGCGCTGCGCGCGGCCCGCTACTGCTTAGCGCGGCCGCGCGCGGCCTGTAGCAGCCCAGTGCACTGTCAGCGCAGCCCGCGCCGAGCCGCGCGCGGCCCTCTGCCTCGGCCCCGACCTGCCGCTGATGCGGCCCCGCCCTGCAGCTGCCACGGCCCCGACCTGCCGCTGATGCGGCCCCGCCCTACAGCTGCCGCGACCCCGACCTGCCGCTGACGCGGCCCCACCCTGCGACTGCCGCTGAAGCGGTCCCGCCCTGCAGCTGCCGCGGCCCTACTCTGCAGCCGTTGTTGCGGCCCCGACGTCGCCGCTGTCGTGCGCCTACTCGGCCGCCGCCCGTCGAGCGCCGACCCTGCTCGCCCGGCGAGCGCCTGCTCTTCCAGCCTTTGGTGAGCACCTGCCTGCCTGCCTGCAGGCCTGCCTGTCTGCCTGCCTGCCTGTCTGCCTGCCTGCCTGCTTGCCTGCCGGCCTGCCTGCCTGCCTGCTTGCCTGCCTGCCTGTCTGCCTGCCGGCCTGCCTGCCTGCCTGCCTGCCTGCCTGCCGGCCTGTCTGCCTGCCTGCCTGCCGGCCTGCCTGTCTGCCTGCCTGCCTGTCTGCCTGCCTGCCTGCTTGCCTGCCTGCCTGCCGCGCCTGCCCTGCCCGCGCTACTGCTACTACTCCTGCTATTAGCAGGTGGCCAGATGCAGCTCCAGCGTCGTTCCTGCGAGTCTCTCACGCCCCAGCAGCTTGATGAGTGGTATAGGGTTTGGGGCTGTCGAGGTAGCCGTCGTAGCAGTCGCCCTGGAGCTGGTCAGTTGGGGGCGTCTGGCAGTGGCCAGCTGCAGCTGCAGGGGCGTCCTCGCGAGACACTTACGCCCCGGCAGCTCCAGGAGTGGTACACTCAGTGTAGCAGGTCTTCGCGTACCGTTCGCTGCCCGTACGTCATTCGCACAGGTGTTAGGACTGGTCAGCCTTGCGGGACGCTTGGTCACACACAGTCCCGCTGCTTCGCCCGTCTGAGCGACGCCTGGCGTACCGTGTTTGGAGACGAGGCTGAGCTCCCTGCCTGGCCGGAGCTGCTTGGACAGAGGGTAGATATCTTTGCACTTGACTATGATGCTATTCTCACTGCCATGTATGCATTGCCTACTAGTGTTGACCGTGCCTGTTACCTGTGCGTCCCGCCTGACCCTGGTATAGCGCCTGCTGCTCTCGGTACTGGTGAGGCTGCTGCTCTAGGTGCTCGTGCGTCTCCTGCTCTAGGTGCTAGTGAGTTTGCTCTCTCTGGTACTGCGCCTGCTGCGGTCTTGCACACCTTCACCCTTGACTCAGGAGCTTCCCGCTCTTTCTTTCGCGACTGCACCACACTCACGCCGCTCAGTCGGCCAGTTCCGGTCTCCCTGGCGGACCCCTCTGGGGGTCCAGTCCTTGCCCACTACTCCACGGTTCTGCCGTGTCCGGCCGTCCCGTCTGGCTTCCTGTCAGGTCTTTACCTCCCCTCGTTCTCTACGAACTTGGTGAGTGGAGCTGACCTCCAGGATGGGGGGGTTGACCAGTTCACTCCTGCGAGTCAGCGAGTGACTCACTGTACGTGTGCTCGGACGGGCCGACACTTGGCCACGTTCACCCGTGCACCTGGCTCAAGTATGTACACACTGACCACTGAGTCCCCTCAGGTAGCTGCGTCTGCGTCTACGTCTGGTCAGCTGGCAGCCCCCTGCGAGTGTCGCGCTTTGTCGCACGACACTCTCCTGTGGCACCACCGCCTTGGTCACCCCTCCCTGCCTCGCCTTCGTGGCATGCACTCTCGTTCCCTGGTTTCTGGTCTTCCCAGGTCTCTGCCTGCTCTCCCTCCCTCGCCTGCGCCGCCCTGCATTCCTTGCGTCGAGGGGCGGCAGCGCGCCGCTCCTCACTCCTCCTCGTTCCCTCCCACAGAGGCTCCCCTGCAGACTCTCCACCTGGACGTGTGGGGCCCAGCCCGCGTCCGTGGACTGGGCCACGAGCGGTACTTCCTGCTGGTTGTCGACGACTACACGCGCTACACCACGGTCTTCCCCTTGCAGAGCAAGGGGGACGTCCCTGCTGTTTTGATCCCTTGGATCCGCGCTGCTCGTCTCCAGCTCCGCGACCGGTTCCAGCGGGACTTTCCTGTCCTGCGTCTGCACTCCGACAGAGGTGGTGAGTTCTCCTCCAACCTCTTGGCAGCCTACTGTGCGGAGCACGGCATCCGCCAATCGTTCACGCTTCCGGCCTCTCCGCAGCAGAATGGGGTTGCTGAGCGCCGCATTGGCTTAGTCATGGAGGTCGCTCGTACCTCCATGATCCATGCGGCTGCCCCCCATTTTCTGTGGCCGTTTGCAGTCCGGTACGCCGCGCATCAGCTCAACCTTTGGCCCCGTGTCTCCTTGCCGGAGACCTCGCCCACACTACTGTGGACGGGGAAGGTTGGCGATGCGTCGCGTTTCCGGGTCTGGGGTGCTCGTGCCTTTGTCCGCGATACCACTGCGGACAAGCTCTCCGCCCGCGCTGTTCCCTGTGTCTTCCTTGGCTTTGTCCCTGACGCGCCTGGTTGGCAGTTTTACCACCCCACCTCGCGCCGTG
The DNA here is from genome assembly GCA_947470075.1 of Closterium sp. Yama58-4. NCBI lineage: Eukaryota > Viridiplantae > Streptophyta > Zygnematophyceae > Desmidiales > Closteriaceae > Closterium > Closterium sp. Yama58-4. Next base: position 794,868 of record CANIUD010000020.1, on the reverse strand, counting down.
TCTTTGCGTCTCAGGACGTCACGTTCGACGAGTCGGTTCCCTTTTACCGTCTCTTCCCCTACCGCACTGCCCCGCTCCCCCCCCCCGCCGCTCTTCCTCGCTCCAGGTGCTCCCCAGGTAGACCCCCTCCCCGCTCCAGGTCCTGCTCCTTCAGGTGTGTCTCAGGTAGACCCTCCTCCCTTGTCTGCGCCGGTTGAGGTCACTGGTGACTCAGGTCCTGCTGAGGGTGGTCCTGCTCGGGGTGCTACTTCTGGGGGTGCTGAGCCTGGGGGTGCGGAGCTTGAGGGTGTGGAGCCTGGAGGTGCTGAGCCTGAGTGTGAAGGGTCTAGGGGTGCTGAGCTTGGCAGTACTGAGTCTGGGGGTGCTGCGCCTGGGGGTACTGAGGCGTCTGGTGAGCAGTCTCCCTGGAGTGGCCGTCTCCGTAGTCGCTCCGCTGGTGCCTCGCCGCTGCCCTCTCGTCGTCGACTCCCCCTCTCCTCCCTGCAGCGGGTTGAGTGGTACCTTGACCGTCAGGGCCGCGCTGCTGGAGCTGGTGACTCTGCTCCTGGAGCTGTTTTTCCTGGAGGCTCTGCTGCTGCTGAGGGTGCGGGCGCTGGAGGTTCTGGTGCTGCTGGAGGTCCTGGTGCTGGTGGCGCTGGAGCTGGAGGTTCTGGAGCGACTGAGGGTGCTGGCACTGGAGGTTCTGGAGCTGCTGGAGGTGCTGGCACTGAGGGTGCTGGCACTGGAGGTTCTGGAGCTGTTCGCGGTGCTGACGCTGAGGGTTCGGAGTCTACTGTTGCGCGGTCTCCTTGGAGTGGCCGCCTTCGTCCACGTGTGCCTGTCACCTCACAGCAGCTGCACGACTGGTACGGTCGCCGTCTGCGTCGCGCTTCTGGAGCTGGGGGCTCTGCTGCTGGAGGTACTTCTGCTGACGTCACTGGAGCTGGGAGTGGTGCTGGTCTCGGAGGTACTCGTACTGGGGGTACTGGTGCTACTGGGGCTGGAGGTGCTGAGCCTGCGGGTGCTGCTGCTGGGGACACTGCGGCTGGAGACCCTGGGACTGGGGGTGCCGGTTCTGGGGGTGCTGCTACTGGTGACGCTGAGTCTGGAGGTGCTGGCGCTGGAGGTACCGGTTCTGCGGCTGGAGCTTCTGGAGCTGCTGGAGGTGCTGGAGCGGCTGGAGACGCTGGAGCTACTGGAGGTGCTGGAGCTGCTGGTGCTGGTGCAGCTGCGCCGACACGACTGTTCTTCGCTCCGCCGTCTCCGTCGTCTCTGCCGCCGCCTGACTCTGCTCTTCGTCAGGTTGTTACTCTCCCGTCGTCTACTGGTCTTCCGTTATAGCCTGGCTCACCGCTGCCTGCTCCCTCTCCTTACACTGAGCAGACAGGTAGTCTTGCTGAGCGTCGTGAGCCTGCGTCGCGTCCTGTCTCGCCTGTTCGTCCTTGTCGTACCGTTCGTCGTGTTCCTCGTCAGCGTCAGCCGGCTGTCCCCGGCACACCCCTTGTAGCCCTGCGTCGGTCCTCCCCTCCGGAGCGTACTCCTCTTCCGTCTCCCCCTGCGTCCTCTTTGCCTGACGTCGCGGATCCTGAGTCTGACCGGTTTCGTGCTGAGCACCCTACTGTCACGCGTCTGTTAGCCACTGCTGTCACTGACCCGTCGTTTGAGTCTGCTGCTGCGTCTGCCCTAGTCGCTGAGCTTGTTGACTTTGCTGCTGCCTGTCGTCTAGACTTCGCTGCCAGTCTTGTTGCTGAGTCTGAGTCTGTCTGTCCTCCGTCCGTCGGGGGTGAGTGTGCCCTTAGCACGGACGTCCTTGAGGACAGGCACGAGGACCTTGAGTGTCTTGCGGCTGCTGCGCCTCATCTCGTGGCCATGCTGCTTGCCCCTGAGGGAGACCCGGATGCACCAGACATCCCGACCCCGCGCTCTTACGCTGAGGCGATCGCGGGTGAGTACTCCTCTCAGTAGCAGACAGCCATGGACGCAGAGATGGCATCCTGGAAGTCCACAGGCACTTACGTTGATGAGGTTCCCCCTCCTGGGGCGAACATCGTCGATGGCATGTGGATTTTCAGGGTGAAGCGGCCGCCGAGTTCTCCGCCTGTCTTCAAGGCTCGTTACGTTGCTCGAGGCTTCAGTCAGCGAGAGGGAGTTGACTTCTTCCAGACCTTCTCCCCCACCCCGAAGATGACCACTCTTCGGGTACTGCTGCACGTTGCCGCTCAGCGTGACTACGAGCTTCACTCTCTTAACTTCAGCACAGCCTTCTTACAGGGCAGTCTGCACGAGGAGATCTGGCTGCGCCGCCCACCTGGCTTCACTGGGTCTTTCCCTCCTGGTACCCAGTGGAGCCTCCGGCGGCCAGTCTACGGTCTCCGCCAGGCACCTCTTGATTGGCACGACACACTGAGGACTACACTTGCGGCTCTTGGGTTCGCTCCTTCCACTGCTGACCCGTCGCTGTTTCTGCGCACCGACACTTCCCTGCCGCCGTTCTACATCCTCGTGTACGTCGACGACCTGGTCTTTGCCACTGCTGACACTGAGGCTCTCGCTCAGGTGAAGTCGGAGCTGCAGAAGAGACACACGTGCACAGACCTGGGTGAGCTGCGCAGCTACCTTGGCTTGCAGATCACCCGGGACAGAGCACGCCGCACCATCACACTGACTCAGTCACACATGGTGCAGCAGGTCCTTCAGCGCTTCGGCTTCTCCTGGTCCTCCCCACAGCACACTCCTCTGGCTACAGGTCACTCGCTCTCAGCTCCACCTTCGGACGAGTCCGTAGAGCCGAGTGGTCCTTACCCAGAGTTAGTTGGCTGCCTCATGTACCTGATGACTTGCACTCGTCCTGACCTCGCGTACCCTCTTGGCCTCCTGGCTCGCTACGTGGCTCCTGGTCGGCACCGACCTGAGTAGATGGCTGCTGCTAAGAGGGTACTGCGTTACTTGTGCAGTACATCAGGCATGGGGCTAGTGCTTGGAGGACGGAGTGAGGTGGTGCTCACTGGGCACTCAGACGCGTCTTGGGTTGACGACCAGACTACACAGCGGTCGTCACAGGGTTACACCTTCAGCCTTGGCTCTGGCTCTGTTTCTTGGCGGTCTACACGCTCGTCTTCTGTTCTCAGCTCCAGTTGTGAGGCTGAGATCTACGCCACCGCCATGGCTGCACAGGAGCTACGCTGGCTCACCTACCTGCTGACTGACTTGGGTGAGCGGCCTCGTTCTCCTCCAGTTCTGTACGTTGACAACAAGGCGGCCATTGCCTTGTGTGAGGAGCACAGACTGGAGCACAGAACGAAGCACATCGCTCTGCGTTACTTCCTGGCTCGAGAGTTGCAGCAGCGAGGTCAGCTTCGTCTTCGTCACGTGGCCACTCGGGCCAACACTGCTGATATATTCACCAAGGCACTTCCGTCTGGTGATCATCAGCGCTTTTGTACCCTGTTAGGCCTTGTGCCTACGTTTCCACACTTGCTGTAGTCTTTGGTTGTACTGTGATCTATATATATATGTTCTGCATGCTTGCCCTTGCTAGGTAGTGATCACTGCTCTATTGTTGTTGCATATATATATACCTCTGCATGCGAACTGGCCTTGTGGCCCTTTGCTTGTGCTCAGAGAGTGTGGTGACGTTGTGATCCACCCTGAGCTTGCTTTGCTTCTTTTGAATGATCGTGTGACCCTTGTTCTCCCCCACTTTGCCTATGGGGGTGTGTCAAACATATATGCTGCTTATTGTGTAGGCTGTAGTGGGGTAGCCCATATGGGGTACAACCCAAATTAGGGTTTCCTACTTGTACCCATCTTCCTGCTAGTTCATTCATTCCTGCTGCTAGATTCTAACACTCTCCTCCAGCAACTTCCTCTCCTCTCCTCCTCTCTCCTCTCCGTTTTCCAACCACCTCCTCCTCCGCTTGTTTGCTCCTCCAACCGCTTCTCCCCGGCTCTCCGCCTGTGCGCCACCAACTTCCTCCTCCTACCCAACGGTTGGTGTTAATCACCAGCAGCCTACGCCCTCCGGTTATCCCAGCCCTCCTCCGCGCCATCCGCGCCCTCCTCCGTTCTGGCATTTACAGGTGCTGTCGGCCAGCCACCGCTGTTTCTGTGCCTATCCCAGCTACAGCAACCGCTCTCCAGGCGACCTGGTACTAGACACCACTAGCTAAAGCCGTAGACCGTTACGGGGGTGTGTTGAATTATATATCTTATAACTTTCTACAACTTTATAGTTTATTAGTTAGCTATTAGAATCAATTGTTGGTGGTGCACCCTATCCCTTTGCTCTTGCCTACTTGTACTTCCAACTCTATATTGAAACCCCCTTTTGGCCAAACCTAAACCTCTCGATATCATCATCATGCTCTCCATGCTCCTACCTCCTAAACCTAATCTCTCCTAAGCTCCTAACTTCAACAAGGATGGCTTTGAAAATTTGCCCTGGCAAATCAGGGCATTTCTTAAGATACTATAAAAGTGCCCTGAGGCCTCAGGGTGCCCCAATTCCTAGCACGGGCCCTCTTACTTAGTACTCGTTTGACACGTAGTGCAATCCTCACTATCTTGTTCCATTGCCGTAACTCTAGGTATCAGAGCCACTTTCCTTTCAAACCGCGCATCTCCGCACCTAGGGGAATCAACTTTTGAATTTTGCATTCGAAGGGACTTACAACACTTAGCCCCTAGGAGCCGCTGTCCTCGCGTTCTCTCGTAAACGAGTGCAACCACGACTGCGCCTAGAGCTAGGACGTGTTAGAATTATGTTGTTATAACTGCATGTAGTTCTAGCGTTAGTGTAGTTATCCTGATCTCCATAGTGAAGCGCTCTTCTCTCGTCAATCTCGTTCTACCCTAGGCTACTAAGCCTAGTACCATCTTGACATGGTTTCAGAGCTGGTTCTTTCCTAGAACCTTCACTTTTTTTTTTTTTAAGATCAATGGGCCCACCCGTCCCTATGGCGCACTACGACCGTCCCGTCCCCTGCCCGTCTCGTCGCGTCCCCTGCTCGTCGCGCTGCCCGTCCCGTCCCCTGACCGTCGCGCTGCCCGTCGCGCGCGACCCGTGCGCCCTGCCCGTCCGTCGCGCCCCCGTTGCACCCTGCCCGTCGCCTCGCGCGGTTTCGTCGCCCCACGCCCCCCCAGTCGCCTCGCGCGGTTTCGTCCCCCCCCCCCCTCGGTCACCCAATGTTGTTTCGTCCCCAGTCCCGTGCGCTGCCCCTTTGCCTCGACGGTGGTCGCGAGCGCCAGCGCCAGCCCCGCCCTCCAGCGCCATCTGCCGTGGGGGAAGGGGGGAGATGAGTGGGTGGCGAGTGAAGGGGGGATATGCAATGAAGGGGTGGCGGGAGAGACTCTGCTGTGCCAGCAACCGCCCCTCCTCCTCCCTCTCTCACTGCTGAGCAGGGGGGAGGGTAAGAGAGAGTGGTGGAAACAGCAGCCACGCATCTGCAGCTGCCGCCCACTGCTAACGTGGCACCTATAGCTGCAGCCCCTGTCTCCACCTTTCGTCTTTAGTCTTTCGTCTGCTGCTGCTGGCGCAGGTGCTGCCGTTGAGCATGCTGTGTCGCCGCACGCCGCTCTCCAGGCTACCTGCACCGCATGCATGCTCCCCCCTTTCGACTTTCGTCTTTCGTTTTGGCTAAGGGATTTCTGCAGCTGTATCTACCACTGTTGCACCAGGTTGCTACTGCTTTTGCGTGCTGCTACTTTGTTCTGCTTTGTGTACCCCTGCAGGTTGTGTTGTGCACTTTGCTATTCCTGCATGCAGTTAAGGGGGGATGTCAGAATTGCATTGTTATAACTGCATGTAGTTCTAGCGTTAGTGTAGTTATCCTGATTTCCTGGCGCTTCGCTCTTTCCTACCCTATATGTTGTGCCCCTCTCCATAGTGAAGCGCTCTTCTCTCGTCAATCTCGTTCTACCCTAGGCTACTAAGCCTAGTACCATCTTGACAGGACGGGCCGCCGTCCCTCAACATGGCTGAGCACATCGACGTCATGACGCTCACGCAAGAACGCCTCAACAAACTGCTGCAGCAGCTACTTGAAAGTTTCGAAGAAACAGCGACCATGACGGCAGAACGCACGTCCTTGCAGAATGACGTCGCACGAGCACAATAAGAACAATCACAAGGCACACAATGACAACCCGCACGACAGACATCGCAACATTGAAGAGCGGGGCAACCCTCGAGCGCGGCTAGTGATGGTGTCGCCCGCAACAACGGAGACGACGACCACGGCGCGCCACACCTCGGAGCGATGAATGCGGCCAAGAGCCAACCTCGCGTCACGATTTCGGTGCCGACCGGCGAGTCAGCACTGCCGTCTCCGATGCCTCAAGACGCAGCGTCCGCCTTGCTTCGATCCAAGTTCAGGTTATTTACCATGAATGCGTTTTTCGATGCGAACTACGTCTCGGAGGATACGGCGAAGATTCGCTGCGCCATGTCGTTGCTGCGAGGACCCGCCATGGATTGGTGGCGCGTCATCGTCACGAAGACGATGGACTACGCGACTCTGCCGACACGGGAAGGACAAACTGGAGCCTGGGCACCGTCGTATGTCGTGGAAGTGACCCAGTATCGCACGTGAGGTGCATGGTGCGCAGGTCTGCATGCGAGATTCGAGCCAATTGCGGCTTCAATTGCGGCGCGCCAGAGGCTCCGCACTTGGCGTCAGCTTGGTTCCATCCAGGACTACACCAGTTGGTTTCTGGCGTTGTGCAAGCTGGTTGGATACATGCATGAGGGAGAGCGAATCGACCACTACATCGGCGGCCTGAAACACGAAATTGCTCAGGAAATCCAGTATCGCAATGTGACCGAATTCCAAGATATTCTTGCTACGGCAGAGAAGCTCGACTTTTTACGCCAACCTAGACCGGGGTCCTACAGCAATAGCAGCAGTTGGGGACATCGGCCTTGTGGGTTGAACGAACACGCCACGATGCGCGCTGTCGCCGCGAATGCCACTGTCTGCCACTGTCGCGCAGGGCGCTTCTTCGCGTGCAATAGGCCGGGACACCGCAAAAGCAAATGCATGGAAAGCGGGAAGCCGAGCAGCAGAAACAGACCAAGAAGCAGGAAAATGCTGGGAGTCAGTTGCAGACGGGCCCTTTACTAACAGGCCACGCCACTCGCCCGACCCAACCGACCCTCACCGAGTGATTGTGCCGGTTCACGCAATCGACCACACCCGACCGAATATGGACGGTACCACGGTAGATAGCCCCATACTTCTTAATGGGAAGATTGGGACAGACATAGTTAAAATCTTCATAGACGGAGGAGCTAGCCTCAGCCTGATCAGCATTGCCACAGCATGGAAACTGAAAATGCCACTGGACAGGTAATAAGTTAAGATAGATGCACGAATGGTCAACGGCACGCCACTAGCGATACGGGAACGATTGGACCGAGTTTTGATTCGATGCGGAGGTAGCTTCACGTTTAGCCATGAAATGCTCGCAACGACCCTCAACAAGACCGACGTTGTTTTTAACTGTGATTGGCAGCGACGACACAATCCGCGAATCCACTGGACGACGGGTAACTGCACCATGCAAGTGAACGGTAACAACATCGCCTTACCTCGCTAGGGTTCGTCTTAAGTCTTCATCGGTGCATGTCAGCGCAATCACGATGAAACGCGCCATAGCGGCAGGAGCCTTTCGCCCGCTTTTAGATAAGTGCGTCATCGTATACATAGATGCCATACTGATTCAAAGCCCAGACGGAGCACATCACCTACAGGACATCGAAGCACTTCTTCAAATACCGAGAATCGCCTACTGACCAAAGCCTCTAAGTGTGAGTTTCTATAGGACAGGATGCAAAATTTCGTGCATATAATTTCAGCCAACAGAGTGGAAATAGACCCAAAAAATATCGCTACGATTCAAGCATGGCACGCGCCGACAAATCTGACCGAGCTGCAGTGTTTTTTGGGGTTCGCCGGTTCGTCCCCGACATGGCGAAGCTAGCTGCCCTGCTGACTGATCTGCTGAGGAAGGGGGTTGAGTACACGTGGGGGGAGAAAGAGCAAGCTGCCTTCTCGGCCCTCAAGAAAATTTTGTGCTCGCCGCCCGTACTGCACATTTTCGACCCACACCGCTCGTTCGAACTAGTCACCGATGTAAGTAACTGTCAGAGGTCCACTGGGGATCCCCGATGATCCTAGGGAAGGGTTACAGGCATGTTGGCCTGGGGGGTTATGGGCGCACTCACCCGCTACACAAACAAGCCCTTTTATCCCAGTGGTTAGTGGTTGGGATTCTGACAGTAACATCGCCGTGGGAGCAGTACTATTGCATGACTTTGGGAACGACCTCTAGCCAATCGCGTACGAGTCTCGCAAGCTTCACCCACCCGAACGCAACTATCCGATACACGACCACAAGATGCTGGCGATCTGCGCACGTTCAGAGTGTGGCGATACTACCTTACCTGAGCTGAGTCGATGTGACAGTACAGACAGACCACAGATCACCTCCGCGCCCATCCAAATCTCAATCCGCGACAGATTCGCTGGTCGGACTACTTGGAGACTAACTTCCACTACATCGTCACGTACAATAAGGGGGCCTCAAATATTGCCAACGCATTCACCCGCCCCACTGCCCAACTTCATGCCATCCTACTCGCCCAAACCAAATCACTATTAACAGGCTTATTCACCCACGGATACCGCACAGACCCATTTTTCACGATCGAAAATTCATGGCAGTTGACAGAAGTTAAGGGAGTGTATTACGTAAAAGCCGGTACTAATCGCATCTGGGTACCATCATATTCACTATAGAGGGAACTTCTACTGCAGGAGGCACACTACGGGGTTACCTTGGGTCATTTCGGGGTAGAAAAAACGCGACAGCAACGCAACGGTATTATTACTGGTCAGAGCTGTTGATCGACGTATAGCACGGCGTGGGATCGTGTCCTACGTTTCAAGTGAAGAGCTCGCGAAAATGAAAGGCGGGTCAATTGCACCCGATTCCATAGCCCGAGCGCGCCTGGCGGCAAATTTACCATGGATTTTGTCACGGGGTTACTTTCGAGCCCTGGGGGTAACGACGTGGTAACGGTCGTCATTGAAAGACTGACAAAAATTGTTCAATTCGCTGCATGCAAGAAATCGATCTCAGCCAAAGAAACCGCTTGCCTGTTCATTGCAACCGTCGTCCGACTGCACGGAACACCAGCCGCATTAATCAGCGACTGCAACACAAAGTTTACCAGCAACTTCTGGAAGAACCTTTGGGAGCAGTTCGGGACCAGGCTACAGTTCACCTCGACGTACCACCTCGAGGCCGACGGTCAAACGGAGCGGACAAACCAGACCATGGAGGAGCTGATTCGTGCAACGTGTGACGATCCGACAACATGGGAGCAGCGGCTGCCGCTGATCGAGTTTGCGTACAACAACGTTACGTCAGCGACGACGCAGCAGTCCCCGTTTTACCTGAACTACGGGCAAAACCCAACTGTGCCCATGACGCCGAGTCTGGGACAACCCCACGCCACGCGCACAACAATTCATCGAGATTTTGCAAGCTGCTGAACCAGAGCCACGGACGCAATAAAAAAAGCCAACATCATCGCGAAGAGAAACGCTGACCGCTATCACCACCCGGTAACATACCAGTCAGGGGATTACATACTGCTTGACACACAGAACTTAAGACTGTCCATCGTACCAAAACTGCGACCATGTTACTGTGGTCACTCTAAACCAGCCACATGATCACCCCAGTTACCGCCCATTGACTGTTGTCGACCGATTGGTAATTCAGCCCATCTTTCCACGTCAGCCTACTTCGCCCATTCCAACCACGAGCCAACTGCCTAGCCACCGCGCGCCAACTATGACTCGCCCTACATCGGAGCCGATCGTTGAGCCCGAGAAGATTTTGAGCCATCGGATTTGACACCCCACAGGCATCAGGAGGATTGGGTTCCTCGTTCGCTGGAAGGACCGCACGCCAACTGAAGATATCTGGGTGCCCCTGGCCAACATTGCAAGCCACCCTGCCCCACAAGTGTACCTGAGGTTTCCGCGATATACACGCACTAGCGGAGGGGGCTTCTTGGGGAGGGGGGGGGGGAGACGGCTAGTGTAAGGCCGTTTCTCAACATTCCTTATCGCGACCATCAACATCGCGTACAGCAGCAGCCGTTGTTCGCCCGTTACTACAAACGGGGCCTTGCCAACTTCGCGCGCACTGTTTCACCAAACCATGCGCCGCTGGCCCAGCCGAGTCGGCCTATGCTTTGGGACTAGCCCGAACCTCCATGTTAGCCTAGCACTAGCTAGCTCGCACGTGCCGCTTTACTGTTTGCATGTTCGCACATAAGTATTTGCTCAATGCCTTTGCTACTATTTTGTACTCGTTTGACACCTCGTGCAATCGTCTCCATCTTGTTCTGTTGCACCGATAATAGTCAACGTGGAGATGTCATCAACAGAAATGGAACATTTACGTGGGAGTAGAGTACAACATAGAAGTACCAAACCCTAAATATTTGTACCCTACACTGGCTACCCCACTACAGTCGAGAATCATATATGCAATATAATTTCTCACACCCCCATAGGCAGAGTGGGGGATAGCAAGAATAGCAAGCGGTCATAAGACCAGTCAAGAGGGGAAGCCTAACAACGCTCAAAGTGGATCTCAAGATCACAACAAAGTCTGAGCCGAGCACAAGTAAAGGGCCACAAGGCCAGTTCACATGCAGTGTTATAATAGCACAAACCGTACAGTGATCACAACCTAACACAAGAAAGGATGCATGTATATATATAGATATATATACGTATTTATAGCTACATCAAAGTATAAGGCAAATTCAAGTGACAAGAAAGTGAGGCAGAGTAGGCGCAAGACCTAGATCAGTGCAGAAACGTTGATGATCACCAGACCTTAAAGCATTTGCGAAGAAATTAGCAGAGCTGGCAAAGCTGGCCACACTGCTGGAGCTCTCGTGCCAAAAAGTAACGGAGAACAATGTGCTTCGTTCTGTGCTCATGTCTTTGCTTTTGACGCAAAGCAATCATGGTCTTTTTGTTGACGTACAGAACTGGAGGAGAACGAGGCCGCTCACCCATGCCAGTCAGCAAGTAGGTCAGCCAGTGCAACTCCTGCGTAGCCATAACCCCAGCGTAGATCTCGACCTCACAGCTGGAACTAAGCACACAAGACGAGCGGACCTCCAGGAGACAGAACCAGGGTCAAGACTGAAGGTGTAACCCTGTGACGACTGCTGAGTCTCCTGGTCATCAGCCCAAGAAGCGACTGTGTGCTCTATGAGTACAATTGGGCACTGTCCTCCAAGCACAAGCCCCATGCCCGATGTACTGCACAAGTAGCACAGTACCCTCTTCGCAGCCCTGTAGTGCTCAGGACGGTGTCTCCTTGGTGCTACGTAGTGCGCCAAGATGTTGAGAGGATAATCGAGGTCAGGCCGAGTGCACGTCATCCGGTACATGAGGCAACGCATGGGCCACTCAACTCTACGGACTCGTTCGAAGGGGGAGCTGAGAGCGAGTGACTCATAGACAGAGGAGTGGACTGTGGCAAGGAGAACCGAAAGCTGAAGCGCTGAAGAATCTACTACACCATATGTGACTCAGTCAGAGTGATGGTGCGCGTTGCTCCGTCCGGGATGACCTGTAAGCCAAGATAGTTTCGCAGCTTACCCATGTCAGTGCATGTGTGTCTCTTTCGCAGCTCCGCCTTCACAAGACCAAGTCGTCGACGTACACGAGGATGTAGAACCGCGGCAGAGAAGGGTCCGTGTGCAGTAACAATGACGGTTTAGCAGTCGAAGACACAAAACCAAGAGCCGCCGTTGTCGTCCTCAGTGTGTCATTCCACTCGCGGGGTGACTGTCGGAGACCATAGACTGGCCGCCGGAGGCTCCACTGAGTACCTTCAGAAAACGATCCAGTGAAGCCAGGTGGGCGGCGCAGCCAAATCTCCTCGTGTAGGGTGCCCTCCAAGAAAGTTGTCGAGAATTTGAGCGAGTGCATCTCGTAGTCACGCTGTGCTGCAATGTGCAATAATACCTAAAGAGTGGTAATCTTCGGGATGGGAGGGAAGGTATGGAAAAAGTCGACCCCCTGACGCTGACTAAATCCTTGTGCAACATAACGCATCTTGAAGACAGATGGAGGACTCTGTGGTCGTTTCACCCTGAAAATCCACATACCATCGACTATGTTCGCTCTAGGAGGGGGAATTGTGTCGACGTAGGTGCCTGTGGACTTCCAGGATGCCTTCTCTGCGTCCTGAAAGGACTAATTGTCCGTAGTTGCCTCTGCGTAAATTGCAGGGTCGGGATGTCCAGTGCATCCAGGTCTCCCTCAGGGGCAAGCTGCACAGCAACGAGATGAGATACAGCATCCGCAAGGCACTTTAACTCAAACTGCCTGTAGTAAAGGCGAAATAAGACTCGCGAAGTAGTAAAGGCGGCAGTAAGCGAAAAAATCAATAAACTTAGTGACTAAGGCCGACGCAGCCACGACTCAAATGTAGGGTCAATGACAAGCGTGGCCATATACCGCGTGACAGTAGGACTAATAGCACGAGCAAGGTCAGACTTAACGTCAGGAACATCAGGAAGAAAGGACACTGGAAGAAACGGCAAAATAGGACATTGTGCAAGAGAGGAAGGACGAAATGCCATAGTGTGCGCACTCAGAACAGATGAAGGGCGAACACGGCGACCACGATAAACAGCAGGTGAGGTAGGATGCGACGCAGGCTCTTGACGCTCAGTCAACGAGTCTGTCAGCTCAGTGTAGCGAGAAGGGACAGGCAGTGGGGAGTCAAGCAGTAGCTGTAGCTGAGACAGGTCACTTGGTGGAACAATAGGGGAGGAGCAATACCAGTGGTAGGCGGCTCTACAGAGGCAGACCAAAGAGGAAGAACCTGGTGAAGTGCTGAGCTGGGTGGTGGCAGTGACGACTGCGGCTATTCTCAGAACAACGGTTGCCACTGCCGTGAGTGCGTAGCACCCCCAGCGTCTGGACCTATAGCACCAAAAACCTCTAGTACGTCCAGCGGCTGGACCTCTAGCATCAGGATCTCCAGTAATGCCAGCTCCAGCACCTCCAGCTTCTAGTACCTCCAGTACCCCAGCGTGCAGGACCACCGATACTAGAACCTCCAGTACCGTCAGCTCCAGCATCTCCAGCTCCAGTACTTCCAGCACTAGAACCTCCAGTACCGCCAGCTCCAGCACCTCCAGCTCCAGCACCCCCAGAACCTCTAGCAACAGATTAAGGAAGTGGAAGTGACGATTGTTGCTGCTCCCAAAACAAGGGGCACCACAACCGAGGTGGCAGTGCACTCGCAGATCCTAAAGCAGAAGCGCCCTCGACTTCACCACCACTTGGATGCTCAGCAACCAGCACCCCTAGAGTCAGCACCCTAAAAACCAACACCAATAGAGCCAGTGCCCCTAGTGTCACCACCCTCAGCAGCACAAGAGTCCACAACGTTAGGCTCCAGAGGCGGCAAGGACGACCAAGGCGGAAACTGGGAAGCATCTCCAAGCGGGGTGAGCGGCGAGAAAACGCCGTGTCGTCAGCAGCGGAGTCACCCACTTCAGCCGGGCCAGAGGGGTCTAAGGAGACCTTTAAAGGGTCAACCAAGGGGGTGGTGTGACTTGAGACACACTTGAGGGAGCAGGACGCGAAGGGGGGAGGGGTTCTACCGGGCGGTAACGTGGAACCAGGAAGAGGGGAACTGTTGTGAGGGAACCACTGTGAGGGAAAAGACGTTAGCAATAGTCTGACTCGTAAAAAATGACGTCGTGGGAGGACAGGACACGGTGCGTGGCTGGGTGGTAAAATTGTCAGGGCAAAGCGTTGTCAGGAAAGCCAAGGAAGATGCAGCAAATGGTTAGGGGAGAGAGCTTGCCTGCGGTAGGATCACGTACAAGGGCAAGCAAACCCCAGCCCCGGAAAGCCGATGCATCACCAAACTCCCCCGTCCAACACAGTGTAGGCAAGGTCTCTGCTCGGACATATCAGCCTAGAGGTTGAGCTGATTTGTGACGTGTCGAACGGCAAACGACCACAGAAAATGGGGAGCAGCCGCATGAATCCTAGAAGTGCGAGAAACCTCCATTATCAAGCCAAGGCGGCGCTCAGTGATCCCGTTCTTCTCTGGAGAGGTCGGAAGCGTGAACGTCTAAGCGTTGCCCTTATCACGACAAAAGTCCTCGAGAATACGGGAGGAAAACTTTTCATCGCTATCATGGTGCAGACGTAGAACAGGGAGGTCCTGATGGAACCGCGCTTTTAGCTGGCGACAAACTGTAGGGATCAAAACAATATGGACATCTCCCTTATGCTCTAAAGGAAACACCGTGGTATAGCGCATGTAGTCGTACGACCTGTAGGAAGTAGCGCTTCCAGCATGGCCCAGCGACAAGGCAGGGCCCGACATGTCCATGTGTAGCAACTGCAAAGGAGCAATGGTTGGAGAGAACGAGGAGGAGTGAGGAGCGGCGCGCTGCCGCCCCTCGACGCAGGTGGTGCATGGCAGCGCAAGCTACGGCGAGAGCAGGGGCAAGGACCTCGAGAGGCCAGAGACAAGGAGATGCGAGTGCATGCGACACACACGTTGTAGGGAGGGGTGACCAAGATGGTGGTGCCAGAGGAGAGACAAGGGCGCGAGCACCGAACACAAGCAAGACGCAGTTGTCAATGGAAGTGGTGTGTTGGCCCCGTCCTCGCTTGGGCGGAGCCGACTTCGTTGTTGGGTGTACGAGAGGTGCAACTGGGCGACTTGCAGCAGTGGGCGACGCCGACTTGGGCGAGCTGGTCGACGGGTTTGGTCGACCTGCATGGGGCCACTGCAATGCTGCCGACTTGGGAAGCCGGCGACCTACCTCAACTGGTGATCGGCGATGTGGCTCGTCGACCTGAAAGTCGGCGCCGACTTGGGAGGTCGCCGACTTGCAATGTCACCAACTTGCGAGGTCGCCGACTTGGGAGGTCGCCGACTTAGGAGGTCGCCGACTTCAAGAGGCCGACCTGGAAGTCGGCGCCGACTTAGAAGGGCGTCGACTTGGTGATGCCGACCTGGAGTTGGTCGACCAAGGATGTGGTCGACCTGGTAAGGTCGATAGGAAGTAGTCGTCGATTTGGGTGGTCGACGGGCACGTGAAGGAGTAGCTGGTCTACGTGGTTGCCCAGCCGACCAGGTTACCTGAGTGACGAGGTTTTGCGGAATCACGCGATGGTCGGCCAGATGTCCATGGCGAGACCGACCTTGGTGGTGGTATCCCGAGGTCGACGTGGCTGATCAGGTGCATTCGTCAGCATGAGGTTGATTTGGTGTGTGCGTTGTGCAGGTGAAAAGGCACGGCACGCCAATCATCTGCGAGCACCTGCGAAGTAGGTGCGCTGCTGTCATGCAGGCGCAATGCTGGACGCCGTCGACTTGCTGCAGCGTTGGCACGCCGTCGACTTTGCACAGCTGGAGCGCGATCGACCAAGCATTGCTGGAACGCGGTCGACCGTGCTGCGCTGGCAGTCGACCTGCTTGCTTACTAGTTCTGATTTAGTCTTGTCTTGCCAACCCTATTCTGCACTATTGTTGTTATGTTTTCCGAGTGAAACTCTTGCAACTCTTCCTTGTGAACTAGCAAGTAGTGTGCGTACAAGGAAATGACTAAGGGAGCGAATGCTACGATCACTCCCACCCCGTGCCTAGCCCGTAGTCTAGCTCCCGTTGTAGTAGTTATCTCCGCATGGTGCTCGCCGGGCATGCAGATCGCCTTGACGTCGTGCAGGGACTATCTTGACGCCGGCCACCAGGCGTGGCACTTCATCGAGTCGACGTACCAGGTCACCGACGACCCGTACATCGGCCAGCTCGAGGAATAGATGACGCACCTGCGTATGGGCGACCAGGAGACGGCGACCGACTACTGCAACCGGGCACGGCGATTTCTTGCCACCATGAGGATGTCCGGTGTGCAGTACTCGACGGCGTCGTACGTCACCCACGTCCTGAAGGGGCTCCCGAGGAGCTACAACTTGATGAAGCGAAAGTCAGTGGTGTCGAGCACGCGGGCGACGCTCAACAAGGACTTTCTGACATCGTACATCCTCCAGGACGAGGTGATGCAGGAGGCCGAGCGGTCCATGGAGCTCCTGCTGTCAGAGGTCCACTGGAGATCCCCGATGATCCTAGGGAAGGGTTACAGGCACGTCGGCCTGGGGGGTTATGGGCGCACTCACCCGCTATATTAACAAGCCCTTTTATCCCAGTGGTTAGTGACTGGGATTCTTACACCTGCCGCAGGTGAACTATGCTCAACCCGACAAAGCAAGGCGGTCGACCGGGACAGCGCGGACAGTCTGGCGGCAGTGCAAGCAATGGCGGTAGGCCGACCAAGGATGCCAACAAGCAAAGTTGGCAAAGGATGGCGGTCGAGGAGGAGGAAGTCGACGTCGGGAGTGCTAGACCTGCCACAGCCCCGACCACATCTCCTTCAAGTGCCTTGACCGCAGTGACTCCGACGACGACGACGCCAAGGGAGGCCGCGGGAGGTCGGCCAGCCATAGTCCACGTCGAGGAAACAAGCCGCGCAAGGAGAAGCAGTCGAGCAAGTCGACGTTGGTGAAGGGCACCGACTCCTCTGCTGGCGGCAAGGGGCGAGACAGCAAGGAGGCGTCGTGCTCGCTGGTCGGCGTCGTGGAGCCGACCGTTTTGCTGGCGCCGGAGGCCGGCGAGGACTTCCAGGCGGAGGCGGCAGCTGTGCAGTCGAACCCGTTGGTGGTCGTGCTTTACAGCGGCTGCTTACACCACCTAATGGGGACAAAGGAGCCCTTCGTCGACTTGGAGCCGAGCAGCGACGTGAAGCACGTGCGCGACTTCAATGGGGCGCTCCAAGATGTCCAAGGCCGTGGCACGGTCGCGTTGCAAGGGGAGGCCAGGAAACGGGTTCTCATTCCCGACGTGCTGTACGTCCCGGACATGGTGGCGAACCTGCTGTCGGCCGGTCAAATGAAGGAGAACGGTTTGAAGCTGCAGGAGGACGACGACGAGATGCTGCTCGTCTCGGCGGCCGGGGATGTCCTTGGCAGGGCGTCCTACACTGGCCGAGTCCTCTCCACCTACCTGCGTCCTTGCTCAGCGAAGTCGACAACGTGCACGTCGAAGGTGGTGGCTCTGCAGACGATAGTCTCAGCGACGAAGTCGTCCCCGGACAGGCTACATGCGAGGCTCGCCCACGTCAGCATGGACACCATCCGGAGCTCGGCGAAGCACGAGGTCGCAATTGGGCTGGACCTCAAGTTGGCGTCTGGCGGCGACTCGCCGAGCGTGCGTCGGCGGGAAGCTGGCGCGGCACACCTTCCCCGACAAGGGCTCGAACGTCGATGACGTGCTGGCCGTCGTGCACATCGACCTGTGCGGTCCGTTTCGCAGTGGTGGCTGCCAAGGATGGCAGCCTCTACTTCTTGCTGCTAAAGGACCGCAAGACCCGCTACGTCTGGGTGAGGCCGGTCGCCAAGAATTCGGACGTGCTGCAGGAGTTTATGCAGCGGCTGGTGGTGGCTGAGCGGCAAACGCAAAAGTCAGCATTGATGCTGCGTTCTGACCGGGGAGGGGAGTTCCTCGGGAAGAACTTCACCGCCTCCGTGGACAACAAGGGGATCCTCCACGACCTCACCTGCCCATACACTCCGCAGCAGAATGGCATGGCGGAGCGGGAGATGCGGACGGTGGTGGAGTCGGTGTGGACGATGCTGCTGCACATGGGTGTGCAGCACCACTAGTGGCACCTCGCTCTGCGGCAGGCCGTCTGGGTCCGCAACTGCCTTGAGAGGTCAGCGCTGCCGCCTAGGACGACGCCGTACCAACTGCTAACCAGGAAGAAGCCCGACTTGTCGCTGGCACGAGTGTGGGGCTGCATGGCACAGTTCCTCGTCCCCGAGTAGCAGCGTGGTGGGAAGCTGAAGCCGAAGGCCAAGTGGGGCCTTCACCTCGGCGTGTCGGAGGAGAGCAAGGGCTGGGAGCTCCTCGACATTACCGACAACCGGATGGTCACCACGTCGGACGTGGTGTTCTACGAGACGATGTCGCTGGAGGTGTGGAAGTCAGAGCACGGGCCGGCATCGGGACGAACACCGACCAACCCGCCGACAGACACCTCGACGGCGACACTGCCTCTGCTCGCCGAGGTCAGTGAGCTCGCTGATGAGGACGCTGAGGTCGTCCGCCCTCCTTCCCCTCCTCCTGCACCTCCTACCCCACCACTTGTCGCCGACCTACGTCGACTGACTTCGATGTTGGCCAGCGACGATGAGGGGAGCAGTGGGGCATTGCCTACGGCGCCGGCCGAGTGCATCGCAGGTGGCCGACATGACGTTCGGCAAGTCGGAGTGGGAGTGAAGTCGACACCGACCAGGGAGGAGCAGGCCAAGGAAGTGCAGCCGACTTCGGTGAAGCCAGCGAAGAAGGCATTAGTAGGGCAGCAGCCGACAGGGCAGTAAGGGAGCCGACCGTAGGGGAGAAGTCGGCAGGGAAGCCGACTGCGTTGCAGCAGGACTCTGAGGGCAGCAAAGCCGGTGACGATGAAGGAGACGTCAAGAAGTCCACTGACAGCGATGTGGTGGAGGTCCAGCCAGGACCACGGCGTACAGGCTTCGGAGGGCACCTGATTTCTTCATACCGGCCGCCTTCACCACAGTGTACGACGCCGCCGACGATGACTTGGCGTACGACGACGCCGAGGACGACGACGACCTGCCCGAGCTCGACCCCAAAATGCACGCTGATCCGGAGCACCGTTGGGACATCGCGACGATGACGGTGAAGGAGGCACTGACGAGCTGGAAGGGCAAGGTGGTGAAGACCGCCATGGAGGAGGAAATCCGTAGCCTCCTCGCCATGGGCACCTGGCAGCTGGTCAAACGCCCATCCGGCGTGAACATCATGAAGAACCGGTGGGTGCTGATGACGAAGTACCGCATCGACGACACCGTCAAGCGCGAGAAGGCGAGGCTGGTCGTAAAATGCTTCACGCAGGTGTATGGCGCCGACTACAACGAGACGTACGCGTCGATGAGCAGCTACGTCACGCTAAGAATTTTCCTCAGCATAGTCGTCGTCCTCGACTTCAACCTGATGCAGCTGGACATGAAGAATGCCTTCCTGCAAAGCAAGCTCGGCCGCGTACTGTACATGTACCAGCCGGACTACTTCAATGACGGGACCGGCCGGGTGTGCAAGATGCTGAAGAGCCTTTACGGGCAGAAGCAAACGCCGCTTGCTGTGGTACAAGGCGCTCAACGACGTGCTGGTTGGCGCTGGCTGGAAGAAGAGCTAGGTCGACGAGGACCTCTACTTCAAGGTCGGCGCTAACGAAGTGGCTGTTGGGTGCTGGTCTATGTCGACGACCTGCTCGCCGCCAGCAGCAGCACCGCGATGCTGAAGGAGCTGAAGGAGCTGCTGGAAGCCGCCTTCGAGCTGCGCGGGATTTTGCCGGTGCAGAAGTACCTTGGCCTGGAGATCGTGCGCGACAGGCCGGCGAGGAAGCTGTGGCTGCACCAGCGGGGCTACGCCGACAAGCTGCGTAGGCGTTTCATCGACGAGGAGCAGGGCGGTCGGACCCCGAAGACGCCGGTCTCCGTCGACGCCTACGCCGAGCTCACCTTCGACGACGAGGAGGCACAGGAGCGCCAGGAGGAGGAGTACCGACAGAAGGTCGGCTCGCTGCAGTTCGCGGCAATGACGACGAGGCCGGACATCTCGTTCGCCTGCAGCAAGCTAGGGAGTGGCAGTGAGGAGCGACCAGCACTGGCGCGAGGTCGACCGCTGCCTTGCCTACCTCGCCAACACTCGTGACACCGCCCTGGAGTTCGGCGGTGGACCAGAGACGCTGGAGCTGGTCGGCTACGTTGACGCCGACAATGCCGACGACAAGCAGAACCAGACGAGCACGGGCGGCTACGTGTTCGTCTATGGAGGGGCCGCAGTCTCGTGGTCGAGCCAGCATATCAAGTGCACGACGCTGTCGTCGACCAAGTCGGAGTACATGGCGGCAACCGAAGCCGGCAAGGAGGGACGCCGACTTCGCTTCCTCCTCGCAGAGTTCCGGTAGCTAGACGCCGCCGACTGTCCTCAGGGTGGACAACAAGTCGGCCATCACGGGCAACCTCAAGCACATGGAGCGACGTCAGGCCTGGCTGCAGCACATGGTGAAGCGCGGGAAGTTTTCGCTGAAGTACATCCCGACCACCGAGCAGCCGGCTGACTTCCTGATGAAGGCGCTACACTACCCGGTCTTGAACCAGTGCTCCGTCGCAATTGGCCAAGTGCATCTGGCCGACGTGGGCGACAGCGACGATGACGTGCAACAGTAGGTGCCATGCCCTCTTGCATGGCTTGTGTGGTGACCGGCATGCTGTGTGTTGTGTGCACACCAACGAGCTATTCTCCAAATAGTTCTGCCGTGTAGGGTGGAGGCCCAAGCGTGAACGCAGCAGGGGAGCGTCAACAGAAGTTGTGTGTTGGCCCCATCCTCGCTTGGGCGCAGCCGACTTCGTGCTTGGGTGTATGGGAGATGTAGCCGGCTTGCAGCAGTGGGCGACGCTGACTTAGGCGAGCTGGTCGACGGGTTTGGTCGACCTGCATGGGGCCACTGCAATGCCGCGACCTCAACTAGTGATCGGCGATGTGGCTCGTCGACCTGGAAGTCAGCGCCGACTTGGGAGGTCGCCGACTTGCGATGTCACCAACTTGCGAGGTCGCCGACTTGGGAGGTCGCCGACTTAGGAGGTCGCTGACTTCAAGAGGTCGACAAGGAAGTCGGCGCCGACTTAGAGGGGCGTCGATTTGGTGATGCCAACCTGGAGCTGGTCGACCGAGGGTGTGGTCGACCTGGTGAGGTCGACTGGAAGTGGTCGTCGACTTGGGTGGTCGACGGGCACATGAAGGAGTAGCTGGTCGACGTGGTTGTCTGGTCGACCAGGTTATCCGAGTGACAAGGTTTTGCAAAATCACGCGACAGGTGTCCGTGGCGAGGACGACCTCGGTGGTGGTATCCCAAGGTCGACATGGCTGATCAGATGCATTCGTCGGCATGAGGTCGATTTGGTGTGTGCGTTGTGCAGGTGACAAGGCACGGCACGCCAATCACCTGTGAGCACCTGCGAAGTAGGTGCGCTGCTGTCATGCAGGCGCAATGCTGGATGCCGTCGACCAGCAGCGTTGGCACGCCGTCGACTTTGCACTGCTGGAGCGCGGTCGACCAAGCAGTGCTGGAACGCGGTCGACCGTGCTGCGCTAGTAGTCGACCTGCTTGCTTACTAGCTCTGATCTAGTCTTGTCTTGCCAACCCCATTCTGCACAATTGTTGTCATGTTTTCCTAGTGAAACTCTTGCAAATTTTCCTCGTGAACTAGCAAGCAGTGTGCGCACAAGGAAATGACTTAGGGAACGAACACTACAATCACTCCCACCCCTTGCCTGGCCCGTAGTCTAGTTTCCGCTGTAGTAGTTATCTCCGCAGTAGTTACGTGACCGGACGCGGCCACCTATATACACTTATTGTGCAGTGTGTACATGCTAGACCCAGGCCTCCAAGGGAATGTGGCGAGGTGGTCACCAGTCACTGCACCCGTACAGACCACCACGAACTCACCCCCAGGAGTGGTGGTAGTGACCAACAGATTCTGGAAGAAGAAGGTACTCACTAGGTTCGTAGCGAACGAGGGGAGGTGGCGGGTTGTGAGGGAGCCAAAGGGGCATGTCGAACACGGGAGAACATTGGAGCCGTGTGCAACAACTGGGCTAGTGGAGGGGTTGTCCAGAGTGACAAGTACAGGTGCTGTGAGCGGTGTAACTGTGGTGCAGTCACGGAAGTAGCACCGAACGCCCCGGAGTTCAGCGTGAAGGTGTGCAAAGCTTCCGCATAAACTGAACGTAGCTCACAAGCACCTACATTCGCCCCCTCTACAGAGACTAGCAAGGTCAGCTGTTCCTGCTTCTAAACAACGGATGCTACCACTGCTGCTGCTGCTACTGCGGCAGTGCAGGACGGCGGGGTGGTAAGAGGGGGGGAGGAGTAGTGCTTAATCACATTGTTGTAGAAACGTTGGGCCGACGTCACCTAGCAAAAGTGGGCCCTCTGGTCGAGCGACATGTGTGAGCAGACAACAATGTCGGCGACAGTGTCGCGGGCTGTGACGATCTGGTTCAGGAAAGATAATTCTGTTTAATTTTCCACCTGGGTACAAGGCGAGGCTATATATAGGCTCGACACAAAGGCAGTAACCCTGGTGTTACTAGAAGGTTCCGCGGGTCGCGAAGCGTCCCGAACGGGTCCTTCCCAAATTCGGTAGAAGGCAATTCGGTGGCAACCAAAAAGCCTAGAATTCGGTGCACTCTACCTAATTCGGTGCCTATAACTATAATAAATATAATAAAAACAATGAACCTAGGAAATCTAGCAAAAGCAAGCAAAATAAAGCAAAGCTAAGCTAGATAATGCATATTAAAGCATAATCAAGCTAGCAAAGCCCAGCAAAGCCGTCGTACTCTCACATGGGCTGTCCACTGTGTGCATGCAAGGCGGTCCGCCCTGTACTCCCAATGCACTTTCTCCCCAACGTCAGCAGCAGACTTAGTCGGAGTCGTGGGGGCCTGAAGGTACCTCGCCGTGTGCTCAAACAAGGAGACACCAACTATAATGAAACGCTGGAGGTACAGGTGCCCACGCTCTAGCCGCGACTTAAACTCGAGAGGGTGCCTGTCTGCATCAACCGCTAGGACAATGACAGTGGCCATGACAGGAACTAGGTCAAGCTTCAATACTGAGAAGTAGTTGCGGATCAAGGCATGTGCACATGTACACCAAGAGGTACAAACACGGGGATGGTCCGCGGCTGCTGTCGAGGCGAAACACTGTAAGAAGCTGTTTGACATTGTGACACTCATAAATGCTGTCACCATCTTAACTGATGCTGAAGTTTGTGGTACTTGCTGATGCGGTACTTAATGTGTTGTTGTCATAAACATTGATGAACATTGTATAACTTGCTGTTGAATTGCAAGATCAATGGCGACTGAGCCATCTCCATCGACAGCTTAAAACGTGAAGGACGAAGAAAATCCTCCAACGCCTCCTGATCCAGTTACAGATGCAACTGTTGGAGCAAGGCTGGCAAAGGTCAAACCAGAGCCAAGTGCTAGTGGTGCAGTGGACTACAGCGTATCACCACCTCCACTTTGCAAGTGGGCCTTACCGTTGTTGCCATCTGCCATGTCTGTAAGTCTGTCTCAATAGTGAAGATTCTGTCGCTGAAGATTGTAAGACTGTACTTTAGGAGGCCGTAAACTCTCCTGCAGCAGACATATCGTAAATAGAGTTTAGCCATGGGCAAATTATTGCAGCAAAAGTCTTATGAATTTTTATACTGGTGAGTATGACAACAAAAATATATAATAATGGAATGGTACAAAAAATATGTAGTCAAGCAAAAGCACCTATTTGGTGATGTACCTATATATGAAAGGGGATTTTTCTCGAGCCAACTACTTCAGCAATACTTTTCATGTGTCACGCGAACAGTCACTAGAATTTTTGCGCTACTATGCGTGACTCATGCGAAGAGACACGTGCTACACTAACATACGCACACGTTAGTACTACGATACTACTGTAGTGTTTTACTAATCGAACTACTAGATTGTATGAATGATTTTATTTACTTCAACACTCCCATACAATTTTGGAGCTTGATTTTGTAGGTGTTGTTGCTACCGTGGCCGACTCCAGTCAGCAGCATGCAATACTGAAACTTCGGTCGAGGTAGTCGTTTGGTCAGGTAATCTGCAGCAACTTCGCTAGTGGGACAGTAGGCGAGATGTAACTCGCCTTGCTCGATCTCGTCCTCAAAAAAAAAAAAAAAAATGTGGTTGGCGCCACAGGACTTGTTCGCAGTGCAGATCGCAGACTCGTTGTCATAGAATATTAAGAACTGTGTTACATACAGTAACTTCAATTCAATGAGTAACCCGCAAAGGTAAAGACCTTTCTTCGTTGCGGTGCAAGCAGCGATGAACTCTGCCTCTGCTGACGTAAGCGCAATCAGCTCCTTCTTGCATGACTGCCATGAAATTGTGCCAACAGGCTCCAAACGGAAGATGAACACCGAGCGCATATTTGCACTATTACCCATGTGATGTTTTTCTATGTAGCCAAGTAGTGAAAACGACAATCGCGGTGACTTGTGATAAGTTAGGCAGATCGTAGTTGTATATACGAAGTAGGAAACTGCTGCTTCAAATTCATGTAGATTCTTCCCTTCAGGTATTGAGCGAGCTAGTTAGTGGAGAATGATAGATCCGGACGGCAACTGACAGCACCGAATAAGAGACTGTTGAGTAGCTGCTGATAGCATGTGATACCGGCAACAAATAAGACCTCAGAAACGGCCGACGATGTAGAGCGATACGGAGTAGAGGCCGTAGTTGCATGTGAAGCTTCTCAGTGTATTTTTCTACCAAGAGGATAATCGAGTTGATGAGACCAGGATACAGCATCATCCTTGTAGAAATAGTCACCATGATATCCTTTTGCAGCTCCGCTTCAAAGTACGCAAGAATATTCTCGGTGCTCCTGATATAGAGTAAGTCGACAAGTAGTATGAATGCACTATCGCAACCAAGACGGTACCTTCCGTAGTCATGCAGGTGTTGGCGAAAGCCAATTGTAATCAATCGCTCATGAAGATGCTACTGCCAAAGACGTGGCACCTGCTTTAACCTGTAGAGCGACTTGTTGAGGTGACAGACCAGAGTAGGGCTCGTGATGGAACTAGTGTGTCTGCGGATAAATAATGTTTTTGACATATTGATCTGTCGAGTCTTTAAACCCAATGCGGCAGCGAAAACAAGTAGAATACGTATTGGCGTCTGATGCTGACTAGAGCAAATGTTTCTCCGTAATCAACTCCTTGCTTTTGATCGAAGCTGCGCACTACCTATCACGCCTTGAATCGCTTGATCGTGCCATTCGCGTTGGCTTTAAAGCCCAAGACCTGAATTACTCAACGGAAGTCAACGCTAAAAACTAGGTTCGGGAGGCAGGCATGGAGAGGTTTGGTTGGGCTGCGAGAGACTTTCACTCGCGAAACCGATTTGCGACAAAAGTTTCTCGCTCCCCATAATGGGTGGGGTCCTTCCCACAACCAGAAAAGCGCGAGCATACCAAACAAGGCGTGGAGTTCTAAATGGGCCATAGGATGACTAGGAATAAATGTGAAAGTGCTCATGGCCTATGCTTTAGTGGCTTTTTATTCTATCTCTTCGCACGATCTAATTGCTTTGCCTACCATCGGTGCAAGCATAACCTGAATTACGAAAGAAGGCAAACTGTGCACACTTTGAGTAGTTGTTCCTTCAGGACAGTGCGGTTGGGACTCTCGCCAACCATACTTGTTCTGCCCTACGACTCCGGGTTTTTTGGCACGACGTTTTCTGGTAACCAGCCTGGCTCGGGAAGTCAACTGTGGGTTCGGAAGGCAAACTGTGCACAGTTTGCCTTCCTCTTTTTTCCTGTGTTACGGACGGGAACCACTCACTCCACAGCAGCCAACCACACCGGCACACGTCCAAGCCGCACACGACTTCGTCACCACCATGCAGCAGCTATGGGAGAAGACTCAGCGGCGTCTCACCACGATGCAGAACTTCCAGAAGCAGTATGCCGATCGCCAATGACGAGATCACTCAGTAGCAGTCGGAGATCAGGTGCTTCTCGACACGCGCAACTTGAACCTGTCTCACCTACCATCCAAACTCCGGCCTCGCTTCTGTGGTCCATTTCTCGTGGAGGCACAGGTGACACCAGTTACATTCCGCTTGCGCTTACCAGATACATGGAAGCTTCACAACGCTTTCCATGTTCAGCTTCTGAAGCCCTACAGGGACCCCAACCATCAGTTTCAGGGCTGGCAGCTACCGCCACCACCACCTGTTCTTGTGCAGGATGAACCAGAGTACGAAATCGAGTGCGTTCTCACTCATCGGCGCCGCGGCAGCAAGACCCTCGAGTTCCTGATACGCTGGAAGGGATACGACCCCACTGAGGACAGTTGGGTTGCAGAAGCTGATATGGGCAACGCACGCCGTGCTCTCAAGGATTATCTTGTCAAGCAGGGTGTATCTCACGCCACCCAGCTTTGAGGGGGGGACGTGTGAGAGTACGACGCCTTATGCTTGTTCTTCATGCTTGCTTTAATTGTCTTACGCTACTCCTAGCTTAGGTTTATTTTATGCATGCATGAATTGCTTGATTCCTAGGTTCGTTGCTTTACTATAGTTATTATAGTTATAGGCACCGAACCAGGTTACGTGTACCGAACTCGAGCTATTCGGTTGCCACCGAATTGCTTTCTACCGAGTTCGGGAAGGTTCTATTTGGGTCGCTTCGCGACCCTCAGAACATTCGCGTAACACCTGGGTTACCTGCCTTGTGTCGAGCCTATATATAGCCTCGTGTTGTACCCAGGTGATCATTCAATTCAAACTCTCTTTTCTGAGCTCGATCGTAGATCCTCACAGCAGGAGCTCACCACTGGCGGTCAGGGCCGGCGCTCGGTGGGCAGCGGCCGGGTAGGCGCACGACGGCTGCGGCAGAGCAGCTGCGGCAGCTGCGGCAGAGCAAGGCCGCGTCGGCGGTAGGCTGCGACAGCTGCTGCAGGGCGGGGCCGTGACAGCTACAGGAGGCTCCGCGGCAGCTGCTGCAGGGCAGGGCCGGGACGGCGGCAGAAGGCTCCGCGGCAGCTGCTGTAGGGCGGGGCCGCGACTGTGGCAAGGCGCTCCGCGGCAGCTGCTGCAGGAGCGAGAACGACAGTTAGGCAGGGGCGGCGTGCGGGGCTGGAGCGCGCAACGCGACGAGCAGGGGCAGCCGCGGCGCGCGGGGCTGCAGCGCGCAACGCAAGCTGCGGGCGCGGCGCGCGAAGCCGCCGCGGGCTGCGCGAGGACGGCAACCGCGGCGCGCGGGGCTGCAGCGCGACGCGCGGGCAGCAGACGCGACCTGCGGGGCTGCAGCGCGACACGCGGGGCTGCAGCCCGACGCGCGGGGCTGCAGCGCGACGCGCGGGGCTGCAGCACGCAGCGCGGGCCGCGGACGCGGCGCGTGGAGCAGCAGCGAGCCGCGCGCGGGCTGCTGCAGGGCGAAGCCAGGTGGGGCCGCGTCAGTGGCAGGGCGTGGCCGCGAGGCGGGGGGGCGCTCTGCCCTGAAGGGCCTGCAGGGGCGGCTCGCGGGCCTGACGGGCCTGTAGGGGCGGCTTACGGGCCTGACGGGCCTGTAGAGGCGGCTCGCGGGCCTGCAGGGGCGACGTGCGGGTCTGACGAGTCTGCAGGGGCGGCGCGCGGGCCTTACGGGCCTGCAGGGGCAGCGCGCTGGCCTAGGGCAGTAGGAGGCAGCGCGAGGGCTGCAGGACGGCGCGCGCAGCGCAGCACGTCACAAGGCAAGGCAGGCAGGCAGGCAACACGTGGGGTAGCGCGGTAACCGCAACGGTAAGTGGGCCCGGAAAAAAAAAAAAAAAAAAAAAAAAAAAAAAAAAGGGACGGTTCTACGGACCTAGTGCTCTGAAACTATGTTAGAATCTAGCAGCAGGAATGAATGAACTAGCAGCATGATGGGTACAAGTAGGAAACCCTAATTTGGCCCCATATGGGCTACCCCACTACAGCCTACACAATAAGTAGCATATATGTTTGACAACTATCTTCAATATCTTGAGGTGTACCCTTTTGGCAAGCTTCGAAAACACTTGAAGCTTGAACCAAGGCTCCGGTTCTTCATCACAAACTCATCCTTGAGTTCTTGATGGGTCTGCTGCATACACCTGTGACACGCCGAACGTTTGTCAAGGGACGAAATAGAAACCGCGCACGACAAAATAAAATATGGCGCGGGACACACAAAATGTAAAAATTTTTAAAGTGTGTAACACTTTTCAAAATTGTGTATTGTGAATAGCGAAGCGAATTGTACCGAAGCAAAGGCTTCGGCGAAACGCTAATTCCCCTCTTTTTCGGTATAAAAGAGGGGGCGAAGGCCATTTGGCCTTCACCCACGTTTTCATTTCGAACTTTCAATTTCAAGTTTCGAGATTTTGATTCGTCCAAGCTGGCGAGGACCAAGACCCTGCCTCGCTTCACCTCTCCATCGACGCTTCTCTCCGACATTCTCGATCGGAACTTAGCAACGATGGCGCCGGCGAGAAACAATACCCCCGGGGCAAAGGAGTCACCTGCTCGTCAATCGACGGGACTTGAAAAAACGCCTCGGGAAAACGCTGCGGAAAAAAAGAAAGCGCCCTGCCGAGAATCACGCCGAAGCAACCCACACGGGGGTCGACGTGTTGCTCGGCGAGGGCGGAACAGTCGCGCGACCGTCTCAGCCACGCGCGACCCACACGCAGGCTCGTGGGCCTGCAGGCGGCGACAATGATGGCGATTTCGTCGCCATCCCTGCCGCCGCCACTGCAGATCCGAGCGGATCTCGTGCCCCCCCGAAACGCAGGGCGACAGATTTGGCCGCGTCAGTCGGGGCGGGCGCGAATCTTTCGCCCCCGCAACTTGCGGCACTGCTGGCGCTCCTCCAGAAGCGGGTCGCGACTCCTGTAAAAGCGCCTACAGCAACAAATGAAGAAGAAATTTCCGCATCCGCTAAGACTGCAAACGTGCGCAACAACATTTCTACCTCCGCACGTGTCGCCGCACCCACCCGCGCCGACAAAGGAAAGGCGCCTGCCGTCGAAGACGAACCGGCTGCCCTTGCTGTCATCGACTCCGACTATGACAGTGACGAGGGTGAGGAGCCAAACAATCTTATTCAGAATTTGCCTAACGATCTTCTTCCCCCTCTCCCCTCTTCTCATCCCTCGACCGCGGCCGCTGCCTTCAACCGCAAAGGCGTCCGCGACCAAGCTGAGGTCTTCGAAGCGCTCCAGATTTACTTGGCGCACGTGGACCACAAAATCCGCGGCGGCGACACTACCGGCGCGCTCAAGACCGTCACCCAAGCCCAAGATCTTATCAAGCGTCGTTTCGACGTGTTGGTTGTCGCCGACCACGCGGGCTTCGACGTAGCTGAGCGCTACCAGTTGCTGAAGACTACAGCGGTGCTTACCTCGCGCTCCTTCAAGATGGCAGTGGCGGACATGGCGGCGCACAAGCGTGTGAAGACCGGCCTCCCTCGCGGAAGCCGCTCTTTCTCCCGCGAATCCGTCGCCTTCATGCCGAAGGGCATGGGAGGAGGAACCAGCTGCTGCAGCTTCAAGGGCACCTGCTTCCGCTGCGGCCAGCAGGGACACATGGCCAGCGCGTGTCCCCATGGAGGCCATGGGGGCAATGGGCCTGCACCGGTGGTGTGAGCGAAGCCCGAATGTTCCTTGCCACCTCTCCTCTCTCATTGCTCCGAGGCGACCCTCGCCTTGATTGCCTTTGGAAAGGAGTTGGTGGAAGGGTATGGCAGGACCAGGGGGTTCAAGTCTTGGGCTTCAATCCAGAAGACCCACTTGCTGGATTGAACATTCTGATTAGGAACAGTTGAAATGGGGATAGAATCCTACGTGTTATTATTGTGCAACACCTTCAGTTCCGGGTCCATGGCTTTGTGCCATTTTTCACTACGAGGCCCTTGAGAGCTTGCTTAAGTATTTTGGCTAGTTAGGGATTCGAAAGTTATGTACAGCGATTACTTAGCACAGTATCTGACAATAGCGAGTCTGTTCCTCCACTTTGATAGTAGCAGCTTCGTCACCAGCTTCAGGGTTAAAGTTGAATATGAGGCCTTGACGTTCGCTTTCATTAGAGGAAACAGTGATAGGTGTAGTTGCCCTGTTATCAGCAAACTCGCAGTAAACTTCGACAATGACTTCATTGTAGGGATCCTCCTTGTCGATCTCAATTGAAATTGAGTAGTAAGTAGTGGCATCGACAGCTGCTAACGCATCCGCGACAGCTTCCTCCACTGCGCATGCTTCGTCGATTTCTGCGGCGAAGGTGCGTGCACCAGTCAACTTTGCAGTCAAAACGTCCCTGTTGTTGCACTGATGCTGCCAGGTGTTGTATGTGAGCCTATAGTAACTGATACTCAACATCCCGTATTTTCCACACAGCAAAGTGTTATTGTATGCCGATAAAAATTCCCCACCTTGCTCGTTGTGAGACTCTTCCTGCAGATGTATTCGGCGGCCAACTCTATACCATTCACCCAACAACTCGTAACTTTTTCGTGCTACCCAATCTACCTGTCCACTCCTTCTGCGGTGTTGAGTTGTTTTGCAGGGACGTGGATGACAGGAGGTTGTGAAGCAACACTTCATGGTCCATCATAAAAGGCCACTGCCCTGATAGCAGGCGTGATTCCATGAGAAGCTTATGCATGATAGCCTGCAGCATCGTGTTCATCCTTTCTGCTACACCGTGCTGTTTATGCTGGTAAAATAGCAACTACAGCTTCTTGATTTCCCTTTCAACTTGCTAATCCTTGAAACGATGTAAGAGGTACTCAAGAGCTCTGTCAATCTGAAAACTTTTCAGCTTCTGATCTCTATTTTGTTCTGCTGCTGGAAGCCATGCCGCGAATGCGTCGAAGGCGTGGTCACACGACAAGATAAGCACGTGCCAAATATAGCGTGTTGTCGCGTGTATGAAGGTAATAATGCAGTTCAAATCATGTTGCCCTTCTTGTCGTGGGATGACTACAATATCGCTGAGTGTTGTATGCACATGCGCTAGGATTGTGATGAGATGGAAATGGCTGCCAAGGTTCCGGACACAACGTGCAAATGTGTCGAGGTTGGCGAAGCTCCTGTCCACTAGTATGTAAGCGCGCATCTTTATCTAGCACACCTGCTCGAATCGCATTGTAAGTAATTGAGCCACTGGGATGTCCTAACCGCTTAAGCCAAATGTCTTCTCATATTGCTTGTCATGTAGTTTGACAGTAGAGATCGGAGTTTACGGAGTAGGCGTTGAAGTTCACAGGACTTCGGCGTGTTTTTGTTTTGATCGTTCCACGTCGTGTAGCTGAAGAGCCGACGATGAGAGGACGAGTTCAGTGTGAAGAGGTTGAAGGTAAGGATGGATGTTATATATGTGCTGCCGCTTCCCTGCTGGTACTCATCGATTATACTGCTGCTCGTGATCTTCCTGGTGTTCCTGCTTCTGATGCTATCAGTGTGACGTCTTCACGTAGGAACCAAAGATGAAATGGTTCAGTGTTCAGCTTCTTCGGATGATAGTCTGTCCAAGAACCGAAGGCGATGATATGGTTTCTACTAGTGGAGCTCCCGTCATGCTCAATGTAAAGTACGAACACACCACCTTGTTGCACTGCTTTTGCCATGTAAAAACCACCGTTTGAAGAACATAATTTGATTTCCTTGTTGTCTCTATCACACTCCAAGTGCACTGCGCATCCCATGGGCTTTCTTATGCTGAGAAGATTATAGCCGCACCCATATATGATGAGGACAGGAGAGAGCTGTAAAACTATGTTTTTCCCTGGCGACTAAAGAAGAGTGGTACATTGGCGTCGAGTATGTAACGCTCGGTTGCTTGCAAATGTAACGGTTGAAGTCGAGTTTCATGCTTGATGAAGAAACCGTTGTTGATATCTGACGTGCACTAGCCGCAACGTCTTGTGTAATGTATGCCGATGTTCACTACAGTGCTGCTGGATCTGCTTGCTCGCCTACTCGTAGCCTAGACTTCTTGCGTAATGCTAGTCTTGATCCTAGTTCTTCCAGTCTAGGTGCTTGTGCAACTACTAGCATATATGCACCTACGGCTGACACGTCTCTCTCTTTCATGCTAGACTCTTACATGTCTCAGTGCTTCTCCCGCAACCATTCGACTCCCTTGGAGAAGAAGTCCGATGCAACTTCTACCCTGATCAGGTTGTTGCTGGCCACTAATACCACTCATGACCGTCGCGTCAGTTGTCCTCACTCTGACCGTGGGGGTGAGTTTCGCTCTGGCATTCTTCGCAAATTTGGTAGCGAGCAGGGCATCGCCCTGTCCTGGACGCTTCTAGAGTCCCCACAGCAGAATGGGGTTGCTGAGCACTGCATAGGCTTTGTCATGAAGATCGCCCGCACCTCCATGATCCATGCCCATGCACCCCATTTTCTGTGGCCCTACGTGGTTCGCTACACCGCCAACCAGCTGATCCTCTGGCCTCATGTCTCACGGCCAGAGGCTTTACTGACTAGTCTTTGGATTGGGTCTCCTGGTGTTGCATCGGGGTTACGTATCTGGTGTTGCATTGCACTTGTCCGCAATGCCTCTAGCAACAAGCTCTCAGCTCGCACCCTCCCTGTGTCTTACTTGGTTTACCGGTAGACTATCTGAGTACATCTTTTACCACCTGCCCTTCCACCGATTCCTCAACTTTTGACAAGTCTATGTCCTACTACGCCAGCTGCCCATGTCGAGGACTATCGGTTCTCATCCTTTCTTTGTCCCCCTCCTGCTCTCGCTCCTCTAATACAGCCTTCCCTCCTGATCCTGCCCTGTTTGGTGTGTCTCACGCTACTCCTCTCCCCTTGGTAGAACATCAGTTACCATCTCCTTCCCCACAATCGTCCTCACATTCACTGGAGCAGCGTTTGGCACTATTGCGAGAGATTGCGTTAGACTCTGGAGATGTTGGTGTTGGAGGCACGGGCACTAGAGGTGCTAGTTCTGAGGGTGCTAAAGCCAAGGGTGCTGGCGCTATTGGTGCTAGTTACTAGTGTGTGATGCTATCTGTGTGACGTCTTCACACGTGAATCTGAGACGATCTGGTTCAGTGTTCAGCTCCTTCAAATGTCAGTCTATCCAAGAATCGAAGGCAAGGATACGGTTGCTGTCAGTGGAAATTCCGTCACACCCAACGTTGAATACGAACACTCCAACTTGTTGCACGGCCTTTGCCACGTAAAAGGCACCTTTTGAGGAAGACAATTTGATCTCCCTGCTGTCACTATCACACTCCAGGTGCACTCTGCTTCCCATAAGCTTGCTTATGCTGAGATTGTAGCCGAGCCCATGTACAACGAGGACTTGGAAGACGTGTATAACAGCTTTTGACTTCAGTGACTATAGAAGAGCGGTACATTGTCATCGAGTACGTAGCGTCTGGTTGTTTGCAAATGTAACGGTAACTTATTGTTAAAGTTGAGTTTCATGCTTGATGAAGAAATTGTTCTTGACATTTGATGTGCACATGTTGTGCGCAGCAACTATCAAGAAACCAAAAGTTAGGGTTGTAGTATGCACAAGCCGCTGCGTTTACGTATCGCAAGTTGATTTCAAGAGTTGTCGAAATCGGCTGTTCGACTACAGCTGGTATGAAGGTTGGTGGTGAGCCTGGAATGCAAGAATCTGTACATGCCATTCAAGCTTGCACATTCTGCCTTATTGTTGGTGCTGATGCTGCTTGTGGTTTGGTCTGTGCAGCTGAAGCAATGGCGGCAGCAACCTGTTATGGAGAAGCAACTGTATGATGAGGTGTTGACTGTTGATTTTATGAGCAGTGATCACGGGAGTGCCCATAAGTTTTCGATTTGTGATAGAACAGAGGTGCGTATTACTGCTGTTGTTGCTGCTGCTGTGACTGCGGTTGTTGTTGTTGTTCTTGTTTCTGCTAAAAAGGCTTCTACCACTGTTGCTTCTGTGTATCACTTGATTGCGCAAACCTAGATACGTTATTTCGTTGCTCCTGTTGGCGTTCAGGTCCATGTTTAGTTGTTCACCCAGAAGGAACTTGTAGAGTTGCAATTCCGAAATGTTCTCTTGAGTTTAAAGAAGCGAGCACGTCTGACACCACTGTGGTCCATGTCCGGCAATTACAACTGTCACAAACATGGAATCAAGGAAGCTGTCTCCACTTCGCTTGAGCTTGTCTCTCAAATCTGTGCACTTGTTGATGTACTGTTATGTCTTCTCTCCTGGTTTCACCTCCACATTGTTTAGCTGTGGGTTGAGTCTGCTCTGTGTGGCAACATCTGTTGCCTAATGAAGCCACTTCAAATGTTGCCAGGCTAACTCCGCCAAATTCTTTGTAAAA
Organism: Closterium sp. Yama58-4; assembly: GCA_947470075.1. Taxonomy (NCBI): domain Eukaryota; kingdom Viridiplantae; phylum Streptophyta; class Zygnematophyceae; order Desmidiales; family Closteriaceae; genus Closterium; species Closterium sp. Yama58-4. Next base: position 760,787 of record CANIUD010000020.1, on the reverse strand, counting down.
TCTGATGCCTTGTCGTTTGGTGGGTGAAGAAGAACTGTGAACGTCATCATTGACTAGAAGCTGAAATCGCATTGTTGTTTGGGTGTCGCATAAATAGGGAATTGTGCCTGTACTCCAAAATTTGTGCTGCTTCCATCATCAGCTTTAATTCGAAACTTCGATCAAAGAAATCCTTCCCATTGAATGTCTGAAACTTCATAATGTTGAGCATCTGTGCCTAATACGTTGTCGCATCTCTAACACCCAAACCATCTCCATCCTATTGCTGATGCTATTGCCGTTGCGCTTGTAGATCAAGATGTACGAACGCGAAAGCGGTCCGCGGCTGCTGTCTAGGCGTAACACGGTAAGTAATTGGTTGACATTGTTGCTGTGCGTTAGATAATCCCTCGACAATCATAGGTGATGTCCCCATATTTACTGATGCGAAAGTTTGTGGTACTTGCTGTTGTTGTACTTCATGTATTGCTGTCATAAACATTGACAAACACTGCATGGCTTGCTGCTGAATCGCCGGATCGGCGGCGACTGAGCCTTCTCCATCAAGAGCGTTAAAAGTGAAGGGCGCGAAAAATCCTCCTGTTACGAATAGCAATGAATGAAGCATTACTGTGCACTCATAACCGAAGAAAATCGAAGCACACAGTACCGAGGCTGAATGCAAAAGGACAGAAGTGACGCGAAGGGTCGTACGGTAACGAGAAGATCTGGACCGTCGAGCAGGTAACATCAGGCAGCATCAGTGGCGAGGATTTTGCCCCGACAGTTTCGTAACTGTCTAGAGTCGCACGGTTGAGTTTCACTGCAATAAGGGAATGTACCCCTTAGAGTATATGGCTAGCTAGGTCGTTTCGAATTCCGCTGTACTACTATTTATATTTGCTGTATTTGCATGTTTTAATTTATCTCAAGCATTTTACATTCACTCTGCTATTGAGGACAAGGACCCACACCATTACATAGACGTGTGCGAACCTTCCTGAGGTGATCCTAGGGGCGATAGATTTCTGATCGCAGCACCTCCAGCGCCTCTTGATCTACCGTTAATGGACAAAAAGTATACCGAAACTCAGCAAACAAACAAAAATATTTGATAGCAATGGCTACACTCTGCGTATCAAGTGTTACATGCACTATGGAACGTAAGAGTGAAGGCTGCACTGAGACGCCGAATCAATAGCAACAATGTGAGCGAAGGCATGATCGAATATGTGTAGAGCAGAGCATGCAAAAGATGACGCGCATTTTTGTCGGCGAGGTTCGCTAGTCCCGAGGTAGGCCAACATGACCTTGTACAGCAGCGCACAGTTTGGAAAGATTGGCGCACAATGTGGCAAATATCGTTAACCCTGGTGAAGAAAGGTCGAGTATGTGAACTACCGTATTTTGTACTCAGCAAAGTCATATGCAGAGTAAGGAATTAAGAAATGTCATCACATGTAGACATCAAGTTGCGGACAAGCTATAAGTGAAACGCCTTTGGTGCAACGAGTTTCATGTCATCATCACGCCACATTGGTGCTGTTGGCAGCACACCTCACCTCCCTCAGCGGTAAGTGTATCTAGATGATCCTCGCGGGATCTACGGTAAGGTGATTCGCAACCCGGTTCTCTGATTAGCCAATTCTTCTCTGGAGAATCAGGATAAGGCGCATCATCCACTCGCAGCCCCTCGTCCACTCATGTAAATGCCAGCTCCGTCAGGCACTTGTCATGTTGCTCGTTCGTGGGCAAGTACCATACCGCACCCGCAGAACAGACCACCCCGCAACCCATCCCGCCCATGGAAATATTTCACACACAAAGCAGGGCACTGAATTGAATGTGCCTTTGACGGGGGAAGATGAGTGTTGCGTGCTGGGTGGATTGGTGCGGTGCTGCGTGTGTGGCCATTCCACCACGCAGCTGAGGTGAAGGCCGGGCCAGCCATTCGTCAAGGCAAGGTATTACTGTACTGTACAGTACATAACGCTATGGTACAGTGCGAACGTATGTTCAACCATTTGTCACCTCACCTCGCTTCCGCTGTCCAACCAATGTAGGACAATGCATGGAAGGGCTGGTGGCTGGGGGTGGTGAGGGTGGGGGGAGGAAACGTCGGACGAAACCCTAACTCCACCCGAGCAGCCAATGGGAGGCCCGACGGGTGGGCCAACGAGACAAGACTCCGCTTCTAGGCTGCTCGAGCTTTCAAGTATCTTCCTCCTCGGCAGGGCTGACATGGCCGACGATTGTGCTCAGCTCAGCAAGGTTGATTGAACCTCATTGTCGACGATTCAGTCTCGCCATTTTGTAAGTAGTTATGATATTCCAGAGCTGAAAGATACGGAGAGTGGCTTCTAGCTGCTGGTTGCTTAGCGTGAAATTGATTCACGCTGACTTACTGACTGGATGGAATCGTTATTGTTCGCCCAGGCGCAACGCTTTCACGTCTCTTAGCAGCAACCAGAGATATCTAAGGTCCTGTCGTTATTATGGAGACTTGTTTCTCCCCACAGCTTCGTCCTAGCAGTATGTACCGGCATACCGCTTTGCACCACGCGTCATGCGGGAAGCTTTCGCTTCCCCGCGCCCACGTAGGCAGGCCCTTATTACCACCACACATACCACTGGCCCACTCATTCCAAGCTCGCTCACGGGTGGCCCTCAATGTTTCCGCCGCCGCTGCCGCCAGTACACCGGATCCTGCGGGATCCACGCCGCTGAACGCTGGCGCACGCATTCCTCGTAGGGTTGGCGAGGTTGGTTCCGCGTGTCAGAACCTGATTCGGCAGCAGCAGAAGCGGGCCCTGCTTAGCGAGGCTCATGCAGTGGCAGCACCTGACCATTACGGCGTGGCGGATTCACCCGTGGATCGCGCGACGTGCGACGTGGCCGACGACGAAGACTTGGAGTTACTGCAGTGCTTTCCCGATTTCGTTCTCGACCCGTCGGAGAGCGACGATTCAACCCGGTTATTCCGGAAGAGCTTCTCTCTGGATGATGCTTCTCCCACGAGCCGTTACTTTCCCGGAGACACAGATAGCAGCGAAGGGTACGTCTCGATGCCCGACGTGTCGTCGTCGTCGTCATCGCCGTCCGCGTCGCGCTTCTCCCGGTCTTCCGAGGCCGCAAGGCCCCCCTATTCGTCGATGTCCCCTCGGGACGCCATGCCGCTGCACGCGTCGCCAGGTTCACCGGTGACAGACACAAGTCTGGTGCAGCCGTCCTCATCCCCGCGTGACCCATCTCGCCCGCATTCGCCGCCTGTGCGCGTGGACGAGTTGAAGCAGGGAGCCATCCGCGCGATCATCCGCGCGGAGGAGAATTACCGCCAGGCGTTCCACGCGCTGCAAGAGGCGCAGGCGCGGCTGGAGAGCACGCGCATGATGGCCGCGGAGCTCAACGCCATTCCGCCGCTGTCGCTGCCGCCGTCGCCGCATTCGTCGCCCGCCCACTCGCCGCCTACGTCGCCGTTGCGGTCGGCGTCGGTGTCGCCGTCGTTGTCGCGGTCGCCCAGCGCGACGCGACTCGACACCGTCGAAGCGACGCTGCTTGATGGGTCTGGCGTGGAAAGCGCAGGATTAGAGTCTGGTTTAGTGGGCGGTATGGATCGAGCGGCGGAGCCGGAGGTGGTGGTGGCGATGATGGACTCGCTGGCGGCGCAGAGAGAGCGCTCGCGGGAATCACTGCGCCTGGCGGAGCAGGTGCTGCGCGACCGACTTGGTGAAGCGCACGTGCAGGTCAGCTGCTCTTGCTAGTCCTGCCTCCGCCCTTGCCCCGCCCACCGTTGCCCCTCCCGCCCTTCCACCCCCCTTCCCCCCTTCCTCCCCCCTTCCCCCCCTTCCTCCCATGCTCTCCCCTGTGCTCTTTCTGTCTCTGTATCGTACCGCTCGGCTCCATTCAGACTTCTCACTTTCCCGCGCATCGTCTTCTCGTTTCTCCCTCACATTTTCCCCTCCCGCCCGTTCTCCCCTCCCGCCCGCCCTTCCCTCTCGCCCGCCCTTCCCTCTCGCCCGTTTTTCCCTCTCGCCCGTTTTTCCCTCCCGACCGTTCTCCCCTCCCGCCCGTTTCCCCTCCCGCCCGCTTCTCCCCCCGCACGCTTCCCCCCCGCTACCGCTTTCCCCTCTCGTCGTGCGTGCGGCGCAGAGCCAAGTGATCGACCACCACATAGAGATGATGGACTGCGGCGGCCAGTACCACGTCGCGCACTGGCTCGTCGACAAGGTGCAAGAGATCGCATCCGCCTCCTCGCGCGCCGATTGGAGCACCGCCAACGCCGCGTGCAACGGCTCCATCGCCGGCGCCGCTGACGGCGGTGCGGCGGCGGCTTCGCCGCCGCTGCTGGCCGTGCCTGTGAACCTGGACCTGGCGGCGCAGGGATACGACGACCACGCGGTGCGGTTCCTGCAGCACCTGCCGTACGATCGAGTGCTCAAGATCCGCACCATCGCATCGGACCCGCCCTTAGCGCTGCTGCCTTCGCCGGATACGGCCGACGCAGCAGCAGACAGCAGCCTTGCAAGCTCCACAGCAAGCCCTGCCGCGCCGGCCTCTGGTGCCGTCGTAGCCCCATCCGCGCCCGAGGGACACATGCGCGCCAGTGGGGGAATGGTTACGGGGACGGTGGATTCGTCGTCCACGTCGCCTGGCGAAAGCTCCGCCAGCTTGGCGAAAATCTCCGCCATTAGCGCTGAGTCGGTGTCTGCGGTGTCAGCGGGCGAGCAGCAGGGAACAGCGGAAGCCATTCCGTTGCGTAATGTCTCGCAAAGCGGCCAGCACGTCATCTCTCAGACACCCTGGGCTAATCTCCTGCCAGGAACTGTTGGTTGGTCACCACCCGGGCTCCTCCCCGCGCCCCCGCCACCCGCCGTTGCTAACGAGCGTCAGCCCCGCGAGGCTAGGAGCCGGCGCGCGCGGGTTTCCAAGCGCACTGCGCCTGCTGCGCCGCCCGCGGATACCGCGGACGGCGGAGAGTCCTCCGCGGAGCCGGTCTGGCTGCCCGCGTCGAGCTTCGAGCTGGCGGAAGTAGCAGCCGCGGCGCTGACTCAGACAGGCGCGGGGTTAGAGGAGGGGGGGCGCGCGGTGGGGCAGTGGAAGCAGTGGGACCCGCTTGACCTAGCGTCGTCGTCGCCGTTCGTGAAGGAGTTTGGCGACGATGATGACGACGCGTACGACGCGCGGCTCGTCGACATGGCCATGGCGGCCGCGGCGGACCGCGGGCAGGAGGAGAAGGAGCGGCAGGCGTGGATGCGCATGGAGCTGCTGCTGGTGTGCTGCGCCGCGCTGTACATGGCGTGGCACTGCGACGCCGTGTCGCTCGCGAAAGACGTGTACGTGCTCGCGCTCGGCTCCGGATTCGCGTTTCTCGCGGCGCAGTTCGTGGGGCTGCTGCCGCAGCGGTGCCGCCCGCAACTGGGGGTGGCTCGGCTGGAGGGGACTGAGGGAATTCAGGGGATCCGCTGCCCGCTGCTCGTGCATATGGCTGCGACTAGCGCGGGGCTGGGCGCGTCTGGTGATGCGCTGCCTTCTGCTGGCAGTGGGGTGACGGTGTCCACTGTAGGGGGCGCGGCGGGGGAGGTGTGGCGAGAGGCAGGGGAAGGGGTGGTGCAGGAGGAGGCGCAGCAGCAGCAGCTGGATGCCAAACGCCATCGAACATGGGAAGCGGTGAGTCTCCACTGGAGTGTGTACCTCGAGTGTCCTGTGATTCCTGAGTGCCCTGTGTGCGCCGTATTCCCCTCCATGGACAATGTCTCCTGCAACTCCCCGACACAGGGTTTCCACTCTTTCTGACAATCTTCCTTGTTCGCTTTGCCCCCCTGCCCCCCCCCCCCCCCCCACCACCACCCACTGCTGTGCAGGCCATTGAGGTGATTGGCCTGGTGTCAGCCCTGCTCGCCCTCTCAACCGTGCTGGCTCTCCTCATCAAGTCCTTCCACCTCCTCCTCTCCTTCCTCACCTCCTCTCTCTCACACGGAGTGGCACGGGGCGTGCAAGTGCTGTTCACATGGTTCTCTGCGTCGCAGCTCTCAGCCATCGGCGCATGGCCGGTGGCTGGTTGGATGTCAACAACTGCAGCTCTTCCGTCCAGTTTACTTGGTAGTGATTTTGCTCTGCGAGGGGCGGTTCTGCCGCTGTCTCTCTCACTGACTTCGGCCGTTGCTCTCACTCTGCTGCTGCTGTTTCGCCCAGCCTGTGGCTCGTCTCAGCGCGCTTAAAGATTGTCTCTTCCAGCTGCCATGTCACTTGCTACTGCCATCATGGTCTTGCAATTTGGGCATGACCGTGCCTTGCTGACCGTCCGTGTTTGTTACTTTACTGCCGTCATGGTCTTGTGATTGGGTCATGACCGCGCGTGGCTGACCATCCAAGTTTGTTACTGCCTCTGCCATGTTCGTTACATGGGTGCATGTTTGTGATGATGAATCTCTGGCCTTCCGTTATTGCTTTGGCAGGCTGGATTGTTAACAAAGACCTTTCCGAATTGGGCAGTGCTTTGTATAGTATTCTTATTGTATGTGAAAACTGATACTTACGTTTGTGTCAAATGTTGTAGCCTGTAGTGAGGCTTGTCTTAGGGGGTACAAATATTAGGGTTTGCTATATGTACCCCAACCCACATCAATGAACAGACAAATCCGTTTCTAACATGGTATCACCTAGGTTAGGATCCCATAGGATCCCGTCCCTCGTGCCCGAGCCTCCCGAGCCTCACCCGTCCCGTCCAGGGGGCTGATTTTATCAGGGTAATTACCGTCATCGCCCGGATAGTAGACAGTGTTGAATAGTAGACAGGGGTTGTCTACTATACGGGTGTCACTTATAAACAGGCTAGGCTAAATATAACACACCTATTTGTGTGTACGAGATAAGATATATATATATGTCTTATAATCGAAACTTCAATATATTATAGCGAAAGTTGAAATACCGCGTACATTTTCACCCTTGCGAAGCGCGAATTCTGCCACGTGCTGCCCACTGTTACGAATAGTAATGTCTGAACATTACTGTGCACTCCTCACCGCAGCTAAGGAAACGCGCAGTAACGAGAACGAATCTGAAGAGTCAGAATTGACTCGAAGCGTCAGACAGTTGGGAGGATCTGGACCGTCGGAAGCAGACGGCATCGGCAGCTGCAAGCAAGAGGAAAATGGCATAGGAACAGTTTCGTAACTGTACGCGCCGCACGGTTGGGAATGTATTTGAATAAGGGAATGTACCCCTTAGAGTACATGGCTAGCTAGGTCGTTTCGTCTTCCCTGTACTCATATTTATATTTGCTGTATTTGCATGTTTTAATCATCTCAAACATTTTACATTCACTCTGCTATTGAGGTCAAGGGCCCACCAACACTATCTACCTGCGTGCGAAACTTCCCGAGTAGATCCTGGTTACATTAAAATTTTTATTGCAGCATGGTATGAGAGCGGCTCGGGAATCCTTCGCACCACCACTCCCGAAAATTACGACATTCGGAAAGTGGCGTCCGGCACACGCTCGCGTGTAAGAATGGACGAAGAATCTGGTGGTCAGACTAATCTGACGGCTGGAGCGCAAACCAACCCGGCTGCGACAAGCGAGGAAACGACGACGATCGGCACCGAAGTCCTCGCACAACTCCTTCAGCGACTCACCAGCTTGGAGCAAGGGCTCCAAACATTGCGGAACGGCGATGCGGGAACATCATCGCAACCCTCTCAACCGGCCTCAAACGGCCAGAACGCCACCCCGTACACTTTCTCCCTCGACACAAATGGTTCAACCCCCAAGGCTCCCCGTCCCAGTGAAGAGACAATTCTCTCTGCGCAATCAAGGTTTCTCAGCATATAAAAAATAAAGACAAGTACCTGCTTCGACGGCAGAGATTTCTATACCTGGAGCTTCGAATTGGAGCTCTTGTTACAGAACGCCCAAATCTTCCACTACTTCGACGGGAGCTACGCGGAACCCGCTGAGGACACCGACGACGCCAGGACTCGCTACTACAACGAGTCCCTGATGGCGTACGGAGTCCTCCTGCGCAACATGTCGCCGGCGGAGCAGCTGAACATCCGTTCGTACAAGACATCGGCTGCTCCAGCCCTCGATGCTTGGCGCCACCTAAACGGTGTGTATCTGCCGAAGGACTCTGTCTCTTCGAGCCGGCTACTTAAGCAGCTACTGGAGACTAAAATGATCTCAGGGGAAAAGGTCAACAGCTACATCAACCGCTGTCGGAGCCTTCGCGACCAAATCGCGAAGCTGGGAAGCTCGATTTCGGAAGAAATCTTCGTGAATATCGTGCTTCAAGGGCTCGGCACAGAGTGGCAGCCCTGCAAGGCGCTACTCCGACAGCAGGGGGTCATCTCGGAGGCCGCCCTCTGCGCCGCCCTTCTCGTCGAACAACGGGATATGGATCAGCAGCGACCAGCGCCACGACGAGAACGTGAACGGCTCGCCTTCTACGCCGACAACTGTCAAACATTATATATGTTGTGTTTGTTTAGGCTACAGTGGGTTAGCCTATGGGGGGTACACAATTCTAGGGTTTGGTACTTGTACTGCTTTCACTCATAGTTCAATCATTCCAGTCTCTTCTTTCTGACATGGTTTCAGAGCAGGTCCTTCGCTAGGACCGTTCTTAGGGCCCACCACTGAATACCTACCTACCTATCTACTGTCGGAGTGCTGCGTTAGCGCCTCCCCCTCAGCGCCCTCGTGCGCCCTCGTTTACGGCCCCCCCTAAGGCCCCGTCGACCCCGCGCGCCGCCCCTTAGCGATTCGCGCGCCGCCCCTTAGTGGCCCCGTCGAACCCGCGCGCGCCCCGATTTCGGCCCCGTTTGGCCCCGTCGACCCGCGCGCGTCCCCCCTTAGAGGCCCCGCTGGCCCCGTCGACCCGCGCGCGCCCCGTTTACGGCCCCGTCGGTCCCGCACGCGCCCCGCTTACGGCCCCGTCGACCCCGCGCGCACCCCGTTTAGCGGCCCCGCGGCCCCGTCGAGCCCCGCCTAGAGGCCCCGCGGCCCCGTCGCGTCCCGCCTAGAGGCCCCGCGGCCCCGTCGCGTCCCGCCTAGAGGCCCCGCGGCCCCGTCGCGCCCCACCTCACGGCCCCGCGACCCCGTTGCACCCCGCCACTGCAGCAGCCCCCCCTGGAGCAGCCCGCACCTGCAGCAGCCGCCCCTGGCCCCTGGAGCCGCCGCCACTGCAGCAGCCGCCCCTGGCACCTGGAGCAGCTGCCGTCGCGGCCCGGCCTCGCCCTGCAGCAGCTGCCGCGGAGCTCCCTGCTGCGGCCCGGCCCAGCCCTGCAGTTGTAGCGGCCCCGCTGTCGCCACCGTCTTGCGCCTGCCGCGCCGACCACTGGTGAGCATTGCCCAGCACTGCTACCGCTGCTACTGCTGCTACTGCCTTTTCTACTCCCACTGCCACAGCTCCTGCTGTTACTACTGTTGCTGCCGCTACTGCTACTACTGCTGCTCCTGGCGTGGCCAGATGCAGCTCCAGGGCCGTGCGCGTGAGTCCCTCACGCCCCAGCAGCTTCGTGCGCGTGAGTGGTACGCTAGTTGGGGCTGTCGGGGTGGCCGTAGTGGTGGTCGCTCTGGAGTGGGTCGGTCGGGAGCTTCTGGTAGTGGACAGGTGCAGCTGCCGTGCCCTCCTTCGCCCCAGCTGCTTCGTGCGCGTGCGTGGTACGCTAGTTGGGGCTGTCGGGGTGGCCGTCGTGGTCGTCGCTCTGGAGTGCGTTGTTCGGGAGCATCTGGTAGTGGACAGGTGCAGCAGCAGTGTCCTCTTACGCTCCAGCGGGCCCGTGAGTGGTACGCCAGTTTGGGCTGTCGGGGTGGCCGTAGTGGTAGTCGCTCTGGCGTGCGTTGTTCGGGAGCATCTGGTAGTGGACAGGTGCAGCAGCAGTGTCCTCTTACGCTCCAGCGGGCTCGTGAGTGGTACGCGAGTTTGGGCTCTCGGGGTGGTGGTCGTGGTAGTCACTCTGGAGTGCGTCGTTCGGGAGCTTCTGGGCGCGGACCGGTGCAGCTGCCGTGTAGTGTAAGTGAGGCTGCCGCTCTAGGTGCTAGTGAGACCGCCACTGCAGGTGCTCGCGTGTCTGCCACCTCAGGTGATGGTGAGGCTGCTGCTCTAGGTGCTAGTGCGTCCGTGCCCGCTGGTACTGAGTCGACTGCAGCACTGCACACCTTCACACTGGACTCAGGTGCTTCTCGCTGTTTCTTTCGTGACCGCACTGTCCTTGAGCCACTCGCTCGGCCAGTTGCTGTCTCCCTCGCTGACCCCTCTGGGGGTCCGGTCGTTGCGACCTCCTCCACTGTCCTTCCTTGTCCTGCGGTCCCGTCCGGCACGCTGTCAGGTCTCTACCTCCCCTCGTTCTCTACGAACTTGGTGGCAGGTAGTGCGCTCCAGGACGGGGGTGTCCACCAGTTCACCCCTGCTTACGAGCGCGTGACCCACTGCACGTGTGCTCGGACGGGCCGTCACCTGGCTACCTTCACTCGGCAGCCGGGGTCGGACCTGTACACACTGACCACTGAGTCCCCTTAGGTAGCTGCGTCCGCGTCTGCGTCTGCGTCAGGTCAGCTGTCCGCCCCCTGCTCGTGTCGCTCTCTGGCGCATGAGACTGTCCTCTGGCACCACCGCCTTGGTCACCCGTCTGTGCAGCGCCTTCGGGCCATGCACAAACGGGACCTTGTTGCTGGTCTTCCCAGGGTTCTCCCTCCCCTGCCACCCTCGCCTGCTCCTCCCTGTCTTCCCTGTGTCGAGGGGCGGCAGCGCGCCGCTCCTCACTCCTCCTCCTTCCCCCCGACGACTGCTCCTTTGCAGACGCTCCACATGGACGTGTGGGGCCCAGCCCGCGTCCGTGGTCAGGGTCAGGAGAGGTACTTCCTGATTGTTGTTGATGACTTCTCGCGCTACACCACGGTCTTCCCCTTGCGCGCCAAGGGTGACGTCCCTGATGTCTTGATCCCTTGGATCCGCAGATCTCGTCTCCAGCTCAGTGAGCGTTTCCGCTCCGACTTCCCTGTCCTGCGTCTGCACTCTGACAGAGGTGGGGAGTTTTCCTCTGGCCTCTTGGAGGCCTTCTGTCAGCAGGAGGGCATTGAGCAGTCGTACACGCTTCCGGCCTCTCCACAGCAGAATGGGGTTGCTGAGCGCCGCATTGGCTTGGTCATGGAGGTCGCTCGTACCTCCTTGGTTCATGCGGCTGCCCCCCACTTTCTGTGGCCGTTTGCAGTCCGATACGCTGCGCAGCAGCTCAACCTCTGGCCCCGTGTCTCCTTACCGGAGACCTCTCCGACACTGCGTTGGACGGGAGAGGCTGGCGATGCGTCGCGTCTGGGGATCCCGAGCTTTTGTTCGCGACACGTCCGCGGACAAGCTCTCCCGTCGAGCTGTCCCCTGTGTTTTCCTTGGCTTTGTCCCGGACGCGCCTGGTTGGCAGTTCTACCACGCCACCTCGCGTCGGGTCCTTGCCTCTCAGGACGTCACTTTTGACGAGTCCGTCCCCTACTACCGCCTCTTCCCCTACCGCACTGCCCCACTCCCCCCCCCGCCTCTCTTCCTCGCTCCAGGTGCTGAGGTCCCAGACCCCCTCCCCCCTCAGGGTGCCGCTCCCTCAGGTGTGTCCCAGGTAGACCCGGTTGAGCCTGCTGAGGTAGCTGTTGACTCTCGTCCTGCTGGGGGTGCTGAGCCTGACCGTGAGGAGTCTGAGGGTGCGGAGCCTGGGGGTGCGGAGCCTGGGGGTGCGGAGCCTGGAGGTGCTGAGCCTGGGGGTGCGGAGTTTGGGGGTGCTGAGCCTGGAGGTGCTGCGTCTGGGGGTGCTGAGCCTGGAGGTGCGGAGTCTGGAGGTGCTGAGCCTGGGGGTGCTGCGTCTGGGGGTGCTGTGTCTGGAGGTGCTGAGCCTGAGCGTGCTACACCTGGAGGAGCCCTCTCCTCCCGGCAGCTGCAGGAGAGGTACCTCGAGTACTGCCGCCTCCGGAGAGGTACTACTGGAGCTCGTTCCGGTACTTCCCCTCCTGCCCAGGAGCTCCCCCCCATTCAGCAGATCCGAGAGTGGTACACGCGGCGCTGCAGTCTTCGGAGTGGTGCTCCTGGTGCTGCGGACCCTGGGGGTGGCGCTGCTGCTGGTGCTGAGGACCCGGGCGTTGGAGCTGCTGCTGGAGCTGGGGACCCGAGCGGTGGAGCTGCTGCTGGAGCTGAGGACCCGGCTGGTGGAGTTCCTGCTGGTGCTGCGGACCCGAGCGGTGGCGCTGCTGCTGGTGCTGCGGACCCGGGCGTTGGAGCTACTACTGGAGCTGAGGACCCGGACGGTGGAGCTGCTGCTGGTGTTGAGGACCCGGACGTTGGAGCTGCTGCTGGTGCTGAGGACCCTGCTGCTGGTGTCTCTGCTGGTTCTGGAGACGCTGCGCGGCCGCGACCGCGACCGTACTTCGTCCCGCTTCTTCAGCAGGTTCTTGGTCAGGCTCCTCCTCCTTGTCCTCCTCCCTCCGTCGAGTGTCCTCCGCCTGTCCAGTCGCTGTCACAGTTCCCGCCTGCCTCGCTTCTCCCTGGTCCCTCTCCTTACACTGGTCCCACAGGAGGTCTTACCGAGCGTCGTGAGCCTGAGTCTCGTCCTGTGTCGCCTGTTCGTCCTGCTCGCACTGGTCGTCGTGTCCCACGTGAGCGTCCTCCTCCTGTCCCTGGCACTCACTACATGACTCTGCGTCCCTCCACTGCTCCTCAGCGTGTTCCGCTGCCGTCTCCTCCTGCGTCCTCTCTGCCTACTCTTCCTGATCCGGAGTCTGACTCCCGTCGTGCTACCAGTCCCACTGTCACCCGTCTCCTCGCTACTGTTGTCACTGACCCTACCTTTGAGTCCACCGCTGCGTCTTCTCTGGTCGCTGAGTTAGTTGACTTTGCTGCTGCCTGTCGTCTAGACTACGCCACTAGCCTCGTTGCTGAGTCTGAGTCTGAGTCTGTCTGTCCTCCGTCCGTCGGGGGTGAGTGTGCTCTTGGCACGGACGTCCTTGAGGACAGACAGGAGGAGTTCCAGTGCTTTGCTGCTGCTTTACCCCACCTCGTGTCCATGCTAGTTGCCCCTGAGGGAGACCCGGATGCACCAGACATCCCGACCCCGCGCACTTACGCTGAGGCGATGGCGGGTCCCTACTCCTCTCAGTGGCAGACAGCCATGGACGCAGAGATGGCTTCCTGGAAGTCCACACGCACCTACGTCGACGAGGTTCCCCCACCTGGGGCGAACATCGTCAGTGGCATGTGGATTTTCAGGGTGAAGCGGCCGCCGGGTTCTCCTCCTGTCTTCAAGGCGCGCTACGTGGCTCGAGGCTTCAGTCAGCGAGAGGGAGTTGACTTCTTTCAGACCTTCTCCCCCACCCCGAAGATGACCACTCTTCGGGTGCTGCTGCACATAGCCGCTCAGCGCGACTACGAGCTTCACTCACTTGACTTCAGCACTGCTTTCTTGCAGGGCAGCCTGCACGAGGAGATCTGGCTGCGCCGCCCTCCTGGCTTCACTGGGTCGGTTCCTCCTGGTACCCAGTGGAGACTTCAGCGGCCGGTCTACGGTCTCCGCCAGGCACCGCGTGAGTGGCACGACACACTGAGGACGACACTTGCGGCTCTTGGGTTCGCTCCCTCTACTGCTGACCCGTCACTGTTTCTACGCACAGACACCTCACTGCCGCCGTTCTACATCCTCGTGTACGTCGACGACTTGGTCTTTGCCACTGTTGACACCGCGGCACTCGCCCACGTGAAGTCGGAGCTGCAGAGGAGACACACGTGCATAGACCTGGGTGAACTGACAAGCTATCTTGGCTTGCGGATCACCCGGGACAGAGCACGGCGCACCATCACCTTGACTCAGTCACACATGGTGCAGCAGATCCTTCAGCGCTTCCGCTTCACGTACTCCTCGCCTCAGTCCACTCCTTTGCCTACCGGTCACTCGCTCTCAGCTCTGCCTTCGGATGAGTCCGTAGAGCCGAGTGGCCCGTATCCAGAGCTTGTGGGCTGCCTCATGTACCTGATGACCTGCACTCGACCTGACCTTGCATACCCTCTTAGCATCCTTGCACGCTTTGTTGCTCCTGGCCGTCACAGGAAGGAGCACATGGATGCCGCTAAGAGGGTGTTGCGCTACTTGTGCAGTACGTCGGGCATGGGGCTAGTGCTTGGAGGGCGAGACCGAGTTGTACTTACTGGACACTCAGACGCTTCTTGGGCGGACGACCAGGCTACTCAGCGGTCGTCTCAGGGTTACACCTTCAGCCTTGGCTCCGGCTCAGTTTCTTGGCGTTCTACACGCTCTTCTTCTGTTCTCAGCTCCAGTTGTGAGGCTGAGATCTACGCCACAGCCATGGCTGCCCAGGAGCTTCGCTGGCTGACCTACCTGCTGACCGACTTGGGAGAGCGGCCTCGTTCTCCTCCAGTGCTGTACGTCGACAACCAGGCTGCCATTGCCTTGTGTGAGGAGCACAGACTGGAGCACAGAACGAAGCACATCGCCCTTCGGTACTTCCTTGCTCGAGAGCTGCAGCAGCGTGGTCAGCTTCGTCTGCGTTACGTGGCCACTGAGGCCAACCTTGCTGATGTGTTCACCAAGGCGCTTCAGCCTTGTGACCATCAGCGTTTCTGTACTCTTCTAGGCCTTGTGCCTGCTGGACCTCACTTACTTACTTCTTGACCCTGCTTGTACTGTGATCTTTATATATATACACGCATGTTTACACTTGCTAGGTTGTGATCACTGTATCTCTTGTTATATTATCAACCTGCATGTGAACTGGTCTTGTGACCGCTTGCTTGTGCTCGGAATTTGTGTGGTATCCTTGAGATCCACCCTGAGCTTGTTTTGCTTTGCTTTGACTGGTCTTGTGACCCCTTGCTCTCCCCCACTTTGCCTATGGGGGTGTGTCAAACATTATATATGTTGTGTTTGTTTAGGCTACAGTGGGTTAGCCTATGGGGGGTACACAATTCTAGGGTTTGGTACTTGTACTGCTTTCACTCATAGTTCAATCATTCCAGTCTCTTCTTCTGACAACAACAACGAAGAGCGACGGCCGCGGCGCCTCTACTGCAAGATTTGCAGAAACTTCGGGCATTTGGCGGATCGATGCAAATACCGATCCCGCTACCGCCAGACCAATCCGAGCAACTGGTCCGGCCGACAAGACGCACGAGCCGACGTACGTCCAGCCAAGGGATATCAACCCCCACCCGCGCGCAACCTGAACCCAGCAGTTCAGCATCAGCAGCAGCAGCCGTCACCGACTGCCCCAGTACGCAACGTCATGAGCAACATGGCCATGACGGGCGAGTCGCGTCGTCGCCGCGTGCGCTCACCTTCACCTGAGCCAGCACCGCACCCCATTGGCGCATTCAACAGCAACAATCCGTTCATTCTGCACCATGACTTCACCGACGACGACGATCAGGACTGGAATCTTCTAGTCCTGCTGCTTGAAAGTCCCCCGCACGTACCTGATATGCGGGTGGCGCCACTCGATTGGCTCTCGCGCGAGCAATTTCTGAAGTTCGACACTCCGCACATCGTCACGCCGCGACTGGCGCTGCTCGCACGTGACGACAACAAGCGCTACAACACCTGGTACCTGGACAGCTGCTGCGGCCAGCATATGGTGGGCTCCGAGCGTTACATATCCAACGCCGTCGCCACCCCCACAGTCACCTACGTCACCGTGGCTAACAACACACGCCTGCGCGCAAGCGCGCAAGGCATCGTCGTGCTCAAGGCACGCGGAAGCCGCACGCACATCACGCTGAACGATGTGCTGATAGTCCAGAACCTGCGCTTCAACCTGCTTTCCGCCGCACAGCTCATGGACTGCGGCGTTGACCTCAGCACGGATCGCGCGACGCGCGACATGCTGCTGCACTACGAATAAAAAACCTTCCCCCGCAGGCAGATCGGACGAGCACACTCCGAAAATGGAGTGTATGTCTTAGATTTCGACATTCCCGACTGCAGCGGCGACTCGCACGAGTTAATTGATCTCGTGCCAAAGCGCTTCGAGCACATCCACCGCAGGGACTGGAAGCACCCTGACGGACGACCGTGGGTGTCGCATCACCCCCACCCACGAGAAACGGCGCTGCATGACCCTGGCCCATATGGCATCTGCAAGGACTGCCACACGCCAACAGCGTCAACCAGAGCAATCACCGCCGCCCGAGGAAGGAATGTCCCAGTTGGAGCTCGAAGTCACCACTCAGCACGTGTTCGGCACCGACCAAAGTCCACACGCTGGACCACCCTCTCAACGGCTCGAAGGCATCCTGCGCGGACAACGCCGCGGAACTTTCGACACACGCGGAGTCGCGCGCCCTTACACCCTCCAAGAATTTCTGAAGGTTTACCCCCACTGGCGCGACCCCACGGCAAAGATTACCGTGGAACAGGAGGAAGAACTGGCGCGCCGCGAAGCTGAGGAGCTTCGTCAACAAAGCCTCACCGAAGCACGCGGGACATTCGCTTGCGGTGCGTGGGGGGCCGGAGCGGAAGAAAGTGCCTCCAATGAAGGGGGTTGGGGGAGCGCAGGCGGATGGGGAACGAGCGATACCAGCGGATGGGGCGCCACCGGCGGAACCTGGGCAAGCGCAAGCGGTGGATGGGGCGTCGCGCCTGGCGACGACGGCAGTGGCTGGGGGACTTCCCGCGAAGAACAAAAGGAGGGAGAAGAAGAAACCGGAGTCGACGAGGCAACACCTGCGTTTGTTCCCCTCGGTCGTCCCCCGCGCCGAGCTCCACTCGCACTACCTCCCCCTGACAATCCGCCGCACCATGATCCATGGGACACCATCCACTGGGGCAACGAACCGTCGACTCCGCATCGCACCGTCTACGGACCTGCTCCCGAACCGCGCGAACCCACCTTCGACTCCGGAACCATCCCCGGGACCAGCATTCCCCTTTACGAGGTCCGCGACAGAGAATTTATGGCGCTGGTACTGAACACCGCCAACGACGAAGAGGAAGCAGAAGAAGCAGCAGCAGAACCTGCCCCAGCACCTGATAAAGACCCCGAAGAAGCATGCGCACGCTATATGCGCACCTCCGGCTTTCGCGCTGACGACGCACTCTGGCACCAGCGCCTCGGACACCCTTCACGCGCGACGCTGAAAAACTGCCTCGACTCCGCCCTGACGGCACCGAAGTGAGAGGCGAAACACACCCGCGCAACTGCACCGTCTGCCCCGAAGCTGTGCTGAGCCACCAGCCGTTCCCGCTGCTCGAGCCAGGAAGAAACTGCTGCCCCAAGCTGCACAAAGTGTACAGCGATTTCCTGAACGTGGGGCTTTGCAGAGTCGACGACAAACTATATACACTTAGAAGACCCGGATAGAAGACCCCCCCAAAATACAACACCCCCGGGTACCTAATACGGGGGGGGGGGTACTTTATTAAACCTCGATTTCACTATACCCCCCCTTTGGGGGGCGATCATTCTATAGTGCAAATTCGGCTTTCGGGGAGTGGATTCCCATGTTCGGGGGTTGATTTGCTGAGTCAGGGTGGATCTCAAGGATACCACACAAATTCCGAGCACAAGCAAGTGGTCACAAGACCAGTTCACATGCAGGTTGATAAAATAGCAAGAGATACAGTGATCACAACCTAGCAAG
Source organism: Closterium sp. Yama58-4 (assembly GCA_947470075.1). Taxonomy (NCBI): domain Eukaryota; kingdom Viridiplantae; phylum Streptophyta; class Zygnematophyceae; order Desmidiales; family Closteriaceae; genus Closterium; species Closterium sp. Yama58-4. The sequence goes on along the minus strand of CANIUD010000020.1, from coordinate 743,181 downwards.
AGTAAACATGCAGGCATATATATAAGATCACAGTACAAGCAGAGTCAAGAAGTAAGCAAGTGAGGTCCAGCAGGCACAAGGCCTAGAAGAGTACAGAAACGCTGATGGTCACAAGGCTGAAGCGCCTTGGTGAACACATCAGCAAGGTTGGCCTCAGTGGCCACGTAACGCAGACGAAGCTGACCATGCTGCTGCAGCTCTCGAGCAAGGAAGTACCGCAGGGCAATGTGCTTCGTTCTGTGCTCCAGTCAGTGCTCCTCACACAAGGCAATGGCAGCCTGGTTGTCGACGTACAGCACTGGAGGAGAACGAGGCCGCTCTCCCAGGTCGGTCAGCAGGTAGGTCAGCCAGCGTAGCTCCTGGGCAGCCATGGCTGTGGCGTAGATCTCAGCCTCACAACTGGAGCTGAGAACAGAAGAAGAGCGTGTAGAACGCCAAGAAACTGAGCCGGAGCCAAGGCTGAAGGTGTAACCCTGAGACGACCGCTGAGTAGCCTGGTCGTCCGCCCAAGAAGCGTCTGAGTGTCCAGTAAGTACAACTCGGTCTCGCCCTCCAAGCACTAGCCCCATGCCCGACGTACTGCACAAGTAGCGCAACACCCTCTTAGCGGCATCCATGTGCTCCTTCCTGTGACGGCTAGGAGCGACATAGCGTGCAAGGATGCTAAGAGGGTATGCAAGGTCAGGTCGAGTGCAGGTCATCAGGTACATGAGGTAGCCCACAAGCTCTGGATACGGGCCACTCGGCTCTACGGACTCATCCGAAGGCAGAGCTGAGAGCGAGTGACCGGTAGGCAGAGGAGTGGACTGAGGCGAGGAGTACGTGAAGCGGAAGCGCTGAAGGATCTGCTGCACCATGTGTGACTGAGTCAAGGTGATGGTGCGCCGTGCTCTGTCCTGGGTGATCCGCAAGCCAAGATAGCTTGTCAGTTTACCCAGGTCTGTGCACGTGTGTCTCCTCTGCAGCTCCGACTTCACGTGGGCGAGTGCCGCGATGTCAGCAGTGGCAAAGACCAAGTCGTCGACGTACACGAGGATGTAGAACGGCGGAAGCGAGGTCTCTGTACGTAGAAACAGTGACGGGTCAGCAGTAGAGGGAGCGAACCCAAGAGCCGCAAGTGTCGTCCTCAGTGTGTCGTGCCACTCACGCGGTGCCTGGCGGAGACCGTAGACCGGCCGCTGGAGCCTCCACTGGGTGCCAGGAGGAACCGACCCAGTGAAGCCAGGAGGGCGGCGTAGCCAGATCTCCTCGTGCAGGCTGCCCTGTAAGAAAGCAGTGCTGAAGTCAAGTGAGTGAAGCTCGTAGTCGCGCTGAGCGGCTATGTGCAGCAGCACCCGAAGAGTGGTCATCTTCGGGGTGGGGGAGAAGGTCTGGAAGAAGTCAACTCCCTCTCGCTGACTGAAGCCTCGAGCAACGTAGCGCGCCTTGAAGACAGGAGGGGAACCCGGCGGCCGCTTCACCCTGAAAATCCACATGCCACTGACGATGTTCGCCCCAGGTGGGGGAACCTCGTCGACGTAGGTGCCTGTGGACTTCCAGGAAGCCATCTCTGCGTCCATGGCTGTCTGCCACTGAGAGGAGTAGGGACCCGCCATCGCCTCAGCGTAGGTGCGCGGGGTCGGGATGTCTGGTGCATCCGGGTCTCCCTCAGGGGCAACTAGCATGGACACGAGATGGGGCAAAGAAGCAGCAAAGCACTGGAACTCCTCCTGTCTGTCCTCAAGGACGTCAGTGCCAAGAGCACACACACCCCCGACGGACGGAGGACAGACAGACTCAGACTCGGACTCAGCAACAAGGCTAGTGGCGTAGTCTAGACGACACCGGGCAGCAAAGTCTATCAACTCAGCGACCAGAGCAGACGCAGCAGAGGACTCAAAGGTAGGGTCAGTGACAACAGTAGCGAGGAGACGGGTGACAGTGGGACTGGCAGCACGACGGGAGTCAGACTCCGGATCAGGAAGAGTAGGCAGAGAGGACGCAGGAGGAGACGGCAGCGGGACACGCTGAGGAGCAGTGGAGGGACGCAGAGTCATGTAGTGAGTGCCAGGGACAGGAGGAGGACGCTCACGTGGGACACGACGACCAGTGCGAGCAGTACGAACAGGCGACGCAGGACGAGACGCAGGCTCACGACGCTCTGCAAGACCTCCTGTGGGACCAGTGTAAGGAGAGGGACCAGGGAGAGGCGAGGCAGGCGGTAACTGTGACTGGGACTGGACAGGCGGAGGACACGCTACGGAGGGAGGAGGACAACGAGGAGGAGCCTGACCAAGAACCTGCTGAAGGAGCGGTACGAAGTACGGTCGCGGCCGGGTAGCGTCTCCAGAACCAGCAGAGACACCAGTGCCAGGGTCCTCAGTACCAGCAGCAGCTCCACCGCCCGGGTCCGCAGCACCAGCAGCAGCTCCACCGCCCGGGTCCTCAGCACCAGCAGGAACTCCACCAGCCGGGTCCTCAGCACCAGGAGCAGCTCCAACGTCCGGGTCCTCAGCACCAGCAGCAGCACCACCGCTCGGGTCCTCAGCACCAGCAGCAGCTCCAACGTCCGGGTCCTCAGCACCAGTAGCAGCGCCACCGCTCGGGTCCTCAGCACCAGCAGGAACTCCACCAGCCGGGTCCTCAGCACCAGCAGCAGCTCCACCAGTCGGGTCCGCAGCACCAGCAGCAGCTCCAACGTCCGGGTCCGCAGCACCAGGAGCACCACTCTGAAGACTGCAGCGCCTCGTGTACCACTCTCGGATCTGCTGGAGGGGGGGGAGCTCCCGGGCAGGAGGGGAAGCACCGCGACCAGCTCCAGCAGTACCTCTCCGGAGGCGGCAGTACTGTAGGTACCTCTCCTGCAGCCGCTGTGAGGAGAGGGCTCCTCCAGGTGTAGTACCCCCAGACTCAGCACCCCCAGGCTCCGCACCCGCAGACTCAGCACCCTCAGGCGCACTACCCCCAGGCTCGGCACCCCCAGGCTCCGCACCCCCAGACTCAGCACTCCCAGGCTCAGCACCCCCAGACGCAGTACCCCCAGGCTCAGCACCCCCAGGCTCAGCACCCCCAGCAGGACGAGAGTCAACAGCTACCTCGACAGGCTCACCCGGGTCTACCTAGGACACACCTGAGGGAGCGGCACCCTGAGGGAAGAGGGGGTCTGGTACCTCAGCACCTGGGCTGATCTGGAGAGGCAGGGGGTTGATATCTGGGCTCTAGACTTGAAATGTTTGACAAGTTTGTTGCGTCTGCTGGCAGAATCTGCGTGTCAGGGGGCGAAATTGACGCGTCAGTGGGGCGAATTTCACTGTGACGGGCGAATTCGTTTTGACTAGTCTAGCGATCACCAAAAGCAAACCCAGAATTTCGGTATTAAATTTGGAATTGAAAACACTAAAAAAAAGTAATACCATATGAAAAGACCCGAGTGTTCTAATTTTTTTCCCTTTGTCAAGACCCCCCCCATTTTTTCTAGGGATTTAGCATAAGACCCTAGGGTCTTATATCCGGGGGAATACGGTACCTTCATCGACGCAGAAACGCGCTACGTGTGGGTCGCAAACGTGGAAACTCGTTACAGAGCCTACGAGGTATTCCGCCTCTGGCTGGCGCACGCGGAGCGACAGTCCGGGAAGAAACTGAAGGTTTGGCAATCTGACCGCGCGGCAGAGTTCAGAAGCAAGCAGATGCAGAATTACCTGGCGCAGAAGGGGATCGAGCACCACATCTCTCTCCCCGACACACATCAGCAACAGGGCGTAGCCGAGCGAACGAACCGTACACTCATGACGAAGGTGCGGGCGCTGATGAAGCAGTCGAAGCTGCCGCCGATCTACTGGACCTACGCGATGCACCACGCCGTGCGGGTGCACAACCTGCTTTCAACCACCGCAATTACCGGCAACCTGTACCCGCATGTCAAGTGGACCAGGACCAAGGGGGACACATCCATGCTCTGTGTGTGGGGGTGCATGGTGCAATACCAACCGCCGACATCAACCATTGGCAAGTTCGCCAGCCGTGCGCGTTGGGGCACTCATCTCGGCATCAGTCACGAGTACAAGGCGTGGATCGTGCTGGACCTGCTCAGTCAGAAGACCGCTCACGCTCGCGACGTAATCTTTTACGAACGACTCTTCCTCGAGCAGTTCCGCGATGACGAGCAGAGGAATGCGAACCGCGTCTACGCGAACGACGGGCACAGCTACGCAACACCCGAAGACGAAGCCGCTGCAGCAATCCTGGAGCAGGACACTAGGGGCGAGTTCACATGGGGAAATCACCACAGCAGTGACGACGACGGCGACAGTCGACGATTCCTCAGGAGGAGGAATGGGCGGAACAGGCGGAAGCGGCAGAGGAACAGCACCACCAGCACCACCTGAACCAGAGAGCGACGATGACGATGTGCAGGAAGTTATCCCGCAACGTCGCCACAAGAGCACCGACTCAGGTCTGCAGCTGCTCGGGCTCCACACCGCAACCTCGAAGGCACCACGCGTCATCGAGCCGCGAATTCCGCGCGAAGCTCTCTCTGGACCACACAGCAAAGAATGGCGCAAGGCGATGGACACAGAAATCAAGGCGCTCGAATCCCGAGACTCCTGGGTGTTGGTCGACCATGCGGCAATCAAAGGCGCAAGAGTCCTCTCGGGCAAATGGGTCTTCCGGGGTAAGACCGCAGCGGACGGGATGATCGAGCGCTTCAAGGCGCGGTAGGTGGTGCGCGGATACGACCAGAGGCACGGAATCGACTTCGACCAGACGTTTGCGCCAGTCAGTCGCCACACCTCCGTCCGCATCTTGCTCGCCATCGCAGCTGCAAGGCACCTGCCACTCCGCCAGATCGACGTGAAGAACGCGTTTCTGTACGCGTTAGTAGACGCCGTGATCTACGTGGAGCAGCCGCATGCATACGAGGGAGGGGATTCGCGAGTATGCCAGCTGCGCAAATCTCTCTACAGGATAAAGCAAGCACCAAGGCTCTGGCAGCAGTATCTGCACAACATCCTGCTTGAAATCGGGTTCAAGCAGATGCCGCATGACCCTGGGATGTACCGCCGCGATTTCCGCGGCGAATACATTCTCCTCATGGTTTACGTCGACGATTTGCTCTACACGGGATCAAACAACGAGTTACTCGAGCAGTTCGAGAAGGCTTTGGCGGGGCGCGTCGACATCACGTGCAACTACGAGGTGAAGCAGCTCTTGGGGCTCAACATCTCCTACGCATCTGAAGCCATCCATCTCTCAGCAGCTAAGTATGCAGAGGAGCTTGGAAAGCGATTCAACATCTCCCCTGCACCACTCTCCACTCCCTACCGAACTCCCGGACCGAACCACAAACCTGACAACAAAGCCCTGTCCCCCGCTGGCATCCAGACTTACCAACAGCAGCTGGGCTGCCTGCTCTTTGCCTCCGTCACATGCAGGCCCGACCTTTCCTACATCGCAAGTCAACTGGCCCAGTATTCTCGCAAACCAACGGCTGAGAATCTTCTGGACCTGCAGCGCGCACTACAGTTCTTCGTCTCAACGCCCAAGATTGGGCTGTGCTACTCAACTGCACCAACCCCATCCTTCAACCTCATCGGCTACGTGGACGCCGATCACGCAGCTGACCCCGACAATCGACGGTTTAGGACTGGCTTCCTGTTCCGACTCGAACCGACGGGACCAATCTCCTGGAACTCGCAGAAGCAGGAGCTGGTTGCCCTGTCATCAGCCGAAGCGGAATTCATCGCAGCAACCGCAGCAGTTCGCGAAGGTCTCTACGTACAGGAACTTCTGCAAGAGGTGAAAATCCCAGTTTCGCCCACCTTTCGCCTTCACTGCGACAACCAGAGCGCGATTCGCATCGCGAACAAACCTGGTTTCGTCAACCGCACCAAGCACATTGCGCTGCGGTATTTCTTCGTGAAGGACGAAGTGGACAAAGGCAAGGTCAACTTGACCTATTGCCCGACCGGTGACATGGCAGCAGGCTTCTTCACGAAGCGACTGCCACGTCAGCAGTATCAGCACTGCTCCGAACTCAGTGGCGTGGTCAAGCAGGTCAAGTCGAGCTACGGCCAGGAGTGAAGGGGGGTGTTACGAATAGTAATGTCTGAACATTACTGTGCACTCCTTAGCGCAGCTTAGGAAACACGCAGTAACAAGAACGAATCTGAAGAGTCATAATTGACTCGAAGCGTCGACAGTTGGGAGGATCTGGACCGTCGGAAGCAGACGGCATCGGCAGCTGCAAGCAAGAGGAAAAGGGCGCAAACAGTTTCGTAACTGTACGCGCCGCACGGTTGGGAATGTATTTGAATAAGGGAATGTACCCCTTAGAGTACATGGCTAGCTAGGTCGTTTTATCTTCCCTGTACTCATATTTATATTTGCTATATTTGCATGTTTTAATTCATCTAAAGCATTTTACATTCACTCTGCTATTGAGGTCAAGGGCCCACCAACACTATCTACCTGCGTGCGAACCTTCCCGAGTAGATCCTGGTTACGCAATCTTTGATTGCAGCACCCACCAAATTTGCCTCTGCAATTTTTATCCATGACGTGGCGTCCCGGGCAGTGGTTGCCGAAGTGGCACCTTCGCAACATCCACACACATTATGAGAAACTCCTTTTCAAGAAGTGGGGAAAATATTTCCAAGTACTTTAAAAAATTCCAATTTATAAGACTTATAAGACACCCTGAACTGTCCCAAATACAAGATAACCCAAGCATTTTTGCCCATGTACGAGATAAGACATATATGCCTTATATCTGGGCGATAACAGTACCCTGATTTCAGGGTGATTACAGGCTTTCTGGAAATTCAGAATTTTTTACTTGTGAACACTGATCCATACAAAATAGTGCTTTAGCGAACCCTGAAATATTGTATCTAGGCTCAGAGTAGTGTTCTTACTGACTCTGTCAATGTAGAGCACGCGTTCTGTAAACTCTAAATTTACCTTATCGGAAGGACGTTTCTCGGAACGTTCCTTCCGATAACCCCGCCTTCGGATTGGTCGCAGTACAGCCAGAGCGTGAGCAGCGCGCGGCAACATGTCTGACAGGTAAATACACTACGTATGTTAGTTTCACAGAATTCGAAGATGTCGGTTGTATTGTCGCAATTGCGTGGAACTGCGTGAAGTTACTGTACCAGCACATTTTTGCGTTTCGCACAATGAAGTTGGCGAATAGCGGGTAATCAGCGAATAGGAAATCTTGGCACATCTATGGTACCGAACTATTTGGTGGACCGAAATTGCTCGTGTCTTCCCCGCGCTAAAACGTGTAGAGAAATACCATTTTGCGAAAGTAAATGGTTAGAAAGTAACGCGCACAAGGTGTGCACAGCGTTGTGTTGGGGTCATGCGGAGTGAAACATTTTTCCCCGTAAAACACAGTGCGCGTTACTACATTGATGTTCAATTCTCGACCCTAAGCAATCAGAGTTAACTTCTTCTCAACACTGAGCAATCAAAGTAGCCTACCTGTGGAAAATATGCACCCATAATACAGGGGCTCCCTGGAATCAGGGAGGCTTAAAATGAAATGTCAGCCCTGCCCGTCCTGTCTCGTAGCGCTGCAGTATCGCCCCTTTCGTACGCCCGTCAGCGGCGCGCCTGCAATATCGCTTGCCGTAGCGCGTTCGGCCCGTTCTCGCGCTCGTCCCGTCCCGTCCCCCGTCCCGTTGCGCGTCTGCCCTTAGCGCCCGCCGCGCCTGCACGTTAGTCCCGCCGCTGCGCCTGCTCTTTAGGCCCGTCGCGGGCCCTGCCTTCGCGCCGCCGCGCCTGCCCGTTAGGCCTGCCGCTGCGCCTGCTCGTTAGGCCCGCTGCGGGCCCTGACTTCGCGCCGCCGCGCCTGATCATTAGGCCCACCGCGGGCCCTGCCTTCGCGCCGCCGCGCTTGCCCGTTAGGCCCGCCGCTGCACCTGCTCGTTAGGTCCGTTGCGGGCACTGCCTTCGCACCGCCGCGCCTGCTCGTTAGGCCCGCCGCGGGCCCTGCCTTCCCGCCGCCATGCCTGCCCGTTAGGCCCGCCGTTGCGACTGCTTGTTGGGCCCACCGCAGGCACTGCCTTCGCGCCGCCGCGCCTGTTCGTTAGGACCACCGCGGGCCCTCCCTTCACGCCGCCATGCCAGCCCATTAGGCCCGCCGCGGGCCCTCCCTTCGCATCGCCGCGCCTGCCCGTTCAACCCGTCGCTGCTCCTGCTTATTAGGCCCGCCACGGGCCCGCCCGTTCGCCGCTGCCGCGCCTGTCAGCTACGCCCGCCGCGGGTCCGCTCCTTACGTCCACCGTGCCTGCGTTTTGCACCCACTGCGGGCCTGCACTCGCTGCCTGCCGTCCCTCCCCGTGACATCCGCCGCGCCTGACCGTGCCACCTACCGCGCCTGCCCCTAGAGCCTGCCGCGGACCTGCCCTTTGAGCCCACCGCGGGCCTGCGTTCTTCCACTTGCCGCCTCTTTCCTTTGCGCTCGTTGCGAGCCTGCCCTTAGAGCTCGCTGTGCCGGCCTTGTAGTTTCTGCTTTCGCTATGGCGACCCCTAGGGTCCTTTGCTTTGACGCCGAGGGTAGGCCCCCTTGGCGCTTATTTGCGACACCTCCACGGATAAGCTCTCCCCTCGCGCCCTTCCCTGTCTCTTCCTTGGTTTCCCCGTTGACTCTCTGACTTTACCTTTTACCACCCTCCCTTTCACCGGTTCTTTGACTCCCGCGACGTTCGTTTTGTCGAGTCAGTCCGCTACTACACCCGATACTTTTGTCGAGGCTTTTTGGTACCTCCTCCCCTTCAGTTCTTGACTCCCGACCCCCCTCCTGCCCCTCCGGTACAGCCCCCTCCCCCTGGTCCATCCCCATCAAGTGTGTCACACGCTACCCGTCCCCCCTCGGTAGCCTCCCAGGTGCCGTCCCCTTCCCCACAGTCCTCCTCCCAGCCTCCAGCAGACCTTGCGGGAGCTGGTTTTCGTGGCGAGGGCCCTAGAGGTGCTAGCTCTAGAGGTGCTGGAGTTGGAGCAGAGAGCGTACCTGTGCGAGGTCCTGGTTCTGGGGGTGCTGGAGTTGGAGCTGAGCCCGTGACTGCAGGAGACTCTAGTCTTCGGGGAGCTGGTGTTAGTCGAGCTGTCCCTGGGGGTGCTACGACTGGGGGTGCACCCTCTTCTGGACCTGGAGAGCCCGAAACGGGCCATGTTACTTCTGGTGGTGCTGGCTCTGGGGGTGGTGCGACTGGTTCTTTGGAGAGCGGTTCTGGGGCTACCACCGCTCCGGACACTACTCCTCCCCTCCGCCCCTACCCGACCCGGCACCAGGCTCGTGTTCGCCGTGCCCGTGAGGAGCAGCTGGAGTTGGAGCGAGAGGAGAGAGAGTTGGAGTGGCATCAGCTGGAGCTACAACGGCTGCAGCAGCAACAGCAACCGAAGCAGGAGCAGCAGCAGCAGCAGCCGCAGCAGCAGGAGCAGCAGCAGCCGCCGCAACTGGAGGAGCAGCAGTCGCAACCGCAGCAGCAGCAGCCGCCACCTCCTCCTCCTGTCTCTGGTCTTCGGACCCTCGGTCTCCCCTCTCCCTCTCCTCTGTCCTCCCCCTCTCCTCTCGTCTCTAGTCCTCTGCTTCCTCCTCCTGACCCCTCCCCAGCTGTTTTCCCTCCTACTCAGCCTCCGTTGTCCCCTCCTCTTTCTCACGCTTGGCATTCTCGTCGCTCTCCTCGTGCTCGTCCCTCGTCCCCTATTCCCTTCACTGGCCTTCGTACTGCCCTGTTTCGTTCTAGTCCATCCCATTTGCCTCCTTCTGTACTTCCTTCTCCTCCTGAGTCGGCTCTCACTGCTTCCCTCTCTACTCCAATCACTGACTACTACTGCACGTACCGTCCTGTTCTCTCTCGTGTTCTCGCCTCTCTTGTTACGGACCCTCGTGCCTCTCTGTCCTCTGTGTCCGCTCTTACTGCCGCAGTCACTGAGTTTGCCTCTACTCGCCGCCTTGACTACGCCACCAGTCTTGTGGCTGCTCCTCCTACCAGTCCTCTGGCCGTCGGGGGTGAGTCTGCCCTTGGCTGTGACGCCCTAGAGGACAGGCAGTTTGAGCTAGAGTTCCTGGCAGTCGCTTCCCCTCATCTCTGTGCCATGCTGCTCGCTCCTGAGGGAGACCCCGACGCCCTTGACATACCGACTCCTCGCACTTATGCTGAGGCAGTGTCAGGGCCTTGGGCATCTCAGTGGAGAGCTGCCATTGACTCAGAGATGACCTTTTACAGATCCACAGGCACCTACATCGACGAGGTTCCCCGTCCTTGGGCGAACGTAGTCGATGGCATGTGGATTTTCAGGGTGAAGCGGCCACCGGGTTCTCCTCCTGTCTTCAAGGCGCGCTATGTGGCTAGAGGTTTCAGTCAGCGCGAGGGAGTTGATTTCTTTCAGACCTTCGCGCCTACCCCAAAGATGACCACTCTTCAGGTGTTACTGCACATAGTAGCCTCTCGACTTCTCCACTGCCTTCCTTCAGGGTAGCCTACACGAGGAGGTCTGGCTGTGTCGTCCCTCTGCCTTCACTGTCACATTCCCTCCTAGGACCCAGTGGAGGCTGAGGCGACCGGTCTACGGTCTCCGCCAGGCTCCTCGTGAGTGGCACGACACCCTTCGTTCTACTCTGTCTGACCTCGGTTTCCAGCCGTCTTCTGCCGACCCGTCGCTGTTTGTTCGTCGTAGCTCCACACCGTTCTGTCTACTGGTCAACATCGACGACTTGGTTTTCGCCACTACTGACAGGGTTGTTTTGGATACGTGAAGTGCGAACTGCAGAAGAGACACATGTGCACTGACCTTGGTGAGCTGCGCCACTACCTTGGCCTGCAGATCACCAGGGACAGAGCCGCTCGCACCATTACACTCTCACAGTCACACATGGTGCAGGAGTTCCTTCAGCGGTTCGAGCTTCAGCACTCCACAGTACAACGCACACCTCTTGCTGTTGACCACAGACTCACTGGTCCCTTCCCTAACGAGCCGTTTGAGCCGAGTGGTCCCTACGCAGAGCTTGTGGGTTGCCTCATGTACCTGATGACTTGTACTCGCCCGGACCTCGCCTACCCTCTCAGCATCCTTGCTCGCTTTGTTGCGCCAGGGAGTTACCGTCCTGTTCACTGGACCGCTGCTGTGAGGGTGGCGAAGTACCTAGCGACGACATCAGGCATGGGGTTGGTACTTGGAGGGAGACAATACGTCGTGCTTACTGGTCACTGTGACCCTTCTTACGCCGACGACGCCGAGACCCACAAGTCTACTTAGGGTTACTATTTCAGCCTGGGCTCTGGAGCTGTTTCGTGGAGGTCCACGCGCTCCTCCTCGGTCTCGACCTCTACCGCTGAGGCTGAGATCTACGCTGGAGCCATGGCTGCACAGGAGCTGCGTTGGTTGACCTTCTTGCTCACCGACCTTGGTGAGCGGCCGAGCTGCACCGACCTTGTTCAATGAAAACAAGGCGGCGATTCTTCTCTGTCGGGAGCCTCGACTGGAGAGCAGAGTGAAGCACATCAACGTCAGGTACTTTCTTCTTCGAGAGTTGCAGAGGCGTGGACAGGCTCGCTTGGACTTTGTGGAGTCCGAGGCCAACACTGCCGACATCTTCACCAAGGCGCTTCCGCCTTGTGACTACCACAGGTGTTGTGGGTCTCGTTGACTCTGGGGCCGTCTTGCCTAGTGGTTGCTTGTTGTCTTGTTCTCATTACTTATATACCAATGAACTCTTGAACTGGACTTATGGCCCTTTGCTTGTGCTCGGAATGTGTGGTGACGTTGTGATCCACCCTGAGCTTTGCTTGTTTGTGACTAGCCTTGTGACGGTACGCTTTTGTCTTTGCTAGACACCCCTCACTTAGGCTATGGGGGTGTGTCAAATGTTGTAGCCTGTAGTGAGGCTTGTCTTAGGGGGTACAAATATTAGGGTTTGCTATATGTACCCCAACCCACATCAATGAACACACAATTCAGTTTCGAACAGTTTGGCATGCATTTTTGTTTTGTGTTGTGGTAATAAGGCTACATTCTCATATAGACATTTGTATCTCGATCTCTGATTTCCCGAGTCGCGCTTGCACATTTGCCCAACCTCGCGTCACAAAACGCGAATGTACAGCGACACATTGCGACCTGGTGATCTGTACAGTTGTCCACCTGTCATTGAGAATGCGACACTTCGACTAGGGGCCGAGCAAAGACACAAAACCTGAGTGCATCAATCGGGCCCTCCAAACCGGGTCACTATATCGCAACCTGTTAAATTGGCATTCCACACACAATCCAGAGTGCTCTCCCCGAACACAACATCTCCCCTCTCACAACACATGTACAAAAGGACACTAGCTACACACGTAATGCAATTCCTACAATGGCAGAACCACGCGTTGTGTGTCAAAAGAGTACGCGAGAATGAATGCATTGATGAGACAAGTGGGCACAAATGCTTTTGGGTTGTACCCCAAATGGGCTACCCCACTACACCCTACAAAGCACAAGCATCATCATAGTTTGACACACCCCCATAGGCAAAGTGGGGGAGAAACAGCGGTCACAAGACCAGTCAAGAAAAGCAAAGCAAGCTCAGGGTGGATCACGAAGTCGCCACACATTCTGATCACAAGCAAATGGCCACAACGCCGGTCCAGATGCAAAGTTATATAAAAGGTAGCAAACAGTATAGTGATCACTACCTAGCAAGAGTAAGCATGCAGGTATATATGTATAGATCACAGTACAAGCAAAGTCAAGCAGTGAGCAAGTGAGGCAAAGCAGGGACAAGGCCTAACATAGTACAGAAACGCTGATGATCACCAGACGGAAGTGCCTTGGTGAATTCTTCAGCAGTGTTGGCCCGAGTGGCCACGTAAGCAAGACTGTTGGGCTGAGAAAAGCCCTTGGGATCTTTCAAGGCTAAGACTCTAAATAGGAATGTTGTATTTGCATAAGCGTTCCAAGTGAACTTGTTGAACCACCTTGCACTAGAATGTGAGAGAAAGATATGTTGGTTATAGAAAGGCTACAAGCTTTTTATAAGATTACAAGGAATATGAAAAGATGCAATTACTGTTTTACTGTTGCTGTTGCGGTTCGATACAGTGACGACTCGGGCAACTGCTCAATATCGAGTCAGTTGTTTGTCCTTGCTGTCGCGCTGTATTTGTCGAGTCAAAGGTCGCTGACCTTTGACCTTCGCGTAACCTCCAGCTGTTACTTTCTGTCAACCTCCTCGGTTGACTCGCCATTGTTCCGCTGTAGCTTTCTTCGTTTACAGTTTGTTGTTACGATACATAAGAAGCGTTAAGTTACTTGTTTCCAACACTCCCCTTAGCATCTGAAGTGTCGTTGCTGGTGACGTGGCCTTGTCCAGTCAGCAGCATGCAGTACTCGAACTTCTGCTTTCCAAGCTTCTTGGTCAAATAATTGGCTGCCATCTCGAACGTGGGGCAGTAGGATAGCTCAAGTCTCCCCTTCTCAATCTCGTCTTTTATGAAGAAACATCGCAGGGCGATATGCTTTGTCCGGTTCGCGAACACGTTCTTGTTTGTTTTGTGAATTGCCGATTGGTTGTCGCAGAACAGAGAGAAGCTGGGTAACTGAGCCAGCTTCGCTTCTTCCAGCAGTTCGCGAAGGTACAGTCCTTCCTTGGTGGCTGAGCAGAGTGCAATATGTCAGAAGAACTAGGCAAGAATGATGCATTGAATGAAACAGTTGGGTACAAGTAGCAAACCCTAGTTGGGGTTGTACCCCATATTGGCTACCCCACTACAGCCTACAAGCATAATGCAGTTTAACACACCCCCATAGGCAAAGTGGGGGAGAACAAAGGGTCACAAGACCAGTCCAGCAAAGCAAAGCAAAGCCCAGGGTGGATCACAACGTCACCACACTCCGAGCACAAGTAAAGGCCACAAGGCCAGTTCACATGCAGTGCTAGATATAGTATAAGACAAGCAACACAGTGATCAAAACCTAGCAAGCAAGCAACAAGATATATATAAAGTACAGTACAAAGAATGTCAAGCAGTGAGCAAGTGAGGAAACGTGGACACAAGGCCTAAAGAAGTACAGTGCCGCTGATGATCACTAGGCGGGAGCGCCTTGGTGAAGATATCAGCAGTGTTGGCCTTCGAGTCCACGTACACAAGCCGAAGCTGACCGCGCTGCTGAAGCTCTCGAGCAAGAAAGTAGCGAAGAGCAATGTGCTTCGTCCTGTGCTCCAGTCTGTGCTCCTGACACAAGGCAAGAGCCGCCTTGTTGTCACCGTACAGAACTGGAGGAGAACTAGGCCGCTCTCCCAAGTCAGTCAGCAGGTAGGTGAGCCAGCGTAACTCCTGTGCAGCCATGGCTGTGGCGTAGATCTCAGCCTCACAACTAGAGCCGAGAACAGAGGAAGAGCGGGTGGACCGCCACGAGACAGAACCTGAGCCAAGGCTGAAGGTGTAACCCTGTGACGACCGCTGCGTAGCCAGGTCGTCCACCCAAGAGGCGTCCGAGTGACCAGTGAGGACAACTCTGTCGCGTCCTCCAAGCACCAGCCCCATGCCTGATGTACTGCACAGGTAACGCAGCACCCTCTTAGCAGCCTCCCAGTGCTCTCGCCTGTGTCTCCCAGGCGCAACGTAACGAGCAAGGATGCTAAGAGGGTACGCGAGGTCAGGTCATCAGGTACATGAGGCAGCCTACAAGCTCTGGGTACGGGCCACTCGGCTCTACGGACTCGTCCGAAGGTGGAGCTGAGAGCGAGTGGCTGGTAGCCAGAGGTGTGGCCTGTGGTGAGGAGAACTGGAAGCCGAAGCGCTGAAGGACCTGCTGCACCATGTGTGACTGAGTCAGGGTGATGGTGCGGCGAGCTCTGTCCCGGGTGATCTGCAAGCCAAGGTAGCTACGCAGTTCACCCAGGTCAGTGCAGGTGTGTCTCTTCTGCAGCTCCGACTTCACACGAGCGAGTGCCTCAGTGTCAGCAGTAGCAAAGACCAAGTCGTCGACGTACACGAGGATGTAGAACGGCGGCAGCGACGTGTCTGTGCGCAGAAACAACGACGGGTCAGCAGTAGACGGCGCGAACCCAAGAGCCGCAAGAGTAGTCCTCAGTGTGTCGTGCCACTCACGTGGCGCCTGGCGGAGACCGTAGACTGGCCGGCGGAGACTCCACTGGGTACCAGGGGGAAACGACCCAGTAAAGCCAGGTGGGCGGCGCAGCCAGATCTCCTCGTGCAGGCTGCCCTGCAGGAACGCTGTGCTGAAGTCAAGAGAGTGAAGCTCGTAGTCACGCTGAGCAGCAACGTGCAGCAGAACCCGAAGAGTGGTCATCTTCGGGGTGGGGGAGAAGGTCTGGAAGAAGTCGACCCCCTGACGCTGACTGAAGCCTCTAGCAACGTAACGAGCCTTGAAGACAGGCGGAGAACCTGGCGGCCGCTTCACCCTGAAAATCCACATACCATCGACGATTTTCGCCCCAGGAGGGGGAACCTCGTCGACGTAGGTGCCTGTGGACTTCCAGGATGCCATCTCTGCGTCCATGGCTGTCTGCCACTGAGAGGAGTAGGGACCCGAGATCGCCTCTGCGTAAGTGCGCGGAGTGGGGATGTCTACTGCATCCGGGTCTCCCTCAGGGGCAAGAAACCAGGCCATGAGATGAGGTACAGCAGCCGCAAGTGAGTCAAAGTCCTCCTGCCTGTCCTCAAGGACGTCCGTGCCAAGAGCACACTCACCCCCGACGGACGGAGGACAGACAGACGCAGACTCTGACTCAGCGACAAGGCTAGCAGCGTAGTCTAGACGACAGGCAGCAGCAAAGTCAACCAACTCAGCGACCAGAGCAGACGCAGCCGAGGACTCAAAGGTGGGGTCAGTGACAACAGTAGCAAGGAGACGCGTGACTGTAGGGTGCTCAGCGCGATACCGGTCAGACTCAGGGTCCGGAATGGCAGGCAAAGAGGACGCAGGAGGAGACGGTAGAGGGACACGCCGAGGAGCAGTAGAGGGACGCAGAGTCATGTAGTGAGTGCCTGGGACAGGAGGAGGACGCTCACGACGGACACGACTACCAGTGCGAGCAGGACGAACAGGCGACGCAGGACGAGACTCAGGCTCACGACGCTCTGTAAGACCTCCTGTGGGACCAGTGTAAGGAGAGGGAGCAGGGAGAGGCGAGGTAGGCGGTAACTGTGACTGCGGCTGGACAGGCGGAGGACACTCTACGGAGGGAGGAGGACAAGGAGGAGGAGCCTGCCCAAGAACCTGCTGAAGGAGCGGT
Source organism: Closterium sp. Yama58-4 (assembly GCA_947470075.1). NCBI lineage: Eukaryota > Viridiplantae > Streptophyta > Zygnematophyceae > Desmidiales > Closteriaceae > Closterium > Closterium sp. Yama58-4. The sequence goes on along the minus strand of CANIUD010000020.1, from coordinate 726,944 downwards.
ACGAAGTACGGTCGCGGCCGCGCAGCGTCTCCAGAAGCAGAAGGGACTCCAGCGGCCGGGTCCTCAGCACCAGTAGGAGCTCCAGCGTCCGGGTCCACAGCACCAGCAGCAGCTCCACCGGCCGGGTCCCCAGCTCCAGCAGCAGCTCCACCAGGTGGGTCCGCAGCACCAGCAGCAGCGCCACCCCCAGAGTCGGGAGCTCCAACTCCGCTAGCACCGCCAGCGCCAGAGTCCCCAGCTCCAGCAGCCCCGGCAGCTCCAGTACCCCCAGTACGAGCACCCCCAGGACGAGCAACTCCAGCACCCCCAACTCCAGCCGAGCCACTAGGACGGCGAAAGCGTCGGACGTACCAGTCACGAAGCTGCTGCGGTGTGAGAGACTGCTCAGCACCCCGAACCGGAGCACCCCCAGACACAGTAACCCGAGGCTCCGTAGGCTCAGTAGCAGCACCCCCAGGCTCAGTACCCGCAGGCTCAGTACCCGCAGGCTCAGCACCCCCAGTCGCAGCACCCCCAGGCTCAGCACCCCCAGGCGGCAAACTCTCAGGCACAGTACCCTCAGCTCCAGCACCCGCAGTCCCAGCACTCCCAGGCCTCGCACCCGCAGGCTCAGTACCCCCAGGCGCAGCACCCCCAGGCTCCGTACTCTCAGGCACCGTACCCTCAGCTCCAGCACCCTCAGTCCCAGCACCTGCAGCCCCAGCTCCCCCAGGCCCAGCACCCCCAGGCTCAGCACCCCCAGGCTCAGCACTCCCAGCAGCACCACCCGCAGCAGCACCTGAGTCACCTGTGACCTCGACAGGCTCAGCGACGGGAGGAGGGTCTACCTGAGAGACACCTGAGGGAGCAGGACCCTGAGGGGGAAGGGGGTCTACCGGAGGGGGACCAGGAGCAAGGAAAAGCGGCGGGGGAGGGAGGGGGGCAGTGCGGTAGGGGAAGAGACGGTAAAAAGGGACCGACTCGTCAAAGGTGACATCCTGAGAGGCGAAGACCCGGCGCGAGGTGGGGTGGTAAAACTGCCAGCCAGGCGCGTCAGGGACAAAGCCAAGGAAGACACAGGGAAGCGTGCGGGAGGAGAGCTTGTCCGCAGACGTATCGCGGACAAGGGCACGAGCACCCCACACCCGGAAGCGCGACGCATCGCCAACCTCCCCCGTCCAACGCAGTGTGGGCGAGGTCTCCGGCAAGGAGACACGGGGCCAGAGGTTGAGCTGATGCGCGGCGTACCGGACAGCAAACGGCCACAGAAAATGGGGAGCCGCCGCGTGGACCAAGGAGGTATGAGCGACCTCCATGACCAGGCCAATGCGACGCTCAGCAACCCCATTCTGCTGTGGGGAGTCCGGAAGCGTGAAGGTCTGCTCGATGCCCTCCGCCTGACAGAAGGTCCTCAAGAGATCGGAGGAAAACTCACCACCTCTGTCAGAGTGCAGACGCAGGACAGGAAGATCCGTCCGGAAACGGCGGCGGAGCTGGAGACGAACCGTGCGGATCCAAGGGATCAGAACAGCAGGGACCTCACCCTTGGTGCGCAAGGGGAAGACCGTGGTGTAACGCGAGTAGTCGTCGACAACCAGCAAAAAGTACCGCTCACCGCCCTGACCACGAACGCGGGCTGGGCCCCACACGTCCAGGTGGAGGGTCTCCAGAGGAGCCTCTGTCGGGGGGAACGAGGAGGAGTGAGGAGCGGCGCGCTGCCGCCCCTCGACGCAAGGAAGGCAAGGCGGCGCAGGCGAGGCAGGGAGGGGAGGGAGGGACCTGGGAAGACCGGACACAAGGAGGCGACGGTGCATGCCACGAAGGCGTGGCAAGGAGGGGTGACCCAGGCGGTGGTGCCAGAGAAGAGTCTGGTGCGACAGGGAGCGACACTCACAGGCGTGGGCCACCAGACCTGACGCAGACACCTGACCGACAGCAGCTACCTGGGGAGACGCAGTGGTCAGTGTGTAGAGACTCGACCCCGGCCGACGGGTGAACGTAGCCAGGTGACGGCCGGTCCTGGAGCACGTGCAGATCGCCACACGCTGTCCGCCAGGGGTAAAGGTGTCAACCCACTGATCCTGGAGGACAGCGTTGCTCACCAGGTTCGTCGAGAACGAGGGGAGGTGGAAACCCGACAACGAGCCAGACGGAACCGCCGGACAAGGGAGGACAGTGGTGGACTGGGCAAGGACTGGGCCCCCAGAGGGGTCAGCCAAGGAGACTGGGACCGGTGCAGGAAGCGGTGTGAGCTCAGTACTGTCACGAAAGAAGCAACGGGAAGCACCTGAGTCAAGGGTGAAGGTGTGACAGGCCTCAGCCGGTGCGGTACCTGAGAGAGGAGTCTGTGTGGGTGCTGTACCTGAGAGAGCAGACTCGAAACCAGCCGGGACAGCACTGGGGGGAGCAGGTACAGGGGGCACCATACCAGAGAGAGCAGACTCACTAGTACCCAGGGCAGCAGGCTCTATACCTGGGTCAGGCGGCACACACAAGTAACAGTCTCCCTCGGCACTAACAGTCAATGCATACATGGCAGCAATAATAGCATCATAGTCAAGAGCAAAGACATCAACACCAGCCCTCATGAGCTCAGCCCAGCGGGGGCGCTCAACATCCGCACCCATCTCCTCACGCCAAGCGTCGTCAAGGCGGGAGAAGCAGCGGTACGGGGTGTGGAACCTCCCACACGTCTGTCCCTTGCGGTCACCTGTGCGAATGACATAAGAACAGCGGGCACTGGCCCCCGACGTCCCACGCTGAGCAAGCCACTCACGAAGCTGCTGGGTCGTCTGGGGACGCTGCTGCTGCTGGGAGCTCTGGCCTGAGCCAGTGCCTCCACTCCGACCTCCGCCGCCACCACTACCACCGCTCCGACCGCCACCGCCACCACCGCCACCACCGCCACCGCCGCCACCGCCGCCACCGCCGCCGCCGCCACTACTGCCACTGCTTCCTCCGCCGCCCCCGTCTCCACCACCGACCCCACTCCCACCAGCGCTCCCGCCACCGCTCCCTCCAGCACCGCCTCCCCCCCCACCTCCCCCACCTCCTCCCCCCCCAGCGCCACCACCACCACTTTTGCCCCCCTTGCCCTTGCCGGTGCGGCGCCTCCCACCAGGAGTAGAAGCAGCGCCAACAGACTCAGCACCAAGGAAGTCAACAGCAGCAGCAGCAGCAGCGTAGGAGGGAGCGAGGGGAGAGGGAGAACACCCCTCAAAGATGGGGGTGCGAGGAGCGCCACGAGCAGATGCTCATTTCGGCCGCGAGCAGGTGCTCCTCTAGGAGGGCGACTGTGAGCTCAGTGGGACAGCGAGCAAGGAAGTGGTCTCGAACTGAGCGGAGGGTGTCAGGGAGACGGGTGACTATGAAGTGGAGTGTCCAGTACAGTGGAGGGGGGTTCTTAGCGCAGAACTCGGTGGGAAGAGCGGCACGCAGGCGAGCATCACTAGTGCGAAGGTGGGTGATAAGATCGGCGACTGTAGTAAAGGTGGACAGATCGGGGAACAGGTACGGCAGCATGAGGCGGCTAAGCTCGGCTGTGGCAGGCGAGGAGTAGCGAGCGACGACAGCGTCGTACAGGGCCTTAGCGGATTTGCAGTCGCCAAAATGCTCTAGCTCAGCTAACGGCAGGTGACTGCGAATGGCTAGGCGAGCAGCTGCGTCACGAGTCTGCCAGTGGGAACGAACACTAAGCTCAGCTGTGGCAGGAGGGGCAGGCGCAGCACCAGACGCGTAATCATAGAGCGACACATGCTCCTTGCTATCGCTCAGGAGGAACAGCTGCAGGTCATCTAGCCAAGCGGTGAACCGCACAGGGCGGCCCTCAGCATCGAACGACAGTACGCGGATGGAAGCCATAGCGACAGTGTGACAGAGTAACGCAAGCTGCCGCAGCAGGGGAAGGCGACTGTGCACGGATAGAGAGCAGCGGGCGAGGCTGGCGCTACGGGCAGGCGGCGCTGCAAGCGGTCAGCGCGACGGGAGGGCGACGCTGCGAGCGGGCAGCTCGGCGGACGGGCCGGGAAGCGGGCAGCGCGGCGGGCAGGCGGCGCTGCAAGTGGGCAGCACGGCGGGCGGGCGACGCTGCGAGGCGGGCGGGCCGCGAAGCGGGCAGCGGGCGGGCGGGCGGGCGGGCTGCGAAGCGGGCAGCGGGGCGAGCGGGCTGCGATGCGGGCGGGCCGCGAAGTGGGCAGCTAGCGGGCGGGCGGGCTGCGAAGTGGGCGGGCCGCGAAGCGGGCAGCGGGGCGAGCGGGCTGCGAGGCGGGCGGGCCGCGAAGCGGGCAGCGAGCGGGCGGGCGGGCTGCGAAGTGGGCGGGCCGCGAAGCGGGCAGCGAGCGAGCGGGCTGCGAAGCGGGCGGGCCGCGAAGCGGGCAGCGAGCGGGCGGGCGGGCTGCGTAGCGAGCGGGCCGCGAAGCGGGCAGCGAGCGGGCGGGCGGGCTGCGTAGCGAGCGGGCCGCGAAGCGGGCAGCGAGCGGGCGGGCGGGCTGCGAGCGGGCGGCTCGGCGAGGGGCGCGCGAGGGCGCTAGTGAGGGGCGCGCGAGGGCGCTAGCAAGGGGCGCGCGAGGGCGCTAACGAGGGGCGCGCGAGGGCGCTAACGAAGGGGCGCGCGAGGGCGCTAACGAGGGTGCGCGCGAGGGCGCTAACGAGGGGCGCGCGAGGGCGCTAACGAAGGGGCGCGCGAGGGCGCTAACGAGGGGCGCGCGAGGGCGCTAACGAGGGCGCTACGAGGCTAGGGCACGGGGTAGCGTGGTAACCGCATGCGAGCGGTGGTGGGCCCTTAAAAAAAACGGTCGGTAGGTCCTAGGGACCTCCTGCTCTGAATACCATGTCAGAAGAACTAGGCAAGAATGATGCATTGAATGAAACAGTTGGGTACAAGTAGCAAACCCTAGTTGGGGTTGTACCCCATATTGGCTACCCCACTACAGCCTACAAGCGTAATGCAGTTTAACACAATATATTCTGCTTCAGCTGAGGAGAGGGCGATTAGTTCTTGTTTGCTCGACTGCCACGAGATAGGCCCGATAGGCTAGAGTCGGTAGATGTAGTCGGTGCACGAGCGCCTGTTGTCGGAGTCGCCGGCGTGGTCACCATCCACGTAGCCGATTACCTTGGGCGTCAGGCCGATTGTCGTGGTGCCGAGAAGGGATGGATGCAACATGAGAGACACGGTGCGGCGGAAATGCCAGGCGTGGGGTGACCAGACGGGCGGATAAAGCGGGCGCAACGGAGCGCAACAGGCGCTGACGGGCAGGGCGCAACGTGCGCGACGGGCTGGGCACAACGCGTGCGCGGACGGGCAGGGTATAACGGGCAAGGCGTAACGCGTGCGGACGGGCAGGGCGTATTGCGCGTGGACGGGCAGGGCGTAACGCGTACGCGGACGGGCAGGGTGTAACGTGCGTGGACGGGCAAGGCGTAACGTGCGCGGACGGGCGGACGGGCGGGGCGTAATGTGCGCGAACGAGCAGGGCGCAGGGCGCGACGGGCGGGGACGGGACGGGACATACGCGACGCGATGGGACGAGACGGGCAGACGCGGCGCGACGGGTAAGACAGACGGACGCAACGCGACGGGACGAGACAGACAAACGCGACACGATGAGACGGGACAGGCAAGCGGGATAGGCGCTAGAGGACGATTCAGGTGCAACGGGTGCTAGGGTACGGGACGGGCTTGACGGTAGAACGCTACGGGCATTAGGGGGAGGAACGGGATCCGTCAGGATCCTAACCTAGGTGATACCATGTCAGAAACTGAATGTGGTTTGACTATTGTGGGTTGGGGTACATAAGCCTAACCTTAACTAATGTACCTGTCAGAGGTCCACTGGTGATCCCCGATTTATCATAGAAAGGGTTACGGTCACGTTGGCCTAGGGGGTTATGGGCGCACTCACCCGCTACACAAACAAGCCCTTTTATCCCAGTGGTTAGTGGCTGCGATTATGACATGGTATCAAAGCGGTTACGTTCTTTGGCCGTTTCGTATTCACAATGGGCCCACCGCTAGCCTTAGCCATGGCGCGCCCCATCGAACAGCCTGGCGTACAGCGCGAAATGCGCCTCGCTCGTCGCCCCGTCATGCGCCCCGCTGGTCCTTTTCGTCGCCCCATCGTGCGCTCCGCTCGCCTTGTTTATCGCCCCATCGCTGCCTTAATCGCGACGCTCGTCACGTCCCCTGGCGCGACGTTCGTCTCGCCCGTTGCGCACACCCTTTTCGTCCGCCCCCGCTGCTCGTCTCTGTCAAATGTTATAGCCTCTAGTGGGTTATGCTATATGGGGTACAAACAGTTAGGGTTAGGCATTTGTACCCCAACACAGTCAATCTAACTCATTCCGCTGTTTTCACTTTGTGAGATGGTATCAGCAGTAGGTTCGCCGTTCCTAGGCCACGCCTAGTCTCCGCCCTTCCTAAACTTAGTCTCTAGTCTTGGTGCCCCCCCCCCCCCCCCCCCCCCCCCCCCCCCCCCTCGTTTGCCCTAAACGTCCTAGCCAGCAGGCCCGCCAGCGCCCTAGCCAGCAGGCCCGCCAGCGCCCTAGCCAGCAGGCCCGCCAGCGCCCTAGCCAGCAGGCCCGCCAGCGCCCTAGCCAGCAGGCCCGCCAGCGCGCCCCGCCAGCGCGCACGCCAGCGCGCCCCGCCAGCGCGCACGCCAGCGCGCCCCGCCAGCGCGCAAGCCAGCGCGCCCCGCAAACGCGCACGCCAGTGCGCCCGCCAGCGCGCCACGCCAGCGCGCCGCGCCGCCCACCCCTAGACCCGCCGCGCCACCCGCCAGCCAGCACGCCGCGCCGCCCGCCTGTTCGCATGCCGCGCCACCTGCCCGCCTGCACGCCTGCGCGCCTGCCCACACGCCACTGACTGTCTCACCCTCCCGCGGCTGGCAGCCGCGCTCTCCCACTTTCGCCCCTTATGGCGACCTCCCGAGTACTTTGCTTTGACCCTGAGGGGAGACCCATAGACTTTAGTACGTGGCTTACGCAGCCGCAGCGCCACCTTAAGAGCCGGCGGAGGGATGGCGTGCACCTGTTCGCACACGCGTCCGGTACTCAGACCGCCCCCCAGCAGCCTAGCCTGCTGCCCACTACCCCACCGCCTACATCTGAGCAGGAGGCCGAGTACCAGCGCCAGTTCCTCGCTCGCGACGTGTGGGAGTCTCGTGACGCCGCTGCCTGCCTCGCCCTGACCGACCTTCTCCCACCGACCGAGGCAGTCCACTTCACTCAGGTCGAGTCTGCTGCAGATCTGTATAAGGCTATTGTTGATCGCTACTCCACTCCCTCCTCTGCTTCACTCAGTCGCCTCCTCGTCCCCTTTATCTACCCTGACCTCGCCTCCTTTGAGACTGTCTCTGACCTCGTTACCCACCTTCGCTCCCTTGACACTCGCTTTTGCGCTGCTTGCAGTGAAGACCAGCTTGCCCTTGCCCCGCCCCCTATGTGGCTCACTATTCACTGGCTAGTCACTCGCCTCCCTGACCGCCTAGCCACAGCCCGCGACGCGCTTCTTCTGAAGCACCCCACTGAGCTTACCATCGATCTTCTTGAGACCGCTCTCTCGAAGATCGAGAGTAACCTCCTCACTGTTGCCTCTGCCTCTTCCGCGCCTCCTCCTCGTCTTTTTGAGGGGTGTGCGGTACCACAGCTTCCCACCTTCACTGCCTCCCTTGCCACCCCCGCGTCTTCTGCCTCTGAGGAGACGGCGGCTGTTTCTGTCTCTGGCGGACAGAAACGTGGCAAGTCCGGTAAGAAGGGCAAGAAGGGCGGCGGGGGTACTGGAGGTGGTGCGGGTAGTGGCGGTGGCGGTGGAGCAGGTGGTGGGAGTGGTGGTGGGGGTGGCTCGGGACCTGACGGCCCTCCTCTCGACGGTGGAGTTTTCACTGGTGGTGAGGGGTTCCAGCAGCAGCAGCAGCAGCCGGCTTCTCAGCAGCTGCCACCGCCTGGACAGCAGCAGCGGCAGGGACAGCAGCAGCAGCGACAGGGCCAGCAGCAGCGCCCGCCACAGCCACAGCCGCAGCCGCAGCAGTGGGGCCCTCCGCAGCAGTGGGGCCCTCCGCAGCAGTGGAGGTCTGCGGGTCCCCCGAGCACTGGGCGCAGTGCCGCCCCCTCTAGTTGGAGACCTCGCTCGGCCGGTCGCGACGTTGGTCCCTGTGAGTACTGGATCCTTACGGGTCCTCGTAGGGACTCGTACTGTGGCCGCCCCGACCACTCTGCTGCACGCTGCTTCAGTCGTCTCGACGACCTCTACCGCTTGCACCACGGCCCCTCCGCTCCCCCGCCGCCACGCTGGGGGACACTTCTTGCTCGTGGTATCTCTGTTTTTGATATGACTATGGATGATGCTAGGTCTTATGCCATGTATGCTGATGTTGACTATAGTGCTCCTGGATCTGTGTACCTGCATCTAGCGTAGGATCTTTGCCTGTTGCTAGAGTAGGTGCTAGTGTAGGATCTTGTTTAGCTACTAGTACAGGTGCTCCCTCGGCGGACGCGTCTCTCTCCTTCACACTGGACTCAGGAGCGACGCAGTGCTTCTTTCGCGACCGCACGACTCTCTCTCCACTACCGGCGCCAGTCTCCATAGCACTGGCCGATCCCTCTTCGGGACCGGTCATTGCGACTCACGCCACTACACTCCCGTGCCCAGCTGCCCCTTCCGGTTCCCTGACTGGCCTCCACGTTCCTACGTTCTCTAGGAACCTGGTTGGTGTGGGCCCCCTGGCGAGACAGCACGTCGGGGTCTGGGTTGAGCCTTCTGGTGACACTGCAGTCTGTGTGGACGGTGACACGTACGCCCCCTTGGCCACTTTCCGCCAGGAGCCGGGCTCCGGTCTGTACACCCTCCACACCGACCCCCGTCAGGTTCCTCCGTCCCACCAGGTAGCCGGGTCCAGTCAGGTTGCTGTGTCCGGTCTAGTTGCTGCGTCGTGCTCGTGTCGGTCGCTTGCCCACCCCTCCCTCCTCTGGCACCACCGCCTTGGTCACCCGTCCCTCCAACGTCTCCGCGCTATGTCTAGTCAGCGTCTTGTCTTAGGCCTCCCCCGAGTCCTTCCGCCGCTCCCGCCGTCCCCAGCTCCTCCGTGCGGTCCTTGTGTCCAGGGTCGGCTGCGCGCCACCCCTCACTCCTCCTCCCTTCGTCCGGCCACCGAGCCCTTCCAGACACTCCACTTAGACGTCTGGGGCCCCGCTCCCCGCCTTGGCCCTGAGCGGGAGAGTTTCTTTCTGGTGGTCGTTGACGATTACTCTCGGTACACCATCGTGTTCCCTTTGGCAAAGAAGTCCGACGTGACTTCTACGCTGATCCGGTGGCTGCTCGCCACCGAGAGTACTCGCCGTCGTCGTGTCAGTTGTCTCCACTCCGACCGTGGGGGTGAGTTTCGCTCCAGCATTCTCACCAGATTCTGTGCTGAGCAGGGTATCACCAGTCCTGGACTCTTCCAGACTCTCCATAGCAGAATGGGGTTGCTGAGCGCCGCCTAGGCCTGGTCATGGAGATTGCCCGCATCTCCATGATCCACACCTGCCCGCCCCATTTTCTATAGTCCTACGCGGCTCGGTACGCCGCTCACCAGTTGAACCTCTGGCCTCGCGTCTCTCGGCCAGAGGCTTCGCCAACCAGTCTTTGGACAGGTTCCCCTGGTGTTGCATCGAGGTTTAGTGTCTTGGGCTTCTTGGCTCTTGTCCGCGACACCTCTGCGGACAAGATCTCACCTCGCGCCGTCCCCTGTGTCTTCCTGGTTTCCCAAAGGACTCCTCTGACTTCACCTTTTACCACCCTCCCTCCCACCGGTTCTTTGACTCTCGTGACGTCCGTTTTGACGAGTCCGTCCCCTACTACGTCCGGTACCCCTGTCGAGGTCTCCCGGTTCCCCCCCCTCCCCTCTTCCTGGCTCCAGCTCCTCCTCCTCCCGCCCCTGCTCCTTTGGTACCCCCCCCTGTTCCCGCTCCGTCTGGTGTGTCCCACGCTACCCCCCCCCCCCCCCAGTACCCCCTCAGGTCTCTCCTCCTTCCCCACAATCGTCCTCTTAGCCTCCGTAGCAGCCGTCAGTGCTTCCTGTTCCTGCCACTTCGGACTCTGAGGGTGTTGGTGCTCGAGGTGAGGGCTCTGGCGGTGCTCGCTCTGGGGGTGCTGGCGTTGGAGCTGTTCGTGCACCTACAGGAGCCGCCCGTTCTGGGGGTGTTGGCGTTGGCGCTGAGCGTGCACCTGCCGTAGTTGCCCGTTCCGAGGGTACTGGAACTGGTGGAGGTGCCGGTGCTGGTGGTGTTTCTGGAGCTGGAGAGTCTGGGGCTGGTGCTGGTGCCACTGGAGGCACCACGACTGGGGGTGCGGGTACACCTCCTACAGGTGCTGGTCGTGCTGCCGTAGGAGGTACTCGCTCTGGGGGTGCTCAGCCGGCTACTGTCGAGGGCGGAGCCGGTTCTTCTTCTTCTTCGTCTCCTGACACCACTCCTCCTCCTCACCCCTACCCGACTCGGTACCAGGCCCTTCTTCGTCTTGAGCGTGAGGAGCAGCAGCGTTTGGAGCGTGAGAGGTTGGAGGTTCAGCAGCGGGTGGAGCGTGAGAGGTTGGAGTTGCAGCGGGAGCAGCAGCAGCAGCAGCAGCATCAGCAACCGCCGCCGCCACCGCAGCAGCAGCAGCAGCAGCAGCAGCCGCCGCAGCAGCCGGAGCAGCCTCCGGCCCCTGTTTCTGGCCTTCGGGCCCTTGGTCTCCCCTCCTCTCCTCCTGTGTTTGGTCCTACGTTTCCTCCTCCGGACTCAGCTCCGGCTGTGTTCCCTCGTTCTCAGTCTCCTCCGTCTCCCCCTCCTCTCACCCACACTTGGACCTCTCGTCCTCCTCGTGCTCGTCCCTCGTCACCTGTCACTGACCTCCGTACCGTGTTGTTTCGTTCTAGTCCTCCTCGTCCTCCTCAATCTGTTCTTCCTCGTCCTCCTTGTCAAACATTATATATTGTGGGTTTGTTAGGCTACAGTGGGTTAGCCTATATGGGGTACACAATTCTAGGGTTTGCTATTTGTACTGATTTCTCTGTTAGTTCAATCATTCCAGTCTCTTCATTCTGACATGGTATCAGAGCAGGTCCTTCGCTAGGACCGTTCTTAGGGCCCACCACTGACTACCTACCTACCTATCTACTGTCGGAGCGTCGCGTTAGCGCCTCCCCCTCAGCGCCCTCGTGCGCCCTCGTGTACGGCCCCTTAAGGCCCCGTCGACCCCGCGCGCCGCCCCTTAGTGACTCGCGCGTCGCGCCTTAGAGGCCCCGTCGACCCGTGCGCGCCCCGCTTAAGGCCCCGTTTGGCCCCGTCGACCCGCCCGCGGCCCGCTTAGTGGCCCCGCTTAGCCCCGTCGACCCGCGCGCGCCCCGCTTACGGCCCCGTTTGGCCCCGTCGACCCGCCCGCACCCCGCTTAGAGGCCCCGTTTGGCCCCGTCGACCTACGCGCGCCCCGCTTACGGCCCCGTTTGGCCCCGTCGACCCGCGCGCGCCCCGCTTACGGCCCCGTTTGGCCCCGTCGACCCCTTCGCGCCCCGCTTAGTGGCCCCGTTTGGCCCCGTCGACCCGCGAGCGCCCTGCTTACGGCCCCGTTTGGCCCCGTCGACCCCACGCGTGCCCCGCTTAGAGGCCTCCCCTGGCCCCGTCGACCCCGCGCGCGCCCCGCTTAGAGGCCCCGCGGCCCCGTCGTCCGCCACCACACGGTCCCTCGACCCCGCGCGCGCCCCGCTTAGCGGCCCCACGGCCCCGTCGAGCCCCGCTTAGAGGCCCCCGCGACCCAGTCCCGCCCCTCTTAGCGGCTTCGCGCAGCCGCGCAGCCCGAACCGAGCCGCGCCGCCCTACCTGAACTGAGCCGCGCCGCCCTACCGAGCCGCGTCGACCGTTCTAGCAGCCCTGTTGATCCTACTGCTACTGCTACTGCTACTACTGCTACTACGGCTACCACTATGGCCAGTCCTCCCGTACTTGCTTTCGATGCTGAGGGCCGCCCAGTGAAGTTTGACACCTGGCTCGATGACCTGCACCTTTTCCTACAGCTCACTGCCAAGGAGGACATCTCACTGTATGACCACGCCCTCGGCCATGCTCCTGCCCCTGCTACTGATGCTGACAGCACTACCCGCTCCCAGTGGCAGACTCGTGACGCCCACGCTCGCTTTGCCATCCGCAACTCCCTGCCGTTAGATGAGCGCGAGCACTTTGGCCAGTGCAAGACTGCTAGGGACCTCTACACCGCTGTAGTTGCCCGTTACTCCTCACCCGCTTCTGCTACGCTAGGCCGCCTCACTCTTCCCTACCTGTTCCCCGACCTAGCCTCCTTTCACACTGTCGCAGACCTCATCACCCACCTTAAGACTAGTGAGGCCCGCTTTCGCGCTGCTATGCCTGCCGAGTTTCTCACTAGCAACCCCCCCCGCTCTGGATCACTCTCTACCACATCGTCACCCGCCTCCCTGACTCTCTGCGCGTAGTCAGGGACCACTTCCTCTCTCGCTCCCCCACTGAGCTCACTGTTGCCCTCCTCGAGAAGGAACTGCTTGCAGCTGAGGCGAGCATCGTCGCTGTAGGCACCTCTCGTGGCGACCCCCGCACCCCGTTCTTCGAGGGGTGTTCCCCTTCCCCCCTCCTCCCCTCTGTCGCCTCTGCTGCTGCTGTCGACCTCCTTGGTGCTGAGAAGGTCGGGACCGCGTCTGCTTCGAGCGGGCGCCGCAGGGGCAAAGGGAACAGGGGCGGGGGTGGCGGCGGAGGAGGTGGGGGTGGAGGCGGTGGGAGTGGAGGCGCGGCTGAGGAGGCTAGTGGCGGTAGTGGGGGAGGCGACAGCAGCGGCGGGAGTGGTGGCAGGGGCGGAGGCGGCAGCGGAGGCGGAGGTGGTCGTGGTGGCGGCAGGGGTGGAGGTGGCCGGGGCGGAGGCGGAGGGGGTGGTGGTCGTGGGGGCACTGGCGGAGGGCAGAGTCAGCAGCCCGCCCCGACGCTTCAGGCCGCCCGTGAGTGGTATGCGCAGCGTGGCTTTACCTGCACGTACGTCATTCGCACAGGTGACCGCACCGGCCAGCAGTGTGGGAGGCTGCACCCCACGCAGCGCTGCTTCGCCCGCCTTACCGACGCGTGGCGCACCCAGTTTCCTACTGCCACTGAGCTGCCGCGCTGGGCTGAGCTGGAGAAGAGGGGTGTTGATATTTGGGCTTTAGACTTTGATGCTATTCTCACTGCCATGTATGCGATGTCTATTAGTGGAGAGGGTGCTCAGTACTTGCGTGTTCCGCCCGACCCGGGCATTCAGGCCAGTCCGGCTGCCGCTCTAGGTGCTAGTGCGTCCGCTCCCGCAGGTCCTGGTGAGGCTTCTGCCCTAGGTGCTAGTGCGTCTGTGCCCCCTGGTACTGAGTCGACTGCAGCACTGCACACCTTCACACTGGACTCAGGTGCTTCTCGCTCCTTCTTTCGTGACCGCACTGTCCTTGAGCCCCTCGCTCGGCCAGTTGCTGTCTCCCTTGCTGACCCCTCTGGGGGTCCGGTCATTGCGACCTCCTCCACTGTCCTTCCTTGTCCGGCGGTCCCGTCCGGCACGCTGTCCGGTCTCTACCTCCCCTCGTTCTCGACGAACTTGGTGGCAGGTAGTGCGCTCCAGGACGGGGGTGTTCACCAGTTCACCCCTGCCTACGAGCGCGTGACACACTGCACGTGTGCTCGGACGGGTCGCCACCTGGCTACCTTCACTCGGGAGCCGGGGTCGGACCTTTACACACTGACCACTGTGTCCCCTCAGGTAGCTGCGTCTGCGTCTGCGTCTGCGTCAGGTCAGCTGTCCGCCCCCTGCTCGTGTCGCTCTCTGGCGCATGAGACTGTCCTTTGGCACCACCGCCTTGGTCACCCGTCTGTGCAGCGCCTTCGGGCCATGCACCAGCGGGACCTTGTTGCTGGTCTTCCCAGGGTGCTCCCTCCCCTTCCCGACTCGCCTGCTCCTCCCTGTATTCCCTGTGTCGAGGGACGGCAGCGCGCCGCTCCTCACTCCTCCTCCTTTCCCCCGACGACTGCTCCCTTGCAGACGCTCCACATGGACGTGTGGGGCCCAGCCCGCGTCCGTGGTCAGGGTCAGGAGAGGTACTTCCTGATTGTTGTTGACGACTTCTCGCGCTACACCACGGTCTTCCCCTTGCGCGCCAAGGGTGACGTCCCTGAGGTCTTGATCCCTTGGATCCGCAGATCTCGTCTCCAGCTCCGTGAGCGTTTCCGCTCCGACTTCCCTGTCCTGCGTCTGCACTCTGACAGAGGTGGGGAGTTCTCCTCTGGCCTATTGGAGGCCTTCTGTCAGCAGGAGGGCATTGAGCAGTCGTACACGCTTCCGGACTCTCCACAGCAGAATGGGGTTGCTGAGCGCCGCATTGGTCTGGTCATGGAGGTCGCTCGTACCTCCTTGAGCCATGCGGCTGCCCCCCATTTTCTGTGGCCGTTTGCAGTCCGATACGCTGCGCATCAGCTCAACCTCTGGCCCCGTGTCTCCTTGCCTGAGACTTCTCCGACACTGCGTTGGACGGGAGAGGCTGGCGATGCGTCGCGTTTTCGGGTCTGGGGATCCCGAGCTTTTGTCCGCGACACGTCCGCGGACAAGCTCTCCCGTCGCGCTGTCCCCTGCGTCTTCCTTGGCTTTGTCCCGGATGCCCCTGGTTGGCAGTTCTACCACCCCACCTCGCGGCGTGTCCTGGCCTCTCAGGACGTCACTTTTGACGAGTCCGTCCCCTACTACCGCCTCTTCCCCTACCGCACTGCCCCGCTCCCCCCCCCCGCCTCTCTTCCTCGCTCCAGGTGCTGAGGTACCAGACCCCCTCCCCCCTCAGGGTGCCGCTCCCTCAGGTGTGTCCCAGGTAGACCCGGGTGAGCCTGTCGAGGTAGCTGTTGACTCTCGTCCTGCTCGGGGTGCTGAGCCTGGGGGTGCTGCGTCTGGGGGTGCTGAGCCTGGGGGTGCTGAGTCTGGGGGTGCTGAGCCTGGAGGTGCTACGCCTGGGGGTGCTGGGTCTGGGGGTGCTGCGTCTGGGGGTGCTGAGCCTGAGCGTGCTACACCTGGAGGAGCCCTCTCCTCCCAGCAGCTGCAGGAGAGGTACCTCGAGTACTGCCGCCTCCGGAGAGGTGCTGCTGGAGCTCGTCCCGGTACTTCCCCTCCTCCCCAGGAGCTCCCCCCCATTCAGCAGATCCGAGAGTGGTACACACGGCGCTGCAGTCTTCAGAGTGGTGCTCCTGGTGCTGCGGACCCTGGGGGTGGCGCTGCTGCTGGTGCTGAGGACCCGGACGGTGGAGCTGCTGCTGGTGCTGAGGACCCGGACGTTGGAGCTGCTACTGGTGCTGCGGACCCGCCTGGTGGAGCTGCTGCTGGTGCTGAGGACTCGGACGTTGGAGCTGCTGCTGGAGCTGAGGACCCGGGCGGTGGCGCTGCTGCTGGTACTGAGGACTCGGACGGTGGAGCTGCTGCTGGACCTGAGGACCCGAGCGGTGGCGCTGCTGCTGCTTCTGAGGACCCGGGCGTTGGAGCTACTACTGGTGCTGAGGACCCGGCCGGTGGAGCTGCTGCTGGTGCTGTGGACCCGGCCGCTGGAGTCTCCTCTGCTTCTGGAGACGCTGCGCGGCCGCGACCGTACTTCGTACCGCTCCTTCAGCAGGTTCTTGGGCAGGCTCCTCCTCCTTGTCCTCCTCCCTCCGTAGAGTGTCCTCTGCCTGTCCAGTCGCAGTCACAGTTACCGCCTACCTCGCCTCTCCCTGCTCCCTCTCCTTACACTGGTCCCACAGGAGGTCTTACAGAGCGTCGTGAGCCTGAGTCTCGTCCTGCGTCGCCTGTTCGTCCTGCTCGCACTGGTAGTCGTGTCCGTCGTGAGCGTCCTCCTCCTGTCCCAGGCACTCACTACATGACTCTGCGTCCCTCTACTGCTCCTCAGCGTGTCCCTCTACCGTCTCCTCCCGCGTCTTCTTTGCCTCACGTTCCGGACCCTGAGTCTGACCGGTACCGTGCTGAGCACCCTACTGTCACGCGTCTCCTCGCTACTGTTGTCACTGACCCTACCTTTGAGTCCTCTGCTGCGTCTGCTCTGGTCGCTGAGTTGGTTGACTTTGCTGCTGCCTGTCGTCTAGACTACGCTGCTAGCCTTGTTGCTGAGTCTGAGTCTCAGTCTGTCTGTCCTCCGTCCGTCGGGGGTGAGTGTGCTCTTGGCACGGACGTCCTTGAGGACAGGCAGGAGGACTTTGACTCACTTGCGGCTGCTGTACCTCATCTCGTGGCCTGGTTGCTTGCCCCTGAGGGAGACCCGGATGCACCAGACATCCCGACCCCACGCACTTACGCTGAGGCGATGGCGGGTCCCTACTCCTCTCAGTGGCAGACGGCCATGGACGCCGAGATGGCTTCCTGGAAGTCCACACGCACCTACGTCGACGAGGTTCCCCCTCCTGGGGCGAACATCGTCAGTGGCATGTGGATTTTCAGGGTGAAGCGGCCGCCGGGTTCTCCGCCTGTCTTCAAGGCGCGTTACGTGGCTCGAGGCTTCAGTCAGCGAGAGGGAGTTGACTTCTTCCAGACCTTCTCCCCCACCCCGAAGTTGACCACTCTTCGGGTGCTGCTGCACATAGCCGCTCACCGCGACTACGAGCTTCACTCACTTGACTTCAGCACTGCTTTCTTGCAGGGCAGCCTGCACGAGGAGATCTGGCTGCGCCGCCCACCTGGCTTCACTGGGTCGTTTCCTCCTGGTACCCAGTGGAGGCTTCAGCGGCTGGTCTACGGTCTCCGCCAGGCTCCACGTGAGTGGCACGACACACTAAGGACTACACTTGCGGCTCTTGGGTTCGCGCCTTCTACAGCTGACCCGTCGCTGTTCCTGCGCACCGACACTTCGCTGCCGCCGTTCTACATCCTCGTGTACGTCGACGACTTGGTCTTTGCCACTGCTGACACTGCAGGACTCGCCTACGTGAAGTTGGAGCTGCAGAGGAGACACACGTGCACAGACCTGGGTGAGCTGACAAGCTATCTTGGCTTGCGGATCACCCGGGACAGAGCACGGCGCACCATCACCTTGACTCAGTCACACATGGTGCAGCAGGTTCTCCAGCGCTTTGGCTTCACGTACTCCTCGCCTCAGTCCACTCCTCTGCCTGCCGGTCACTCGCTCTCAGCTCTGCCTTCGGATGAGTCCGTAGAGCCGAGTGGCCCGTATCCAGAGCTTGTGGGCTGCCTCATGTACCTGATGACCTGCACTCGACCTGACCTTGCATACCCTCTTAGCATCCTTGCACGCTATGTCGCTCCTGGCCGTCACAGGAAGGAGCACATGGATGCCGCTAAGAGGGTGTTGCGCTACTTGTGCAGTACGTCGGGCATGGGGCTTGTGCTTGGAGGGCGAGACCGAGTTGTGCTCACAGGGCACTCAAACGCTTCTTGGGCAGACGACCAGGCCACTCAGCGGTCGTCTCAGGGTTACACCTTCAGCCTTGGCTCTGGCTCAGTTTCTTGGCGCTCTACACGCTCTTCTTCTGTTCTCGGCTCCAGTTGCGAGGCTGAGATCTACGCTACAGCCATGGCTGCCCAGGAGCTACGCTGGCTGACCTACCTGCTGACTGACCTCGGAGAGCCGCCTCGTTCTCCTCCAGTACTGTACGTCGACAACAAGGCTGCCATTGCCTTGTGTGAGGAGCACAGACTGGAGCACAGAACGAAGCACATCGCTCTGCGGTACTTCCTTGCTCGAGAGCTGCAGCAGCGCGGTCAGCTTTGTATTCGTTACATGGCCACTGAGGCCAACACTGCTGATGTGTTCACCAAGGCGCTTCAGCCTCGTGACCATCAGCGCTTCTGCACTCTACTAGGCCTTGTGCCTACTGGACCTCACTTGCTTACCTCTTGACTTTGCTTGTACTGTGATCACTATATATATCTATACCTGCATGTTTACTCTTGCTAGGTTGTGATCACTGTATCTCTGACTCTGTTATAAACCTGCATGTGAACTGGTCTTGTGACCACTAGCTTGTGCTCGGAATTTGTGTGGAATCCTCGAGATCCACCCTGAGCTTGTTGTTGCCTTGCTTTGCCTTGACTGGTCTTGTGACCCCTAGGTCTCCCCCACTTTGCCTATGGGGGTGTGTCAAACATTATATATGTTGGGTTTGTTAGGCTACAGTGGGTTAGCCTATATGGGGTACACAATTCTAGGGTTTGCTATTTGTACTGATTTCTCTGTTAGTTCAATCATTCCAGTCTCTTCATTCTGACACTCCTGAGTCGTCCCTCACTGCCTCCCTGTCCACTCCGGTCTCTGACTACTACCGCACGTACCGCCCCACTCTCTCTCGTGTTCTCGCCTCTCTTGTTACAGACCCTCGTGCCTCTCCTTCCTCCGTCGCGGTCCTCACTATCGCTGTCACTGACTTTACTGCTACTCTTCGCCTTGACTACGCCACTCGTGTTGTGGCCGCTCCTCCTGTCCGTCCTCTGTCCGTCGGGGGTGAGTCTGCCCTTGGCTGTGACGTCCTAGAGGACAGACAGTTTGAGCTAGAGTTCCTGGCAGCCGCTTCGCCTCATCTCTGTGCCATGCTCCTCGCTCCTGAGGGAGGCCCCGACGTTCTTGACATACCTACTCCTCGCACTTACGCAAAGGCAGTGTCAGGGCCTTGGTGTGAGAGTACGTCGGCTTATGCCAGCCATGCATACTTACTTTTATTCCATTACGTTATTACTAGCTTAGGATTATTTTCTGCATGCATGAATTGCTTGATTTCCTAGGTTCGTTGCTTTACTATAGTTATTATAGTTATAGGCACCGAACCAGGTTACGTGTACCGAACTCAAGCTTATTCGGTTTCCACCGAATTGCTTTCTACCGAGTTCGGGAAGGTTCGGTTCGAGACGCTTCGCGACCCTCAGAACATTCGCGTAACACCTGGGTTACCTGCCTTGTGTCGAGCCTATATATAGCCTCGTGTTGTACCCAGGTGATCATTCAATTCAAACTCTCTTTTCTGAGCTCGATCCTAGATCCTCACACTTGGTAATCAGAGCCCGTTTACACGCGAAGTTTTTTCGACCGCTAAAAACCAGTCTTCAAAAAACCGCGGGGGCGACGCAGTTAAACATCGATTTCGGGTACGTAAAACCGGTTCCGTGTTTTTCGCTCCCCCACTTTTTGGTTTTTCGGACGCGCAATGTCAGGCATGGAGGGCCAAGGCGACAACTATGCGACCACGAGCGACATCGCGAGCCTCCGCACCGACATGGAGCAGACGCAGGCGGCGCTACGACGACTCGAGGCCCTTCTGACACACCAACCAGGAATCGCCACCGCAGCAGCAGCGAACGCAACAGCGAACGTAGCAGCGACGGCACCAGCAGCAGTAGCGACACCGACATTTCCGCGGTTCTCTTCGGGGCTACCCTGGACAGGAGTGAAATCCTTACCCCGGGGGTGCGACCTTGTCGCACAGGCTGGAAAAACAAAAAAAAAAAAAAAAAGACACCGACATTTCACGGACCGATGGCACCACTGTCGCCGAACCTCGAAGCAGCACGACCGAGGCTCCCTGAAGCGTTCGATCCCAGCGCGAAGGGATCCGACGTCCGGCGATTCGTGGCAACCCTCGAAATTTACTTCGAGGCCATTGGCTGTTCGACCCCGACATATGACGCAGCAAGAATTCAGCGCAGCGACACTGTTACGTGGACCGGCACTGGAGTGGATTTACAACACTGACGTGGCCCGCGGGGAGAAATCGTGGGCGCAGTTTCGGGCAGACCTGATCGAACGTTTCGAACCCATTAATACGACCTACATGGCGCGGCAGCAGATTCATCGGCACAAGCAATACAGTAGTGTAGCACAGTACACGCAGCAGATGGAGCTACTGTTCAACCGCATCCCCGACCTGACCGAAGGCGAAAAAATCCAGATTAAATTTGGAGATTCGGCGGCAGGTGATTGCGGCGAATTACAACAGCTACAGGGACATCGTGCGTGCTGCCGAGCGATACGACGCGTTGACTCGAGGTCAACCCGAAACACGACGTTTCGCGCCGAACCGTACATTCGGCACGGAGCGATCGGCACCCCCCACGTTCGCCGAACCGATGGATATCGACAAATACGACGCGAAGCAGCAGCCGACAAAATGCGAGTTTTGCGGCGCAGCAGGGCATCAGATTTTGTCGTGCTACAAAATGAAGAAAGCACGTGCGGCACTCCGGGACGGTAACAGTGGAGCACCCCCGAAGTAAAAAAACGGCAGCCGCCAGTGTCAGAATCCCAGTCACTAACCACTGGGATAAAAGGGCTTGTTTGTGTAGCGGGTGAGTGCGCCCATAACCCCCCAGGCCAACGTGCCTGTAACCCTTCCCTAGGATCAATCGGGGATCACCAGTGGACCTCTGACACCCCCTCGCACTGGGATGCCCGAGGTGCACACACCGGGATTCGAACCCGAGACCTTCGCTCTGATACCATGTCAGAATCCCA
Source organism: Closterium sp. Yama58-4 (assembly GCA_947470075.1). Lineage (NCBI taxonomy): Eukaryota > Viridiplantae > Streptophyta > Zygnematophyceae > Desmidiales > Closteriaceae > Closterium > Closterium sp. Yama58-4. The sequence continues at coordinate 706,491 of CANIUD010000020.1, read as the reverse complement.
GTCACTAACCACTTGGATAAAAGGGCTTGTTTGTGTAGCGGGTGAATGCGCCCATAACCCCCCAGGCCGACGTGCCTGTAACCCTTCCCTAGGATCATCGGGGATCACCAGTGGACCTCTGACATCCAGTAGCCGCGGATCGACCTGGCGATCGCGTAAAGATCCGGGAAGGAGAAAAAGGCGACGACGTGGCGACTTCGGAGCGGGTGAAAAAAGGAGAAAATGATGGCGTGAATATAAATGTCACGACCGGCCGGCATCAGGGGAAATCGCCGAGGCGAATGGAGGCTCCGCGAAAAAAGACTCTGCACCGACCGGGAAACTCCAGCCGAACACCCACGAAAGTAAGAATTCGTTAAAAGTATCCTATAAAGATACTCTAACAAAAAATATTGCTTCTCGTGGTTTTCAAGCCTTTGAAAAATTCAGGGGAGATTTAGAGGCCAAGAAAAAGCCTTTAGAAATTATTCAGGTACCTGAGAAGTTGGGCAAAGTACTACGGAGCATAGAAAAGGGTCGTGCGTTCCATGGAGTTAATATTCTCTCCCCGTAGCGTAGTGAAAAAACTCCCCGTTGCCCACAGGTGAAGCCTACACAGCTGCAAAGGCTTAGAGGAGACATCCAGGCCTAGGAGAAATTATACAAGCCTCGGAAAAATCCTCCTACCCCCCAGGTGAAGTTGGAAAGTGCTGAGTCGGGTATAGGAAGTAGGGAAGGTATTCATTTTGATGTACCCTATGACCCTATTAATGAAACCCTCTTTGGCTACTCAGCCCAGCAAAAACCACTACTCCTCGAGGTGTTATGCAATGGGCGACGCCTCCAGGCACTGGTGGACAGTGGTGCATCTCACTCAGTATGTGACCGCGGAGCATTGGAGAAAATTGGAGAGAAGGCGGAGGAGACCCAATTCTCAGCAACGATGGTGGACGGTACGAAGCTTCCTATCCACGGCGAAGCATCACTGCAGCTGCATATAGGTGCGTTGAGGTGGAAGCCGAAGCTACCAGTCACCAACATCAAAGGGTTAGATTTCATCTTGGGGCGAGATTTCCTGAAGCGGTTCAACCCCGAGATCGATTGGGTCAACAGGAAGGTGTGCATCTACAACAACGGGAAGCGGATAGCACTACGAAGCTGGACGGATACAGGGGACATTCCTGAAACGACACTGGCACGGTTCGAACAGAAGATGAACGAGAGTAACACGGGTTACTGGTCATGGCAGCAGCAGAGGAGGAGAAGCCGAGTTCCGAGCTACCTGCAGCAGTGAAGGAGGTCTTGGAGCAGTACAAGGATATAATGCCCGACGACCTACCCGCAGGCGTACCTCCAGCACGCACCCACGAACACGAGATCGTGGAGGAACCAGGTGCGAAACCCGTCTCACGTGCACCTTACCGACTGAGTCCGACCGAGCTGACAGACATGAAAAAACAGATCGAGTATTTACTGGACAGACAACTGATCCGCCCATCCACCTCTCCCTACGGTGCACCAGTTCTCTTCACCCCAAAACCAGACGGCAGTTTACGGATGTGCATCGACTACCGTGCACTGAACAAACAGACGGTCAACAAATATCCCATACCGCGCATAGACGACCTACTGGACCAACTGCGTGGTGCAACAGTTTTCTCGAAGCTGGACCTACGGTCGGGTTACTGGCAGATCAAGATGGCGGACAACTCGATCCACAAACAGCGTTCCGTACAAGATACGGCTCCTACGAATACTTGGTGATGCCGTTCGGACTCTGCAACGCACCAGCGACGTTCCAGGCTGAGATGAACCATATCCTACGGTCCCTACTGGACGAGTGCGTAGTAGTGTACCTGGACGACATTCTCATCTACTCCAAGAACATGAAGGAGCATGTGGAGCATCTGCGGAAGGTGTTCCAGATCCTGCGGAAAAATAATTTCTATGTGAAGCTGTCGAAAAGCGACTTCGCACTGAAGAAGGTGCAGTTTCTCGGGCAATTGGTGAGTGCCGAGGGCGTACACGTGGACCCGCGGAAGATCGAAGCCGTTAAAAAGTGGAAATTTCAGGAGAACGTGAAGGAGTTGCAGCAGTTCCTCGGCTTCGCCAACTACTACAACAGGTTTGTGCCGCAGTACGCTAAGATAGCAGCGCCACTGACCGACCTACTGAAAAAGGATACGCCCTTCAAATGGGATACTCCTCATCAGCAAGCCATGGAACAGCTACAGACAGCACTGACTACAGCGCCAGTACTCATCCTACCGGACCCAGACAAGGACTACGTAGTTGAAGCAGACGCTAGTGACCAGGCAGTCGGAGCAGTACTGATGCAGGACCACGGACACGGTTTACAGCCTATCGCCTACCTCAGTAAGAAGCTACACGGAGCAAAACTGAACTACCCCATTCACGACAAGGAAGCCTTAGCTATAGTCGTAGCCTTCAAGGCGTGGAGGTGTTACCTAGAGGGAGCCAAGACCACAGTTTACACTGACCACTGCAGTCTCAAATACCTGAAGTTGCAGCCGACGCTCTCACGACGACAGGTGCGGTGGGTGGATTTCTTGGAGACCCACTTCCACTACGACATCGTCTACAAACCCGGGCTACACAACAAGGCTGACGCGTTGAGCCGCCCAGGTCATGTAGCAGGCATCTAGCTCGACCGGATAAACCCTCTGCTCAAGGGTCTATTCCAACATGGGTACTCCGTGGACGGCGAAATAGCAACGGCAGAGAAACAGAAGCTGTTACAGTGGGAGAAAGACTTGGCGGTAAGAAAGGGTTCAGGAAAGATTTGGGTACCGAATTACGCCCCGCTACGGCAGATCCTGTTAGAGGAGTTTCACGACGTACCATACGCAGGACATTTCGGGAGCAACAAGACGTTAGCGGGAATTGCAAAGTATCATTACTGGCCTCGGATGGCAGCAGATGTGCAGCGACACGTGCCAGCGGATGAAGAGTAGCAAGCAGAGAAAAAGCAGGGTTACTTCAGCCTCTACCCGTACCGGAGCAACCATGGCAGGTCGTTAGTCTCGACTTCATCACAGGACTTCCCTCGACCTCACGGGGACACGATTCCATCCTCGTAGTCATCGACAAGTTCTCCAAAATGGGTCACTTCATACCGACCAACGCCACAGCTACAGCTGAAGCAACTGCTCGACTCTTCTTCGACCGCATCATCACCATCCACGGCATCCCCGCTACACTCATCTCAGACAGAGACCCAAAATTCACGAGTAAGTTCTGGAAGGAGCTTATGGAACTATTGGGGACTAAGCTTGCGATGTCTTCAGCATACCATCCCCAGACTGACGGACAGACGGAGCGACTCAATCAGGTGGTTGAACAGTTACTGCGCACAGCTTGCAAAGACGACATCAGCCACTGGGACACACAGTTACCGACCTTAGAGTTCGCTTACAACAACGCCTCGTATGCGGCCACAGGAAAAACACCTTTCTGTCAAGATAGTAGGCACGATGAGGAGCCATAGCTAGGGTTTACCTAGCTAGGCAAAAGAGAATTAGGCAAAAGAGGGGTTTGAACTAGAAAGGAGAGGGGTACAAATAGCAAGCCCAAAAGGGTTATACTCACTATTGAGTACCCCACTACAGACTAGACAAGCATTATATTCTGACACTTTCTGCCTGTGTTACGGACGGGAACCACTCACACCACAGCAGCCAACTACACCAGCACACGTCCAAGCCGCACACGACTTCATCACCACCATGCAGCAGCTATGGGAGAAGACTCAGCGGCGTCTCACCACGATGCAGAACTCCCAGAAGCAGTATGTCGATCGCCAATGACGAGATCACTCAGAAGCAGTCGGAGATCAGGTGTTTCTCGACACGTGCAACTTGAACCTGTCTCACCTACCATCCAAGCTCCGGCCTCGCATCTGTGGTCCTTTTCTCGTAGAGGCACAGGTGACACCAGTTACATTCCGCTTGCGCTTACCAGATACGTGGAAGCTTCACAACGCTTTCCATGTTCAGCTACTGAAGCCCTACAAGGACCCCAACCAACAGTTCCAGGGACGGCAGCTACCGCCACCTCCACCTGTTCTTGTGCAGGATGAACCGGAGTACGAGATCGAGCGCGTTCTCACTCATCGGCGCCGTGGCGGCAAGACCCTCGAGTTCCTGATACGCTGGAAGGGATACGACCCCACTGAGGACAGTTGGGTTGCAGAAGCTGATATGGGCAACGCACGCCGTGCTCTCAAGGACTATCTTGTCAAGCAGGGTGTCTCTCACGCCACCCAGCTTTGAGGGGGGGACGTGTGAGAGTACGTCGGCAGCAGCTTCGCCTCATATCTGTGCCATGCTCCTCGCTTTTGAGGGAGACCCCGACGCTCTTGACATACCTACTCCTCGCACTTACGCAAAGGTAGTGTCAGGGCCTTGGGCCTCTCAGTGGAGAGCTGCCATGGACGCAGAGATGGCCTCCTACAGGTCCACAGGCACTTACGTTGACGAGGTCCCCCCCCCAAGGGGCGACATAATTGACGGCATGTGGATCTTCAAGGTGAAGCGGCCGCCGGGATCTCCCCCAGTCTTCAAGGCACGCTACGTGGCTAGAGGGTTCAGTCAGCGCGAGGGGGTTGACTTCTTTCAGACCTTTGCGCCCACCCCGAAGATGACCACTCTTCGGGTGTTACTTCACGTAGCGGCACAGAGGGACTACGAGCTACACTCCCTCGACTTCTCCACCGCCTTCCTGCAGGGCAGCCTACACGAGGAGATCTGGCTGCGTCGTCCTCCGGGCTTCACTGGCACCTTCCCGCCTGGGACCCAGTGGAGCCTCAGACGACCGGTCTACGGTCTCTGTCAGGCACGACACTCTCCGCTCTACTCTGTCCGACCTCGGGTTTGGGCCATCTTCCGCCGACCCGTCGCTGTTTGTTCGTCGTGGGCGCACACCTTTCTTTGTTCTGGTCTACGTTGACGACTTGGTTTTTGCCAGAGCCGACACTGTTGCACTGGCACACGTGAAGTCCGAACTGCAGAAGAGACACACCTGCACTGACCTTGGGGAACTGCGCCGCTACCTTGGCTTGCAGATCTCCAGGGACAGAGCCGCTCGCACCATCACTCTGACTCAGTCACACATGGTGCAGCAGGTCCTTCAGCGGTTCGGGCTTCAGCACTCCTCTCCTACACCCACCCCTCTTGCTGTAGACCATTGACTCACTAGGCCTTTTCCTGACGAGCCGTTCGAGCCCAGTGGTCCCTACGCAGAGCTGGTGGGCTGCCTCATGTACCTGATGACGTGCACTCGCCCGGACCTCGCCTTCCGTCTTAGCATCCTTTCCACGACATCAGACATGGGGCTTGTACTTGGAGGGACACAGCCAGTTGTACTCACCGGTCACTGCGACTCCTCGTACGCCGACGACGTTGAGACTCAAAGATCTACGCAGGGTTACTGTTTCAGCCTAGGCTCTGGAGCTGTTTCGTGGAGGTCTACTCGGTCCTCCTCTGTTGCGGCTTCTACCGCAGAGGCTGGTATCTACGCTGGAGCCCTTGCTGCACAGGAGCTACGCTGGTTGACCTTCTTGCTCACTGACCTTGGTGAGCGGCCGAGCTCTGCACCGACCTTGTTTGCTGACAACAAGGTGATGATTCTCCTGTGTCGTGAGCCTCGACTGGAGAGCAGATTGAACCACATCGACGTCAGGTACTTCCTCCTTCGAGAGTTGCAGAGACGCGGTCAGGCACGTCTGGACTTCGTGGCCTCCGAGGCCAACACTGCAGACATCTTCACCAAGGCCCTTCAGCCTTGTGTCTACTGTCGGTTTTGTCTGCAGTTAGGCCTCGTTGAGACTGGGTCTAGTAGACTGCAGTAGTGAGTTCTTGCCTCTTGTTTGTTTGTACTACAAATATTAGCTTGTACTCTCTTGAACTGGCCTTGTGGCCTCTTGTTTGTGCTCAGACTGTGTGGTGACGTTGTGATCCACCCTGAGCTTTTGTTTGCTCTCTTGCTTGTGACTGGTCTTGTGACCTTAGGTTGTGTTTTGTTGCTTGGCATTCCCCACTTAGGCTATGGGGGTGTGTCAAATGTTATAGCCTCTAGTGGGACATGCTATATGGGGTACAAACAGTTAGGGTTAGGCATTTGTACCCCAACACAATCAATCTAACGCATTCCGATGTTTTCACTTTGTGAGAGTCTCGCCTACCTTAGTCGCAGCCGTACATGCTTACTACGACGGTCGTTGTTGGGGGGGAAGGGGGAGGAAAAGGGGAAGGGAGTGGCGGCCGTAGGGAGGAGGCGGGAGTGCAGGTGAAGGTGGCGGGCTGTGGGGAGAAGGGTAAGCGAGTGGCGGGAGAGATTTTGCCACGCCAACAGCCGCCCCTTCTCCTTTCTCTCTTGTTACGATATGAAGCTTTATGAGAAGGCATTCCTGTATGCTGCAGGAGCCGACTCTACCGAGTACGAAGACGAGGAGTCAGAAGAGTCGAAGCGACACAGCAACCGTCTGATGAAGACCGATGTAGGCAAGCAGAAACATTTGAAGTGAAAAGAGCGGGAACAGGTTTGAAACTGGTTCCCGCCCCGCACTGTTTGAATTTCGCTGCAACAAGGGAATGTACCCCTTAGAGTACATGGCTAGTCTAGGTCGTTTCGCATTCCTTTGTATTTCTATGTAAACCATATGTATTCATGCTATTATCACTCTCAGACATTTACATTCACTCTTACATGAGTTCACTACTTCCGCTGCAACACCACCTGCAATCAACCCTGAATGATACTTTCGCTAAGTCACACTTTAGATTGTAACATCTCTCACTGCCGCGCGTGCATCTGTAGGGGGGAGAGTGAGGGGGCGGCGGAAGTCAGCCGTGCATCTGCTGCTGCCGCCCGCTGCTACCGTGGCTCATTAGATATATAGAAATGTATATTACGACGGTACCTCATATGACACGCATCACTAAAGGCTACATTTGACAATTTCTCCGTTATTTCATATGCTGCTTGGATCTTAAGAGAGAGGCATTAAATGCAGGGTGCATCCGACAACTTGCTGGATTTCATTGTCCATGAAGCAATAATGTGCTGCGACTCGTATCGGTATTGCTGTATTTGATGTACAATATTCATTGAAAATATTGAAAGAATACAACATTTTTTCTAATGTACAAAATTACTGACCTGGGTGGGCATTGGTTTGAAAAAAATGTGTGCTTGACGTTATTGACCAGAGATGCAAAAAAATAGGGGCTCCGACTAGACTTGTAAGGGCTACCCCATTCCACTTTAATGTGTAAGGAACCTCTTCCATATGAAAATAATATTAGCTGGTGTAGAAATATATAAACATTTTCAAACAGATTCAAGCGACACTCCGTCACCACACCTTCGTTGCCGTGACCACCTGAGCTGTGCTGGGGGTAACGACAAAAACTACCTGAGACACCAACAGACATCCGTACGACAGACAGCCAACCGCTGGTCGTTTGTCACACCATCAGGAATTCAGCGAAAACGTTCGGGCAAGCACCCTGGGCTTGATTTTCAAGTACTGCCCAAAGGTTTCTCGACGGTGCCCAAATGCTGGAAAAACGGGTTCGCGGGAGCTGTCTAGTTTCGGGGGGACCATGCACTGTTGTTGTAAGGCCTCAGGGAATATGATGCCCACAAGAAGCGCAATTTGCACCCAATGAACTGGATGGTTGGGAGGGGGAGACACTGGTTGTTGAAAATGAATGGCCCTCTATGTGTGACGAGAACTTATCGTTTGTAAGGCAAGCAACTGTTGTGTTTCCATAACTGAATGGTCACCACCATTCGTCGGTCGCAGCGCAGCTTCAACGGATTGGCAGGCAGCGGTGTAGCAGCATGAAACACAGGTCCTCCCAAGTTGAACGAGGGTTGGTCGGGAGGGTTACGGATGGACGGCATTTCTTCTTGACATCTCCTTTCACATCCCTTCTGGTTTGGTCCCTGAAGAAACCTAGCGGTGAAGGGACGCGCATTCAGCCGCTGTCCTTGTGTTGCACTCAGAGCCCCAAGCGACTGATTTCTGATCCAGTCATCCACATGACCATGGCGGCGAGTGCCAACTGCCAACTAGCTTCCCTTGCAGTAATAGTGTCCACTAGCGTGTTCACACAAAACTGATCCGCGTAGTTACGCTGCGCTTCGAGGCAAGTTTCTACGTGCAGTGGCTTTAGCTGCCCGCCGCCTTCTAACGCTTTCCAAACGCGTAGACTGCTGAATGCGCCCCTCAGATTCATAGAACGCGATCCAACGATACAACGCCTTAGGATTCCGTCCTACCGCCTACCACCGATAATCGCGCTTAGCCGAATTTTCGCGAGATTCGATCGCACGTTCAAATCGCGCCGACGCGATGACCCCCTCCCGCGACGCACGATGCCCCAATCCAGTATCAGCGAACCGCCGCGTGCCCGGAATCGCGGCTCTGGTCGTTGCGCTACTCCTAACGTCCGCCCTCCCGCCCGTAACTAGCATGATCGGCTCCTCCCAAGGTGCGTCGCTGCAACGTGGTTGCTACCCGACGCGTGACGCGCACTGCAGTGACGGTCGGCTAATAGATTACCGTAGCCTCCGCGCAGTTTTGTTCGCAGTACTCTCCCTTCGCGTGTCGGGCCCGTGGCGGGTGTTACACCGATTTGAGCGCTAGCGGAATGCTGCTGCTCATTAGGGCGAGCAGGCTTATCCGTGGAATGCTGCTTACCTGTTTGCCTTCCCTCTCTTATCCCTTCCCCCTTCCCCCTTCCCCCCTGCCCCTCGTACCCCGGACCCCCTGGTCCCCGCATTCCCGCATTCCCCACATCCCCTGTTCCCCGGCTTGGCCCCGCAGAGGGAGAAGGCGTGCCGTCGTCGTCGGTCTACATCGTCACTCTGCGCTCCGCGCAACCCGTGCTCTCCTACCAAGGGGGCATCTCCGGAATCCCCGCCACCGCGCCCCCCGCGCAGTCTGGCGCGGTCAAGTCAGCGCTCAACGGCATGCGCAACTTCTTCCGCCGCCACCACCTGCGCCCGCGCCCGCAGCTGCGGACGCGCGCGGCGAGACAGCTCGAAGTGTATCTGCGCAAGCAGCAGCGCTACGTCGCGGAATCAGTGGGGGTTTCCCAAAAACACATCCTGCACAGGTACCAACGCGTGCGCGATACTGCACATCCACATGCGCCGGTACTACAGTCGTCCGCTCCTGCACAGCCGTTGTCTTTCCCCCCCTCTCCGCTTACTCACGAATCGTCGCCTCCCGGGCGACCTCTGATCCGTATCGCACCAAGCTAGTACATTCTGATCAGCTGAATTCTTTCTAATTTTGCTGGATTCTTTCTGCCTCTCTCTCTCTCCTTTCTCTGCCCCCCCTTTGTCACCCCTTTTCTCTCGCCCCCCTCCCCTGGGGTGTCTCAGCTATCAGTATCTACGTCACGGCTTCGCGGCGCTTCTTTCCCCCGCGCAGGTGCGGCGGCTGCAGCGCCATCCCGCCGTGGCGCGAGTGCGCGCGAGCGTGCGGCTCTACCCCGCCACCACGCACTCGCCCGCCTTCCTCAAACTCCCCTCCTCGCTCTGGAACGCGTCGGGAGGCGCGGAGGGGGAGGGCGCGGGGGAGGGCGTGGTGATCGGCTTGATCGACAGCGGCATTTGGCCCGAACACCCCTCGTTCAACAACGTGAGTCGGTGGCGGCTGTTCTATGACTGTCGCGCGACCCACCGGTTTGGCGTGGTCCGCCCCCCCGCAAAATTCCCGCTTCCCCGATACCTCCCGCTGCCTGTTGCGCTGCTCCACCCCTAAAACAATCCGCCCCCCCCGCTTCCCTTCTCGTTTCCCCATTCCCGCTCCCTCCCCTTCCGCTTCCGCCGCTCGCAGCCTTCCAAGACGTTCGGCGCGCCGCCGCGAAAGTGGGCGGGGACGTGCGACGACACGGGGGACTTCGAGGCGGCGAAGGCGTGCGGGGGGAAGATCATCGGCGCGCGGTCGTTCTGGGACGCGGTGGTGGGGAGCGACGGGGAGATCGACCAGACCACGGACTACATGTCCCCGCGCGACTCCAAGGGGCACGGCTCCTGGTGCGCCGGGTAAGGCGCTCGGGGGAAGCGGAACGGAGGGGGGAGGGGAACGGGAGGGAGAGGAAGAGACGGGCGGGAGTGGCGCGAGAGGAAGGGTGTGGGTGCGGGCGCTGTTGAGAAGGGACGGTGAGGAGGCGATATCATCGTGAAGAAGCATGAGATGCGTGAGCGTCCCGCGAGCCTTTTTGGATCTGGCGCCCCTCCGATGGAACTTCTCTCGCCTTACTCCTCTCCACCCTCCTGCCTCATACCCCCCTCTCCCGCACACCAGAGCGGCGGCCGGCAACGGCGGCGTGCAGGTGACGGCGTCTAACGGCCAGGACCTCGGCTTCGCGAGCGGCATGGCGCCGCGCGCGCGCCTCGCGGTGTACAAGGTGCTGTGGCGGCTGACGGGCGGCGAGGAGGTGGCGGCGCTGGCGGACGTGCAGGCGGCGGTGGAGCAGGCGGTGTTGGACGGTGTGGATGTGATCTCCATCTCGCTCGCGGGGATCTACGAGAACAGCGATTACTTCGACGACGTCGACTACTTGAACGCCATCAAGGTGCGCCGCGGTTCTGCTCGGTGCTCTTCTCCTTCGTCCACCGCTTACTGTTTCTGCCCAGCGCTCCCGAACACTCGGTCGCTCCGTTTCGCGCCTCCACACCTTGCTTCTCGCCACCCACCCTCCCAACCCCCTGCTTCTCCGCGCAACCACTTCCAACCTCACGTCCCTAACTCGCTCACCCCACTCCCGTCGCTTCTCCGCTTGCGTGCCCCTCTCGGCGTGATCCAATCCAATCCAATCCCCCAGGCGGGCGTGGTGATCGTGGTGGCGGCGGGCAACGCGGGCCGGCCGCCCAGTGCGTGGAGCTACCGCACGCTCAGCAACTTCTCGCCCTACTACCTCACCGTCGGGGCCAGGTGCGCGCCACGCGGGCTGGGTGCCGTGCGGGGTGGGTGCCGTGCGGGGTGGGTGCCGTGCGGGGTGGGTGCCGTGCGGGGTGGGTGCCGCGCGGGGTGGGTGCCGCGCGGGGTGGGTGCCGCGCGGGTTGCTGCGTGTGCCGCGGGGTGGTGGCGGGGGTGCCTGCATGCGGTGGTGGTAGGACGGGCACGTGCACTGTTACTGTCTCACTCGTTTCCCAGTCCTCACTCCTCCATGTTTCCAACCCTTGTCCTTGCTTCTCCTCGCGCCTGGATCTCCGTCGCCTTCCTTCTCTCCGTCTCCATTTCTCCTCTCCTGCGTTTCCGTCCGTCCACTCTCCCTTCCGTCGTAGGCCATCCCTTCCCCGCCCTCCCTCCTTTCCTGCCCTCCCTCCTTTCCCGCGCGCGATTGCCCTCCGCTTACTCCCCTCTCCGCGTTCCCCCCATCCCCGCGTCCGCGCGTTCCCCCACCCGCAGCTCCATCGGGCGGCGCTACACCACGACGCTCACGCTGAGCAACGGATTCAGCGTGGCGGGGGCGGGCATGGGCGGCAACAAGGACACGGCGGACGGCGCTCCCATCATCCTGGGCCGCAAGGGGCTGCTTCAGAACCATGACAACATTGAGGTACGCTTTCCGCGAACTGCCTTCTTTCGCCGGCTCTCGCCCCCACTATGGTACTCCCAAGATGCTCCGTGCTCTCACGTTCACTCTATTCTATACGTTTCCACCCTCCCAGCGCTCCCACTGCCCCCTGCCTCTCGTTCCATGCTCTTCCCTCTCTCCGTCCGTCCTCTGCCCCTTTCAAACCCCCCTTGTCCTCTCCTCCCCCCCCCCCCCCCCCCCCCGGCATTCTCCAGGGCGACTACTGCTACCCGTCGTCCCTGGACGCGAGCAAGGTAGCGGGCAAGATAGTGGTGTGCATCAACGGCAAGTCGTGGGTGCGCGAGAAGGTGAAGGAGGTGTCGGGCGCGGGCGGAGTGGCCATGGTGCTGGTGAACGACGAGCAGGGCGAGCCGTACGTGCGAGACAACTACGACTCGCCCATCCCCGTCGTGCACCTCACTGCTGCTGATGGCGCCAAGCTGCGCCGGGCCATGAAGGCAAGCAGGAAGTGAGTTGGGGAGACCGTGCCTTGCACGCATTGCCTGCCTGCCCTCTTCCATTCCCGCTGCTGGCTAGCACTCACTGCATCCCCACCTCCCTACTGTCCTTCTGTCTCCATTTCTCCATCTATCTGTCTTCCTCTTTATATATTTTACACACTTTCCTGCTCTTTCCCCATCACTCCCACCGCCTGCTTCCCTCTCTCCCCCCCTTCGACTTGACCTCTCTCCTCCCTCAATAGCTGCTCATCATTCCTCTCTTCTCCCTCTCCTCTCAACCCACCCTCCCCCCTGCCAGCCCCACCGCAGTGCTCCCAGAAACCTTCACCATCGCCACTCTTCCAGGAGCCCCTGTCATCGCCTCCTTCTCCTCCTCGGGCCCCGTGCAAGTCCCCTCCATCACCCCCTCGCACGCGCTCCCCACCAACGACATCCTAAAGCCGGACATCGTCGCACCAGGGCTGAGCCTCTGGGCGGCCAGCGTGGGCAGCATTGATGACCCAGGGGCGGTGAGCTTTGGACTATCTTCGGGGACGTCGATGGCGACGCCGCATGCGGCGGGTGTGGCGGCGCTGGTGGTGCAGCGCAACCCGACGTGGAGTCCGGCGCAGGTGATGTCGGCCATGATGACCAGCGCCGCCACCACCAACGATCTCGGCAAACCCATTGTTCTCGAGAATGGCATGACTGCCACGCCGTGGGAGATGGGCGCAGGGCAGCTCAACCCGCCCGGGCTGCTGGATCCGGGATTGACCTACAACATGGACGCTCAGGATCTGCTGAATTTTCTGGCTGGGCAAAATGGAACGGCGACGTTGAAATTGTTCAAGGAGTCCACGTTCAATGCGATCCCTGCGTACAATCTCAACCGCCCGTCCATTTCTGTGTCTCGGCTTTTGGTGAGCGTGATGGTGTTTCGCACCGTCACAAATGTCGCGGACGTGGAGTCGACGTACACTGCTCAGGTTGTCCCGCCGCCGGGTGTGAAGGTTACCGTGAACCCGTCTTCATTCACCATTGCGAAGGATCAGTCGGTTGTTTACAGTGTAACACTGACTGTAACACGGTCATCTGCGCGGTTCGTGTTTGGAAGCATCACGTGGGTTGATGAGTTGGGACACTCCGTGAGATCTGTGATTGCGGTTCAGCCACTCAAGGCTATGAGGAAAAAGTAGTGATGGAGTATGGATCTCAATAATTGTTGCGCTATGTAAATTCTTCATTGTGTTGTACTTCATATGTGAACAAGGGCACACCATATGCATGTTGTATTCTTTATTTATTTGTAGTGAAATTGTCTCAATATGAAATTCACTGTACCGTAACATTATCAGCAATTGCACTCATTGTACTGTATCCAGACCAGATGCTCAGCAACCAAAAACTTTTGAAGTACCAAGTTGGTTACCAAGATCTATCATTCTAGTGGTACCTCATACCGAATCCCATTTCAGTTTCTAACATGGTACCTATCGGTACCTCACTAGCCTCCCACACTTTCCCCCCTATCCGAGTGATGAAATGAAGGTATGACGGTAAGACCAGGGCCTAAGTTATCAGGGCAATTACCCTGTTTTGACTGAAATTATAGGGTGTTTTTTCAAGGAGCCCTGATTTTCACAAGGTGTTTTTCGGACCAGCCCGTAAAACTGAAGGGTGATTATTGAGTCAGCTCGGATCTCTCCGGGGAGTTCTCAAGGGGACCCGTATAATTTTAGCAGACATGTTCTCCCCGACCTGCCTTGCATTCCTCTCCGTCTCCCTCTAAACACACGTGGGCCACTTTTAGTGAATTTCCTAACCACTCTCTCCTTGTTGGCCTCCAAGTGTCTGATTGCCCTGTTCTACGTCGACATGGCTTAGAAGGCCAATAAGGAGAGAGTGTCTGATTGCCCTGTTCTCCCTATGTACTCTTCCTCATCGTATTTTTTTCGAAGTCTAAAATAAGTATCTCGCTCACCCCTCCAGAGCCACTCCATCTCCAATCTCCCCAGCCCTCGTGCAACCCACTGTGAGTTTCCCGCGAAATTCTGGCAATGCATGTTTTCAGGCCTTTTCTGGCTCGAACCCGGATTCGTCAAGGTTTTTTTTCCGCTGGCTCGGATTTTACAGGGTCTTTTTCACAGGGGCCCGGATCGTCCGAGCTAGCAAAAATCCTAGCAATAGCCCTGGGTAAGACTATCAAACTAGTATACTGAACTATAACAAAACAGAAGTAGCAATTCACCTAAACAATCGCCATATAGAGGACATTGATGTGCGGCGGCCCCATTCAATAAATATTTCTGTTCCACACCAGTCCGCCCGACCTCTCTCCTCAGCTACCCCACTGTCAGTCACATCGACATGCCTGAGTGCCCTGGCCTGTTTGAGCGACTGTGGCAGAATCATGAGTGCCACACATGCCTGCAGATGCAGCACCTCCAGGCACGGCAGCAAGCCCATGTCCGCAGGCAGGGCATGCAGGCGCGGGCAGCAGCTGAAGCTGGCCACACGGAGGGACGGCAGGCGGGGGAAGGAGGCAGGCAGGTGAGGTGAGTGAAGGGGTCACAGTAGGTGATTGCCAGCCGGGCCAATCGGGGCAGAGAGCCGAAGCCATGAGGGAGGGTGGAGATCTTGGGGCAGTTAGTGATGGCGAGGTGAACGAGGGAGGCGAGCGAGGAGAAGGAGTCGGGAAGGCTGTGCAAGCGAGAGCAGGAGTGGATTGAAAGGTGCTGGAGGGCACTAAGGAAGCCGAAATCAGCGGGCAGGGTGACAAGACACTCGCTGCCGGTGATGGTGAGAGTGTGGAGGCGAGAGAGGAGGCAGAAGGAGGGAGGCAGATTGGCAAGGACTGGAGACCTCAGAGAAGCTTCTTGCAGGGAGGACAGGCCGTCAAGAGTGTCTGACAGAGAGGAAAACGACCCCTCAATAGTCACCCTCCGTAAAGTCCCAAGGGAGCCAAACTCTCGCGGTAGATGCTCCAAGTGAGTTCTCCTTTCAGGCTGCGGCTCTTCTACTCTACTCATCCTGGCTAACATGCTCATATGGGGCGAAACTCCCTTATCCGAGACACGCCCTTTCAGCTCCAGCGACTCCAGCACTGCCAGCTCGCCAATGTTCTCGGGAACGAAGGGAATGAAGGGCTCTGTGTGTGGAAGGTGGGCGCTCCTCGTAATGCGTAACTTGCAGAGTGAGAGCAGGCGGGCGAGGTGAGCAAGGGAAGAGGGGATGAAAACGTCTGTGAGGTGGAGCTCGGTGAGGGAGGTGAGGTGGGGGATGAACGACGGCAGTGTGAGGTTAGGAGTGGGGCGCTTGCCTTCCTGCTGTCGCTGCCGCTGCTGCTGCTGCTGCTGCTGCTGCTGCTGCTGTTCATCTCCCATCTCCCCTCCCTCGCTGCCGTCGCCGTCGCCGCCGCCGCCGCCGCCGCTGCCGCCGCCGCCGCCGCTACTGCCGCTGCTGCCGTTGGCAGTGGAGGAAGAGTCGTACTCCAGCGATAAGAACTGGAGGGATGGGGCGAGGAGAGAGAGAGAGTCTGGGAGGCGGAGGAAGCAGCCGGAGAGGGAAAGAGAGCGGAGCTTGGTGAGGCGGCCAAAGGCGGCCAGCACAAGACTGCTGGGCTTGAGATTGGTGATGGAGAGGCGCGTGAGCGAGCAGAGGGACCAGAGGTGGGCGGATAGGTAGCTGCCTCGCGGGCACTCTTCACCTAAGCTCAATTCCAGGTGCTGCAACGAGGGGGCGAGAGGCGAGCACCCGGCTTGAGCGGCGGCGGTGGTGGCGGAGGTGGCGGCTGCAGCGGCAGCAGCAGCAGCAGTGGCAGAAGCAGCAGCGGCAGTAGCAGCGGCAGCAGCAAGAGGAGCAGTAGCAGGAGGAGCGGCAGCTACAGCAGCGGCGGCAGCCGAAGCATTGGCAGCAGCGGCGGTTTCCTAAGCGAGGGCGAGAGGCAGATAGGCCAGCAGAGACCCTTTGGTCGCGTCGCCTTGCTTCACCCATGCCACCCTGTCCACACTCACGTGCGCCAGCGACGGCAACGCGAACAAGCCCACAGGGAAATCCTCATCCCCAGTAATGAAGCGTCGGAAAAGAGCTATAACCGAGACCGTGAGTCGTTGGAGGGAGGTCAGTCGACTGAGAGGGTGGAGCGGTAAAGGGCGCAGGGCTCCCTCGAAAGTCAAGTGGTGCAGCTGTGAGTCCCGAACGACGTGGTCTAAGGGGAGAGACTTCAAACCGTCGCAGGCGCGAACAGTGAGGCGCTTTAGGGTTTTCAGCCACGCGAGCGGGAAGGTGCGCACGCTGCATTTCTCCAGCGAGAGCTCTTCCAGCTTCGCCCACGCTTCGCACCCGTCTGGAAAGTTATAGGTGTCGTAGCGCCGCAGCTGCTGCAACGCGGTGATGCTACTCGGGAGCCGCACGCACGGGAAGTCTATGCAGAGCGAGGTGAGCGACGAGAGGTCGCCCAGAGAATCGGGCAGCCTGTGCGCGCCGTTTATGCTGTCCACGATGGAGAGGTGCGTCAAAGATTTCAGCTGCCCGAAGTTCTCGGGCGGATTCCACAGCATGGAACAGCTGAACTGCAACTCCTGGAGCGCGGGCAGATGGCACAGCCCGTCCGGGAGCTGTTGTAACTTGTTGGAGCGGAGACGCAGCACGCGCAGCGATGACAACGACGAGATGGAATCAGGAAGATTCGTGACTTCGAGAGGAAACAGCAGCGCGAGCTCCTGTAACTGCGGCGCTGTGGCGCGGAAGAATGAGTCGAGCGACGCGAGGCTGATGGTGAAGGGCGGCGGTGCGGCGGTGAAACGCGGCTCGCCGAGGCTCAAGCAGGTAAGCTTGGGACAGGCGGCGAGCAGCGAGATAAGGAAGTTGTGGTCGTAGAAGTCAACGGCGCCGTCGCCCAGCGTGAGGGAAGCCACGCTCGGCGCGCGGGACAGCGTGCGGAGAAGCGCGGGCGCGGAGAGCGTGGGGACGAGATGTCAAAATATGTTTGCATATTTTATATAATAGTTTGCAGTTGTAGTGTAGATATTGCACCATGTTTGGTGGTGCACCTCCTTGTGTTGCTGTTTGCTATTTGTACTCACAATTCTCATTAGTGAAGCCCTCTTTGTCTTGCCTTTCATCTCGCTACTCCCGTTCTACCCCACCTATGCTCCTAGGCTAGGGTTTCTCCTAGCCTAGGCAGCTTCTTACTTTAACATGCTATCAGAGCTGTTTGTTCCTGCGGACAATTTCTAAATAATGGGCCCACTGCTAGCCATGGCGCTCCCCGTCGCGTTTCACGTCGCAGCACCCGTCGCGCCCGTCGTGACGCTCGTCAAGGCGCTCAGCCTGACGCCCGCGACGACCGCGAAGGCGAGCCCCGTGCGGCGCTTTGCTGGCCGTCGACCTTTTGCCCTGCCTCTCGTCGCCGCGGGCGCCCCGCTTCCCATCGCCGCGGGAGCCCCGCTGCCCGTCACCGCGGGCGCCCCGCTGCCCGTCGCCGCGGGCGCTCCGCTTCCCGTCGTCGCGGGCGCCCCGCTTCCCGTCGCCGCGGGCACCCCGCTTCTCGACGCCGCGGCTTCCACTGTAGGAGGAGGTGGCGGGGTGGGGGGAGGGCAGACGCGAGGGTGGCTGTCGCCACTCTGTTTGCTGGTGCGCCACACCGCTACGCCGCCACTCGTCGTCCCTTCTCTCTCCCTGCTGCGCCTGCAGCAGTAGGGGGGGGAGGGTTTGGGGTGGTGGGTGTGAGTAACATGCTGCCGCCCCTCCTCTCTCTCTCACTGCCGCACGTGCCGCTGTGGGGGAAGGGTGAGGGGGCGGCGGAAGTCAGCCGGTCATCTGCTGCTGTCGCTCGCTGCTGATGTGGCACCTCCAGCTGCCGCCCCTGCCGCCACCTGCCTTTGCTGCCTTTGCTTCTGTTGCCTGCTGCTGGGGCCTGCAGGTGCTGCCGTCGAGCCGCTGCTGTCCTGCTGCACGTTGCAGCCACAGAGCCTGCTCCTCAGGCGACCTGCCGCCCCTACACCTGCGTTTGTTTCTGCCTTGGCTGGGGGTTGGATACAGTTGTATTTGCCATTTCTGCTCCGGCTACTTCTGCTCTTGCCTGCTTATGCTTCCGCTGCACTTCTGGTGTACCCCACCAGGGGGCGTTTTACACTTACTCCTGCAAACAATTATGGGGGCGTGTCAAAATATGTTTGCATATTTTATATAATAGTTTGCAGTTGTAGTGTAGATATTGCACCATGTTTGGTGGTGCACCTCCTTGTGTTGCTGTTTGCTATTTGTACTCACAATTCTCATTAGTGAAGCCCTCTTTGTCTTGCCTTTCATCTCGCTACTCCCGTTCTACCCTACCTATGTGTCATAATACTTAGGCTAGGATGCTTGATTAGGTCAAGGGGGGGAGTACAAGAATGTCGAGAGAAATTGTGTACCCCCTAGTGTCAACCCCAATATAGCCTATCTAAACTAAACATGCATATAATTTGGCAACCCACTAGAGGCTATAACATTTGACACACCCCCATAGCCTAAGTGGGGAATGCCAAGCAACAAAAAACACAACCTAAGGTCACAAGACCAGTCACAAGCAAGAGAGAAAACACAGCTCAGGGTGGATCACAACGTCACCACACAGTCTGAGCACAAACAAGGGGCCACAAGGCCAGTTCAAGAGTGTACAAGCTAATATATATGTGATACAAGCAAACAAGAGGCAGGAAAACACTACTGCAGTCTACTAGACCCAGTCTCAACGAGGCCTAACTGCAGACAAAACCGACGGTGGTCACAAGGCTGAAGAGCCTTGGTGAAGATGTCTGCAGTGTTGGCCTCGGAGGCCACGAAGTCCAGACGAGCCTGTCCGCGTCTCTGCAACTCTCGAAGGAGGAAGTACCTGACGTCGATGTGCTTCACCCTGCTCTCCAGTCGAGGCTCTCGACACAGGAGAATCATCGCCTTGTTGTCAGCAAACAAGGTCGGTGCAAAGCTCGGCCGCTCACCAAGGTCAGTGAGCAAGAAGGTAAACCAGCGTAGATCTCGGCCTCTGCGGTAGAAGTCGCAACAGAGGAAGACCGAGTAGACCTCCACGAAACAGCTCCAGAGCCTAGGCTGAAACAGTAACCCTGCGTAGACCTCTGAGTCTCAACGTCGTCGGCGTACGAGGAGTCGCAGTGACCGGTGAGTACAACTGGCTGTGTCCCTCCAAGTACAAGCCCCATGTCCGATGTCGCGCCGAGGTACTTCGCCACCCTCTTAGCCGCCGTCCAGTGAACAGGACGGTGTCTCCCAGTCGCAACAAAGCGAGAAAGGATGCTAAGAGGGAAGGCGAGGTCCGGGCGAGTGCACGTCATCAGGTACATGAGGCAGCCCACCAGCTCTGCGTAGGGACCACTGGGCTCGAACGGCTCGTCAGGAAAAGGCCCAGTGAGTCTGTGGTCTACAGCAAGAGGGGTGGGTGCAGGAGTGGAGTGCTGAAGCCCGAACCGCTGAAGGACCTGCTGCACCATGTGTGACTGAGTCAGAGTGATGGTGCGAGCGGCTCTGTCCCTGGAGATCTGCAGGCCAAGGTAGCGGCGCAGTTCCCCAAGGTCAGTGCAGGTGTGTCTCTTCTGCAGTTCGGACTTCACCTCCGCCAGTGCAACTGTGTCGGCTGTGGCAAAAACCAAGTCGTCAACGTAGACCAGAACGAAGAAAGGTGTGCGCCCACGACGAACAAACAGCGACGGGTCGGCGGAAGACGGCTCAAACCCAAGGTCGGACAGAGTAGAGCGGAGAGTGTCGTGCCACTCACGGGGTGCCTGGCGGAGACCGTAGACCGGTCGTCTGAGGCTCCACTGGGTCCCAGGCGGGAAGGTGCCAGTGAAGCCCGGAGGACGACGCAGCCAGATCTCCTCGTGTAGGCTGCCCTGCAGGAAGGCGGTGGAGAAGTCGAGGGAGTGTAGCTCGTAGTCCCTCTGTGCCGCAACGTGCCACAGAAAGAAGTCAACCCCCTCGCGCTGACTGAACCCTCTAGCCACGTAACGTGCCTTGAAGACTGGGGGAGATCCCGGCGGCCGCTTCACCTTGAAGATCCACATGCCGTCAACTATGTTCGCCCCTGGGGGGGGAACCTCATCAACGTAAGTGCCTGTGGACCTGTAGGAGGCCATCTCTGCGTCCATGGCAGCTCTCCACTGAGAGGCCCAAGGCCCTGACACTGCCAAGAAGGTCAAGTGCGAGGAGTAGGAATGTCAGGACCATCAGGGTCTCCCTCAGGAGCGAGGAGCATGGCACAGAGATGAGGCGAAGCAGCTGCCAGAAACTCTAGCTCAAACTGTCTGTCCTCTAGGACGTCACAGCCAAGGGCAGACTCACCCCCGGCGGACAGAGGACGGACAGGAGGAGCGGCCACAACACGAGTGGCGTAGTCAAGGCGACGCGTAGCAGTAAAGTCAGTGACAGCGGCAGTGAGGACCGCGACGGAGGAAGGAGAGGCACGAGGGTCTGTAACAAGAGAGGCGAGAACACGAGAGAGAGTGGGGCGGTACGTGCGGTAGTAGTCAGAGACCGGAGTGGACAGGGAGGCAGTGAGGGACGACTCAGGAGGACGAGGAAGGACAGACGGAGGAGAACGAGGAGGACTAGGACGAAACAACACGGTACGGAGGTCAGAGACCGGGGACGAGGGACGAGCACGAGGAGGACGAGAGGCCCAAGTGTGGGCGAGAGGAGGGGGGGACGTATGAGACTGAGAACGAGGGAAGACAGCCGGAGTGGAGTCCGGAGGAGGAAACGTAGGACCGAACACAGGAGGAGAGGAGGGGAGACCAAGGGCCCGAAGGCTCGAAACAGGGGGCGGAGGCGGCTGCTGCTGCTGCTGCTGCGGCGGCGGCTGCTGCTGCTGCTGCTGCTGCTGCTGCTGCTGCTGCTGCTGCTGCTGCTGCTGCTGCTGCTGCTGCTGCTGCTGCTGCTGCGGCTGCTGCTGCTCCCGCTGCAACTCCAACCTCTCACGCTCCAAACGCTGCTGGACCTCCGACCTCTCACGCTCCAAACGCTGCTGCTCCTCACGCTCTAGACGAAGAAGGGCCTGGTAACGAGTCGGGTAGGGGTGAGGAGGAGGAGTGGTGTCAGGAGACGCAGCAGAAGAACCTCCTCCGTCCTCGACAGTACCCGGCTGAGCACCCCCAGAGCGAGTACCTCCCGCGGCAGCACGACCAGCACCTGTAGGAGGTGTACCCGCACCCCCAGTCGTGGTGCCTCCAGTGGCACCAGCACCAGCCCCAGACTCTCCAGCTCCAGAAACACCACCAGCTCCAGCACCGCCACCAGCTCCAGTACCCTCGGAACGGGCAGCTGCGGCAGGTGCACGCTCAGCGCCAACGCCAACACCCCCAGAACGGGCGGCTCCTGTAGGTGCACGAACAGCTCCAACGCCAGCACCCCCAGAACGAAATGGCACCGCCAGAGCCCTCACCTCGAGCACCAACACCCTCAGAGTCCGCAGTGGCCGGGAGAGGAAGCGCCGACGGCTGCTGCGGAGGCTGTGAGGATGACTGAGGGGAGGGAGGAGAGACCTGGGGGGGTACCGAGGGGGGGGGAGTAGCGTGGGACACACCAGACGGAGCGGGAACAGGGGGGGGTACCGGAGGAGCAGGGGCGGGAGGAGGAGGAGCTGGAGCCAGGAAGAGGGGAGGGGGGGGAACCGGGAGACCTCGACAGGGGTACCTGACGTAGTAGGGGACAGACTCGTCGAAACGGACGTCACGAGAGTCAAAGAACCGGTGGGAGGGAGGGTGGTAAAAGGTGAAGTCAGAGGAGTCCTCCGGGAAACCAAGGAAGACACAGGGGACGGCGCGAGGTGAGATCTTGTCCGCAGAGGTGTCGCGGACAAGAGCCAAGCACCCCCAGACACTAAACCTCGACGCAACACCAGGGGACCCTGTCCAAAGACTGGTCGGTGAAGCCCCTGGCCGAGAGACGCGAGGCCAGAGGTTCAACTGGTGAGCGGCGTACCGAGCCGCGTAGGGCCACAGAAAATGGGGCGCGCGAGCGTGGATCATGGAGGTGCGGGCAATCTCCATGACCAGGCCTAGGCGGCGCTCAGCAACCCCATTCTGCTGTGGAGAGTCTGGAAGAGTCCAGGACTGGGTGATGCCCTGCTCAGCACAGAATCTGGCGAGAATGCCGGAGCGAAACTCATCCCCATGGTCGGAGTGGAGACAACTGACACGACGACGGCGAGTACTCTCGGTGGCGAGCAGCCACCGGATCAGCGTAGAAGTCACGTCGGACTTCTTCGCCAAAGGGAACACGGTGGTGTACCGAGAGTAGTCGTCAACGACCACCAAAAAGAAACTCTCCCGCTTAGGGCCAAGACGGCTAGCGGGGCCCCAGACGTCTAAGTGGAGGGTCTCGAAGGGCTCAGTGGCCGGACGGAGGGAGGAGGAGTGAGGGGTGGCGCGCAGCCGACCCTGGACACAAGGACCGCACAGAGGAGCCGGAGACGGTGGGAGCGGCGGAAGGACTCGGGGGAGGCCTAAGACAAGACGCTGACTGGACATAGCGCGGAGACGAGGGAATAACAGACGGGTGACCAAGGCGGTGGTGCCAGAGGAGGGAGGGGTGGGCAAGCGACCGACACGAGCACGACGCAGCAACTAGACCGGACACAGCAACCTGACTGGACCTGGCTACCTGGTGGGACGGAGGAACCTGACGGGGGTCGGTGTGAAGGGTGTACAGGCCGGAGCCCGGCTCCTGGCGAAAAGTGGCCAAGGGGGCGTACGTGTCACCGTCCACACAGACCGCGGTGTCACCAGAAGGCTCAACCCAGACCCCGACGTGCTGTCTCGCCAGGGGGCCCACACCAACCAGGTTCCTAGAGAATGTAGGAACGTGGAGGCCAGTCAGGGAACCGGAAGGAGCAGCTGGGCACGGGAGCGTAGTGGCGTGAGTCGCAATGACCGGTCCCGAAGAGGGATCGGCCAGTGCTATGGAGACTGGCGCCGGTAGTGGAGAGAGAGTCGTGCGGTCGCGAAAGAAGCACTGCGTCGCTCCTGAGTCCAGTGTGAAAGAGAGAGAGGCGTCCGCCGAGGGAGTACCTGTACTAGTAGCTAAGCAAGATCCTACACTAGCACCTACTCTAGCAACAGGCAAAGATCCTAAGCTAGGTACAGGCAAGTACACAGATCCAGGAGCACTATAGTCAACATCAGCATACATGGCATAAGACCTAGCATCATCCATAGTCATATCAAAAACAGCAATACCACGAGCAAGAAGCGTCCCCCAGCGTGGTGGCGGGGGAGCGGAGGGGCCGTGGTGCAAACGGTAGAGGTCGTCGAGACGACTAAAACAGCGTGCAGCAGAGTGGTCAGGGCGGCCACAGTACGAGTCCCTACGAAGACCCGTAAGGATCCAGTACTCACAGGGACCAACGTCGCGGCCGGCCGAGCGAGGCCCCCGACTGGAGGGGGCACCACTGCGCCCAGTGCTCGGGGGACCAGCAGACCTCCACTGCTGCTGAGGGCCCCACTGCTGCGGCGGGCCCCACTGCTGCGGCTGCTGCTGTGGCGGGCGCTGCTGCTGCTGTCCCTGCCGCTGCTGCTGTCCAGGCGGTGGCAGCTGCTGAGAAGTCGGCTGCTGCTGCTGCTGCTGGAACCCCGCACCACCAGTGAGAACTCCACCGTCGAGAGGAGGGCCGTCAGGGCCCGAGCCACCCCCAGCACTACTCCCACCACCTGCCCCACCGCCGCCGCCACTACCCGCACCACCCCCAGTACCCCCGCCGCCCTTCCCGCCCTTCTTGCCGGCCTTGCCACGTTTCTGTCCGCCAGAGACAGAAACAGCCGCCGTCTCCTCAGAGGAAGAAGACGTGGGGGTGGCAAGTGAGGCAGTGAAGGTGGGAAGCTGTGGTACCGCACACCCCTCAAAGAGACGAGGAGGAGGCGCGGAAGAGGCAGAGGCAACAGTGAGGAGGTTACTCTCGATCTTCGAGAGAGCGGTCTCAAGAAGATCGATGGTGAGCTCAGTGGGGTGCTTCAGAAGAAGCGCGTCGCGGGCTGTGGCTAGGCGGTCAGGGAGTCGAGTGACTAGCCAGTGAATAGTGAGCCACATAGGGGGCGGGGCAAGGGCAAGCTGGTCCTCAGTGCAAGCAGCGCGAAAGCGAGCGTCAAGAGAGCGCAGGTGGGTAGCGAGGTCAGAGACAGTCTCAAAGGAGGCGAGGTCAGGGTAGATAAAGGGTACGAGGAGGCGACTGAGCGAAGCAGAGGAGGGTGTGGAGTAGCGAGCAACAATAGCCTTATATAGATCTGCAGCAGACTCGACCTGAGCGAAGTGGACTGCCTCTGTCGGCGGGAGAAGGTCGGTCAGGGCGAGGCAGGCAGCGGCGTCACGAGACTCCCACACGTCACGAGCGAGGAGCTGACGCTGGTACTGGGCCTCTAGCTCAGGAGTAGGCGGTGGGGTAGTGGGCAGCGGCCGAGGCTGCAGAGGGGCGGTCTGAGCGCCGGACGCGTGTGCGAACAGGTGCACGCCATCCTGCCGCTGGCTCTTAAGGTGGCGCTGCGCCTGCGTAAGCCACGTACTAAAGTCAATCGGTCTCCCCTCAGGGTCAAAGCGAAGTACTCGGGAGGTCGCCATGGGAGGCGAAACTGAGAGAGCGCGGCTGCCAGTCGCGGGAGGGGGGAGACCGTGAGTAGCGTGTAGGCGTGCAGGCGGGCAGGCGGCGCGGCATATGGAGAGGCGGGCGGCGCAGTGCGCTAGTTGGCGGGCGGCGCGGCGCGTTGGCTGGCGGGCGGCGCGGTGATAAGGGGCGGGGAGGAGGGCGCAACGGTAGGAAAGGGGCGGGGAGGAGGGCGCGACGGTAGGAAAGGGCGGGAGGAGGGGGCGCGACGGTAGGAAGGGCGGGGAGGAGGCGCGACGGTAGGAAAGGGGCGGGGAGGAGGTGGGCGACGGGATTGGAAGGGGAGAGGGCGACGCGCGGGGCTGCGGGGCGGCTAAGCGTGCGGCGCGCGCGCGCAGCGGGCTGCGGCGCGACGCGACGAGCAGCGCGCGGGGGTCTGCGGGGCTGCGGGGCGACGCGACGAGCAACGCGCGCGGGGCAGAGCGGGCAGGGCAGCGCCCGCGAAAAAAAAAAAAAAAAGAAAACGGGAAAAAAAAGCGCGCTGCAGCTGCAGCTGTGGCAGCGCGACTCGTAGGAGGGCAGGGCGGGCGCGGGGTAACGCGGTAACCGGAGGCGATTTTCAGGTGGGCCCTAAAGAAGGTAGGTTTAAGGTCCTAAGGACCTCTAGCTCTATACCATGTCAGAATACTTAGGCTAGGATGCTTGATTAGGTCAAGGGGGGGAGTACAAGAATGTCGAGAGAAATTGTGTACCCCCTAGTGTCAACCCCAATATAGCCTATCTAAACTAAACATGCATATAATTTGGCAACCCACTAGAGGCTATAACATTTGACACTATGCTCCTAGGCTAGGGTTTCTCCTAGCCTAGGCAGCTTCTTACTTCAACACGAGAAACGGCGAGTTGTCTTGACGGTAAGAGCCCTCTTGACGAAGTGGAGAGTCGGCAGGAGCGCTGATGCGCACGACGGGCAGAAGCGAGGCCCATCGCTTCGATACCATTCCCATGCCATGGCACGGGCTGACATCGGACTCGCCGATAGGCTTTGCGTCGCTCACCGCAGCGGCGACCTGAGAGTCCTTGTCGGTGGTTGCTGCGAGGAAGAGAATCCTAGTTAGAATCTCGTCAGGCAGATTGTTTATCGTCGCTGAGGATCTTCGCGTGCTGCTGCTGCTGCTGCTGCTGCTGGTGGTGCTGGCCGATGGACCTGGATGCTCGTGTCGCGGATGTTCGTAACGGGGATGCTCGTTACGCGGGTGCTCGTCACCTGGTCTCTCGACGCGCGGGTTAGCCAAATCACATGGCCTAGACGGCTTGGGGGGACCCAGAGGCTCCATTTTAGGTGTCCGAAATACAAGCCCTTCGGTGATGCCCGTGCTTGTGGATTTGGCAATGCAGGGTACCCTGGGCCTGTAGATTGCTCTGCTTCCGAGGCGGCGAGAAGGGGGATGCAAACAGGGGGAAACACCAGTCTGGCGAGGTGAACAACAGAGACACGGAGGGGGACGGCGACAGGAACGAACGACGCAAACACGACATGGTGGAATGGAACGAATCACACCAAATTTTGTGGTCAGCACCTGCTAGAACCGATCGCCAGCCATTTCTATATACACTATTACCTACTTCGCTGCATTTTTAGAAGATTGTCAGTATGCTATGATACAATTATATACAATTGACAAGTGAAGCCAGCCTATCGCCGCAATGGTTGCACAGCAAGCACGGATTTGACTGCATGGCCCAGCTTATCTACCCACGTCAGGCTGCCGTAGGAAAACTTCGGCGATTGCTTGGTGACGGTGAACGTTACACTGTATGTTACACTATCGCCAACCCCAATGGAGAAAAACGAGGGAGTCACCACGACCTTCACCCCTGATGGGGGTACAACTTTCGCCGTGTAGTTGGACACGGTGTTCCCGACATTCGTGACTGTTCGCGTCACCGTCGCAGACTTTTCCACTCGCGAAACGGAAATAACGGCCCTGTTGAGATTTGCTGGAGCCAAAGGTCTCAAAGTAGAGTTTTTGAATAAGGACCGTGTGAGGCCCATATCTTGCCCAGCCAAAAAGTCCACGAGATCCTGAGCGTCCATGTCGTAGGTCAAGCCCGGATCCAGCAGGCCGGGCGGGTTGAGCTGCCCTGAGCCCATCTCCCACGGCGTGGCGGGCGCGCCGCTCTCGAGGAGTATGGGCTTGGCGATGTTGTTGGTGGTGGCGGCGGTGGTCATCATGGCGGACATCACCTGCGCCGGACTCCACGTCGGGTTGCGCTGCACCACCAGCGCCGCCACGCCCGCCGCGTGCGGCGTCGCCATCGACGTCCCCGATAAAAGCCCGAAGGTCACTGTTCCTGCGTTTTCTAGACTCCCAGCTGCAGCCGACCAGAGACTTAAACCCGGCGCGACTAGATCCGGCTTTAGGATGTCGTTGGTGGGGTAGGGCTGCGTTGGCGAGTCTGTCGGGTCGACGAGGGGACCTGAGGAGGAGAAGGAGGCGATCATGGGGTGGCCTGGTAGTTGCCGTATGGTGAATGACGCCGGCATGCTGGCCGTTGCACTGCTTGGAGAAAAGGCCGGGAAGAAGAGGGGAGATGGGTGGGGCAGGTACTTTGAGTGTTTTTTCTTGGAGGCGGAAGTGGAATGAGAGGATGGAGGAATGAAAGGGCGTAAGAGGAAGTGAGTACGAAAGCGAGATTACTGTCACATAGAACACTACGCACCCGTCGTGTTTCCCAGCGCTGCGCGCAACTGGCACGTCGGAGGCAACAAGCAGCAGCAGCAGCAGCAGCAGCAGCAGCAGCAGCAGCAGCAGCGCAGGAAGCAAGCACTGAAACCTAGAACCACAGTCACAGCAACAGCCATAGCACGGCTAGGAAGCTGCAGCACTCACCCGCGCGTCTTCTTCATATACGCCAGCAGCGTGGCGCCATCCGCGGCGGTGAGGTGCAGCACGGGCACGGAGGACGGAATGTTGTCATACAAGTTGGACTCGCCCTTGGGGTCGTTGATCAGGATCATCGCCAGCCCGCCTCCGCGCGTCACCTCCTGCACCTTCTGCCAGATGAACGCCGTGCCGCGCACGCACACCACGATCTTCCCCGCGATCATGCTCGGGTCCAAGCCCCCCTCGAAGCAGTACTTGCCCTCGTAGGTGCCGCCCAGTCTAGCAGTGGCGCCGTCAATGAGCGGCAGGCCAGCAGCCGTGCGCGCATCGCCGCCCAAGCCCGCCCCCACGAGGGTCTTCTTATTCCCCATGGTGAGCGTGGCGCTGAACTGGCGGCCGATGGAGCTGGCGCCCACGGTCAGGTAGAAGGGCGAGAAGTTGCTCACCGTGCGCCACGACGCCCACGCCGTCGGCGGCCGCCCGTCGTTCCCCGCCGCCATCACCATCACCACGCCAGCCCTTAACGCGTTCAGATACGACACATCGGTGAAATAGTCCGTGTAATCGTAGAGCCCTGCGAGCGAGATGGAGATCACATCCACACCGTCCAAAATCGCCTGCTCCACCGCCGCCTTAACATCTGCGAGAGGCGCGGAGGCGTCGCGTGCGCTGCTGCGCCAGAGGACCTTGTAGATGGAGAGCAGCGCGCCGGGCGCCATGCCGCTGGCTGCGCCAATCAGCTGCCCGGTTTTGCCTGTGATGTCCACCCCGCTGTTGCCTGCTGCCGCCCTGGGGGTGTCGCCGAGGGGAAGAGGTGGGGAGAGCTTAGGTGAGAAAAGAACCGCGTTGCGAAGATATAGGGAGTATGGGTGTGGGGATTGCAAGAAATGGTTTTGGGCGATGATTTGGTTTCGTGCACCGAACCTGCATTTCCCACCCCTCCTCTCCTCCCTGTTCCCCCTCCCGTCCCCCTATCCCCCCCCCACACACCACCCTCGCCGCGCCTGTCAGCCCAACTGCTCTCGCGCACGTGCGGAACTACTCACCCCGCACACCAGGAGCCGTGGCTGTAGGAGTCGCGCGGCGAGAGGTAGTCCACTGTGAGGTCGATGCTGCCCCCCTCCGCGTCGAACGCCGCGTGGATGGTCCGCGCGCCCACCACCTTGCCCGTGCACGCCTCGAAGTCCCCCGTCGTCTCACACGCGCCCGCGAAGGTGGAAGGCACGGACGGGGACGACACACCGGGCTGAGCCAAGGGGAACGGGGGATTGGGCGAGAGATGGTGGGAGGGTTAGCGTTTTGAGAGGTGGAGGCTTATAATATGTTGTGTGTTATAACCCCTATACCTCATGGATGCACGCGAATGGGATCTGCCACAGCACAGTGCTTCGACCGTACTCTCAGATCCCCTATTTGCCAACACCACCACCCCTCTGCTCGACCGTCAATTTACCCCCTCCCAACCCGAACCCGCGCTCTCCGTGCGCGCGCGCACCTGGCTCGCGAATGATGGGTGTTCGGGCCAAATGCCGCTGTCGATCACGCCGATCACCACGCCCTCCCCTTTGCTCTGCACTCCTTCCGCCCCTCCCACCCCCGCGGATACACCCGCCAATCCGCCGCGGGACTCGTTCCAGAGCGAGGAGGGGAGTTTGAGGAAGGCGGGCGAGTGCGTGGTGGCGGGGTACAGCCGCACGCTCGCGCGCACTCGCGCCACGGCGGGGTGGCGCTGCAGCCGCCGCACTTGCGCGGGGGAAAGCCGCGCCGCGAAGCCATTGCTTAAGTAGCGGTAGCTGTGGAGAATGCTGGCGGGGGGCACGCCTGCAGACGCCGCGACGTTGCGCTGCTGGCGCTGCAGAAACGCGGCGAATTGCCGCGCCTTGGCGGATTGCACGAGCGCCTTCCCCTTTCCCCGCCACTTGCCCCGCTGGCGCGCCCACTCCTTGCGGATGCGCCCGCCCAGCGCGCCGCTGAAGCGATCCGTCGCGGAGTGCAGCGCAGAAAAGGCGGAAGCGACGCGCGCGGAGGGTGCGGGCGGAGCGGTGGCGGGGAAACTCGCAATGCCTCCGCGGTAGGCAAGGACGGGGGGCGCGGAGCGGAGTGAGACGATGTAGACCGAATTTGAGACTGCGCGGTCGGCTGATGGGGGAAGCCGAGGCGATACGTCGGGATAAAGCGGGGGGATGGCAGGGAGTGGACGGGATACGGCAGGGGTTGGTGAATATACGGCAGGGAGTGAAAGAGATAGCTAGTTTGAAAGGGGCGACGCGAGGAGAATGAGCGGGCACATGACATGACGAGCGGCAGCAACGGGTCGAGCGGCGCGGCCTGGAGGGTCTTACGTTGAGCGCCGAACGTGCCGGTGGCGCGGTGGAAGCAGCAGCAGCAGCAGCAGCAGCACGAGCAGCAGCTGCAGCACCGCCGCGACGATTCGCCTCGTCATATGGCCTCCGCGGCCCCGCCTCCTCGCCCCTCGTGCGAGGAGTGCTAGTCGTTCTTTGGTGGTTCAAAATCCTACTGGCAAGCTTGTATTGTCCTACTAACGAGAGGTACCAATAATTGGGTCATACTGGTTCCTGAACCTTTTCAACTAGCTGTAAGCGCGCCTTTCTATCGATAAAACCGCAACGCTGTGGGATCACGCTACGAGCCATGTAGCAGTTACCACACTTGAATGGAAGCCCGATCTGACGTCCTACACGCTTCAAGTTGCTACACCCTAAACTTTAGCAGAGCGGCGAGCTACAATGTAGGTGAGAGCGAACAGTCGGCAAGGTCGTGTAATGGAGGCGCCGACTCGGGGTGACTGCTGGAGCCCTCGCCCCGAAGTGGATGCAGGGTAGGGGGAGAAATCGATGCGGAAGCGGGAGGGAGACGATGCAGGTTTAGATGACCGAGCGGATTCATGGTGTCGGTGGCAGCAGAAACTAGAAAGAATCCAAGGAGTGTACGTACATCACACGAAATGCCTAGTGGTTCACAGACACGAAATGCCCCCAGAGAGAACCTAGTGACATCACACATCCGACAGGCGACTAGACCGGAGGGCATCGTTTCGGCGTTGGGGAGATTTGTCATAAATCCGTGTGAGTTGTTCTTCCTGTCGTCGTGACCTTGGCCACAAGAAGAAGGATCCCCCTCCCGATTCCCTGCTCGGTTGTCGCGGTCCGTCTTGCTGTACTGTGTGACCTTCCATTTGCCAGTGGAGTGGCTGCGCTGCGCGCGCACAGGTTTTTTTCCATTCGCCAATGCCTGTGGCAAATTGGCCGTCATTCGAGTACCTGGCAAAACAACACCAATGAGATTGGGTGCGAAGAAATACTGTGCTGTACAGGACAGCAAAGAAAGGCAGGAACTGGGGCACCCGCGCCCGAAACATGATTTCACTTATATACACCTCGAAAGCAGGAATATGATTTCATTATAATAGTTTCGCAGAAGATTATCTCATACATTCTCGATCAAATCATACCACCTGCTAGGCTTGCACATAATAGCTTTCGACTAGTATGTCCCAGGTAGCGTCGACGAGAGCCGCGAGGCACCAGAGGGTTGGCGAAAAGGCTAACCGTTCGCTGACACATTTTTTCCTGGTGATGTATGTGAGCTTTTCACGTTCAGGGTGGGTGGGAAACCAGCGCAAGCTTTTGTTTCAGTGTAGGGAATCAAGTGTACTGCGAGTCAAGCCTCAGTCGGTGCGAGGGTGTGGTTGTGGGGCTGGGGGGTTGAGTGGTGGAGAGAAGGGGTTCTCCGCGATGGTGGGAGGGAGGAAGAGGCGGGAAGGTTGGTTTGGAGCCAGAACTTGAGAGGCTGAGGTGCCCCAAAAGTTGCCCTGAAATTTACGGGCTGAGAGCTAACCTAGCACTTGAAATCAGGGCTACCAGCTTTCTTGCACTTTCGCTAAGGCAAAACCTACATCTATTCAAGCAACTGGCTGAGGAACGAAACATGTCGATGGATTTGACTGGGATGGGAAAAGGAAGGAAGTGGGGGAGGTGGCTGGGAGGAGGTGGGGTGACGGGTAGAGAATGGGAGGGAGG
This sequence comes from Closterium sp. Yama58-4, assembly GCA_947470075.1. Lineage (NCBI taxonomy): Eukaryota > Viridiplantae > Streptophyta > Zygnematophyceae > Desmidiales > Closteriaceae > Closterium > Closterium sp. Yama58-4. The sequence goes on along the minus strand of CANIUD010000020.1, from coordinate 674,937 downwards.
GAGGTATTGGTATGGGACATAAGGGCTAGCCGCGGGATCTGCACTTGAAATCCGGGTTAGGACCACAACCAGCACTTTACGGGGACGGGCTGCTCAAAGCCAACCCTTAAAATTAGGAAGCTAAGCTGAACAAAACCCTTAATGTTCAGGGCATTAAGGGCATTTGCCCTTGAATCGACAGCCCCTGGTCACGGCCATGCGGGAATGCCCTGGGAGAATGGGAGCTCAACATGGGATGGGGAAAATGAAGATGAACAACAGTGCAGAACTCGATGAACAGTTAACACCGACCGACTAACACTGTTCTGATCAACGGCAGCACCACCACGCCTGAGGTGTAGCTGTCAAGATATTGGCTAATTTGGTTGGCGAATCTTGTGCCTGCCTGCAGGTACTGTACTGCTGGCGGGGCAACCGAAATTCTCTAGAATTGGACCGCAGGGCATCCAGCGTGGGTCAGAAGTGTTTTGCCAGTTACTGTATTGTTGCGATTGAGGGTTTTGGTAAAGTTCGGAGAGTACAACAAACCCTTGTTCAGTGTGACTATTGTTCCGCTTGACCCACAATACGCTTGTATGCACCTCGGGGAGTGAGAATGTATTCCCCCTCCACTTAAACCGCATTCTGGGAGAGACCAGAAATTCTTCACACGAGATATTGGCGCATTTCCGAGTTACAGTCGCTGTGTCCCTCCACCATCTTCATCATCCAGTTCTGAGCACCACGAATTTCTGAAGAAGCTGGCGTGGCAGCGCGACTGTGTGTGGTTTGTGGAGCACTTGGGGCACATGAGGCGGGTGGGATATGTATGTCGGCGGGTACATGTGCTATGAGCATGCAAATGGATGGCGTCAACAAGGAAACCGCGACAGGCAGGTGACTGTGTGGTTGGTAGTTCGCTGCAAGCAACACCAAGAAACATCAGCGGGTAACTATAAAAAAAGCATCCCATATGGCCCCAGTACTACGTTTGGTATATTAGGTATTACTACCAATCTTCTTCTTATGATTCCCCACATAACTGTTGAGCTTTGATCCATGATCCCCCATACAGATGCTATTTGGCTAACCAGAATAACTAGTTTGAGTTTTCATACACTTTATCTGCCAAATCAAAACACTTTTAAAGCAGGCCCTCATATTGCAGCATTTTCACGACGATTAAACATTTTTCAGGGTTTTTGTTTGTTTGTGTGTGTGTGTGTGTGTGTGTGTGTGTATGTGTGTGTGTGTATGTGTGTGTGTGTATGTGTGTGTGTGTGTATGTGTGTATGTGTGTGTGTGTGTGTGTGTATGCGTGTGTGTGTGGGTGCGTATGGGTGCGTGCGTGCGTGCGTGCGTGCGTGGGTGCATGCGTGGGTGCGTGCGTGCGTGCGTGCGTACGTGCGTGCGTGCGTGCGTATATGTGTGTGTGTGTGCGTATGTATGTGTGTGTGTCTGTATGTGTGTGGGTGTTTTTTCCTTTTTTTTTTTCTGATCAGACGCTGAATATCCTTTCTAAGAAGCCCCAGTAAGTTCTTAATATAAAAATAGGTTTCAGGACTCTTTTGGTGTTGTTCAATGTAAAATTGTGTAAAGTGTCAAAATGAAGAATGGATGATGCATTGATGTTGGTTGGGGTACATATAGCTAACCCTAAGTTTTGTACCCCCTAAGACAAACCTCACTATAGGCTACAACATTTGACACACCCCCATAGCCTAAGTGAGGGGTGTCTAGCAGAACCAAACGAGTACGGTCACAAGACCAGTCCAAGAAACGAAGCTCAGGGTGGATCACAACGTCACCACACAGTCTGAGCACAAACAACAGTGGCCACAAGGCCAGTCCAAGAAGTAACAGAGGTATATAGAAAGCAAAGTAAACAGTACACTCAAGTCTAAGCAACACGAGAACCAGTGTCAACAAGGCCTAACTGCACACAGCACCTCTGGTGGTCACAAGGCGGAAGCGCCTTGGTGAAGATGTCTGCAGTGTTGGCCTCGGACTCCACAAACTCAAAGCGAGCCTGTCCACGCCTCTGCAACTCTCGCAGAAGAAAGTACCTGACGTGAATGTGCTTCACTCTGCTCTCCAGTCGTGGCTCTCGACAAAGGAGAATAGACGCCTTGTTGTCAGTGAACAAGGTCGGTGCAGAGCTCGGCCGCTCACCAAGGTCGGTGAGCAAGAAGGTCAACCAACGCAGCTCCTGTGCCGCCATGGCACCAGCGTAGATCTCAGCCTCAGCTGTAGAGGTCGAGACCGAAGAGGAGCGCGTGGACCGCCAGGAAACAGCTCCAGAACCCAGGCTGAAACAGTACCCCTGAGTAGACCTGTGAGTCTCAGCGTCGTCAGCGTAAGAGGAGTCACAGTGACCAGTAAGTACGACAGACTGCTGCCCTCCAAGAACTAGCCCCACGCCTGACGTCGTCGCTAGGTACTTCGCCACCCTCACAGCTGCTGTCCAGTGAACAGGACGGTGTCTCCCTGGCGCAACAAAGCGCGCAAGAACGCTGAGAGGGAAGGCGAGGTCCGGGCGAGTACAAGTCATCAGGTACATGAGGCAACCCACAAGCTCTGCGTAGGGACCACTAGGCTCGAACGGCTCGTCAGGAAAGGGTCCAGTGAGTCTGTGGTCAACAGCAAGAGGTGTGCGCTGTACTGTGGAGTGCTGAAGCCCGAACCGCTGAAGGACCTGCTGCACCATGTGCGACTGTGAAAGTGTAATGGTGCGAGCAGCTCTGTCCCTGGTGATCTACAGGCCAAGGTAGTGGCGCAGCTCACCAAGATCAGTGCAGGTGTGTCTCTTCTGCAGTTCGGACTTCACGTGTGCCAAAGCAACCCTGTCAGGGGTGGCGAAAACCAGGTCGTCGACGTAGACCAGAACAAAGAAAGGTGTGGGGCCACGACGAACGAACAGCGACGGGTCAGCAGAAGACGGCTGGAACCCAAGGTCAGACAGGGTAGAACGCAGGGTGTCGTGCCACTCACGAGGAGCCTGACGAAGACCGTAAACCGGTCGCCTCAGCCTCCACTGGGTCCCAGGAGGGAAAGAGCCAGTGAAGGCAGAGGGACGACGCAACCAGACCTCCTCGTGAAGACTGCCCTGAAGGAAAGCAGTAGAGAAGTCGAGAGAGTGTAACTCGTAGTCTCTCTGTGCTGCTACGTGTAGTAACACCCGAAGAGTGGTCATCTTCGGGGTGGGCGCGAAGGTCTGAAAGAAGTCAACTCCCTCGCGCTGACTGAAGCCTCTAGCAACGTAGCGCGCCTTGAAGACCGGAGGAGATCCCGGTGGCCGCTTCACCCTGTAGATCCACATGCCGTCGACTACGTTCGCCCCCGGAGGGGGAACCTCATCGACGTAGGTGCCTGTGGATCTGTAGGAGGCCATCTCTGCGTCCATGGCAGCTCTCCACTGAGAGGCCCAAGGCCCTGACACTGCCTCAGCGTAAGTGCGAGGAGTCGGAATGTCAAGGGCGTCGGGGTCACCCTCAGGGGCGAGGAGCATGGCACAGAGATGAGGGGAAGCGGCCGCCAGGAACTCTAGCTCAAACTGCCTGTCCTCTAGGGCGTCACAGCCAAGGGCAGACACACCCCCGACGGCCAGAGGACTGGAAGGAGGAGCAGCCACAAGAGCGGTGGCGAAGTCAAGGCGGCGGGTAGAGGCAAACTCAGTGACTGCGGCAGTAAGAGCGGACACAGAGGACACAGAGGCACGAGGGTGGGTAACAAGAGAGGCGAGAACACGAGAGAGAACAGGACGGTACGTGCGGTAGTAGTCAGTGACAGGAGAAGGAAGCGACACAGTGAGGGCCGACTCAGGAGGAGACGGAAGCACAGACGGAGACGGACGAGGTGGACGAGAACAAAGGAAGGCTGTACGAAGGTCAGTGAAGGGAACAGGAGACGAGGGACGAGCACGAGGGGAGCGACGAGAGGCCCAAGTCTGAGAAGGAGGAGGAGACAACGAAGACTGAGAACGAGGGAAAACAGCGGGAGAGGGGTCAGGAGGAGGAAGCGGAGGACCAGAGACGGGAGGAGAGGGGGAGGAGGAAGGAGAGGGAGAGGGGAGACCAAGGGTCCGAAGACCCGAGACAGGAGGAGGAGACGGCAGCTGCTGCTGCTGCGGCTGCTGCTGCTCCAGCGGCTGCTGCCCCTGCTGCTGCTCCTGCTGCTGTCGCTCCTGCTCCTCGAGCCGCTGCAACTCTCTCTCCTCTCTCTCCAACTCCAGCTGCTCCTCACGAGCACGGCGAACACGAGCCTGGAACCTGGTCGGGTAGGGGTGGGGGGAAGGAGTAGTGTCCGGGGCAGCGGCAGCCCCAGAGTCGACCTCCGAAGCACCAAGCACACCACCCCCAGAGGCAGCACCAACACCAGCTCCAGACCCAGGCTCTCCAGAAACCGAAGGGACACCCTCACCCCCAGACGCAGCACCCCCAGACTCCGCACCAGCACCCCCAGACTCCGCACGACCAGTACCAGCCCCCGGAAGACAAGAGTCCTCTGCAACCCGCGGCTCAGCTCCAACTCCAGCACCCCCAGAACCAGAGACCTGTACAGGGACAGTCGCAGGACCAACCTCCCGAGAGGGAGCACCTACAGGAGGCGGTGAGGAAGACTGTGGGGAGGGAGGCTGTACAGGGGGGGCTACCGAAGGGGGAGGGCTAGCCTGAGACACACCAGACGGGGCTGGACCAGGGGGGGGAGGCTGTACCGGGGGAGCAGGCGGGGGAGCGGCTGTCAGGAAGAGGGGGGGAGGAGGAACCGGGAGACCTCGACTGGGGTACCTGACGTAGTACGGGGTGGACTCCTCGAAACGGACGTCACGGGAGTCAAAGAACCGGTGAGAGGGAGGGTGGTAAAAGGTGAAGTCAGAGGAGTCCTCAGGGAAACCAAGGAAGACACAAGGAACGGCGCGAGGCGAGAGCTTGTCCGCGGAGGTGTCGCGGACAAGAGCCAAGCACCCCCAGACACGAAACCTCGACGCGACACCAGGGGACCCTGTCCAAAGACTGGTCGGTGAAGCCTCCGGCCGAGAGACGCGTGGCCAGAGGTTCAGCTGGTGCGCGGCGTACCTGACCGCGTATGTCCACAGGAAATGGGGGGCACGGGCGTGAGTCAAGGAGGTGCGGGCAATCTCCATGACCAGGCCTATGCGACGCTCAGCAACCCCATTCTGCTGTGGGGACTCCGGAAGCGTCCAGGACTGACGAATGCCCTGTTCGCGACAGAATCCAGCGAGAATGCCGGAGCGAAACTCGCCCCCGCGGTCGGAGTGGAGACAGCTGACACGACGACCACGAGTGTCCTGGGTGGTAAGCAACCACCTGATCAGCGTAGAAGTCACCTCAGACTTCCTCGCCAGGGGGAACACTGTGGTGTAGCGGGAGTAGTCGTCAACGACCACCAAAAAGAAACGCTCACGCTCAGGGCCAGGGCGAGGAGAGGGGCCCCAGACGTCCAAGTGCAGCGTCTCAAAAGGCTCGGTGGCCGGACGAAGGGAGGAGGAGTGAGGGGTGGCACGCAGCCTACCCTCGACGCAAGGACCGCACGGTGGTGCAAGGGACGGCGGCAGCGACGGCAAGACACGCGGGAGACCTAAGACCAGACGCTGACTAGACATAGCACGCAGACGTGGAAGAGAAGGGTGTCCCATCCGGTGGTGCCACAGAACGGTGGGGTGGGCAAGCGACCGACAGGAGCAAGACGCAGCGACTGGACTGGACGCGACAACCTGAGGGGACGGAACCACCTGGTGAGACGCAGGGAGGAGACTAGGGGGAGGGACAGGAACTGGGAGGAGTGGCTGCTGCGACGGCGGCCGCTGTGGCTGCGGCTGCGGCTGCTGCCGCTGCTGCTGCTGCGGCTGCTGCTGCTGCTGCTGCTGCAGTCGCTGCTGAGCGCGCGGGCCAGTGTGAAGAGTGTAGAGACCGGAGCCCGGCTCAGCAGCAAAAGTGGCGAGGGGCTGGTAAGAGTCCCCGTCAACACACACCGCAGTCTCTCCAGAAGGCTCAAACCACACACCCACGTGCTGACTCACGAGGGGTCGCACGCCCACCAAGTTCCGGGAGAACGAGGGGACGTGAAACCCAGTGAGAGACCCAGAAGGAGCAGCCGGACACGGCAAGGTGGTAGTGTGACGCGCGGTGACTGGTCCCGAAGTGGGATCAGCCAGCGCCACAGAAACAGGCGCAGGAAGAGGCGTAAGTGTCGTGCTGTCACGAAAGAAGCAGTGAGAGGCTCCAGAGTCCAGCGTGAACGACAGCGAACCGTCCTCTGAGGTAGCCGCTGGACTAGAGTCTACACAAGAACCTACACTAGCAACAGGCAACTGAGCAAGGCTAGCACCTAAGCTAACAACACCAGAGTAAACAGAGTCAGAAACACTAGAGTCAACAACAGCATACATAGCATGGGGAGTACCAATCAGATCAACTAACTGCTCAGCAGACATGCCCCACAGAGCGGAGCCGTAGCGCTGAACAAGAGGCAGCCAGTCAGGGGCAGGAGCACCAACCCCGTAGACCAAACGAACCGTGTCAGTGAGCTGAGCAAAGCACTGACCAGGGGGGTGAAACCGGCCACAAGGGTGGCCACGACGAGTGCCTGTCAGAACCTGGTAGGTGCAGGGAGTGTAAGCAGCACCGCGCTGGGTCTGACGCAGCCCCGACCCTGGAGCCAGCTGCTGCCGCTGCTGCTGCTGAGGCTGCTGGGAGGAGAGGGGCTGCTGGTGCTGCAGAAGCTGCTGCTGACGCTGAGCCTGGTACCACGCCGCTGCTCCACCAACCGGGGCAGGAAGTACAGGAGGCGACTGACGAACTCGGGCGTCGCCACCACTAGCAGGCGCAGTGGAGTCACCAGTCACTGCACGAGGCGCCTCTCCAGGCCCTGAACCTCCACCGCCGCCAGGCGCAACGCCACCTCCACTACCTCCGCCTCCACCTCCACTACCACCACCAGAACCGCCTTTCTTGCCACTCCTACCGCGGGACCGCGACGCAGTCGTAACAGCAGCTGCAGTCGCGTCAGTAGCGGCAGTGGCAAGTGAGGCAGTAAAGGTGGGTAACTGCGGGACTGTGCACCCGTGGAAGAGTGGGGGGGGCACAGCACCAGAGGCAGCGGCTACCGAGCGAAGGTTGCTCTCGACGTCCTTGAGTGTAGACTCAAGGACATCGACGGTGAGCTCACTAGGGTGCTTCAGCAGAAGCGCGTCGCGAACGGAGGCAAGGCGGTCAGGGAGGCTAGTGGCGATGAAATAGATAGTAATCGCCATAGGGGGAGGAAGCAGTGCAAGCTGTGCCTCAGTGCAAGCAGCGCGGTAACTAGCGTCGAGCGAGCGGAGGTGAGCGATCAAGTCAGCAGAGCGCTCAAAAGACGCTAGGTCAGGAAACAGGAACGGGAGGAACAGGCGGCCAAGAGAGACAGCAGCGGGAGAAGAGTAGCGGGCCTTAATCGCAGTGAGGTACTCAGCAGCGGTGCGAACCTGAGTGAAGTGAACCTCCTCAGACTCAGGGAGGAGGCTGCTGAGCGCGATGCAGGCCGCAGCGTCACGTGACGTCCAAGCCGTCTGGTCAGCTCGCTGAGTGGCAAAGCGGGCTCTAGCGGCTTCGTCAGGGGCAGGTCCTAAAGGCGTAGGGTCGGGGGGCGCAGGTAGGGCACCAGTAGCGTGCGCCCAGAGGGTCTCGCCTGCCTGGACCTGACTCTCTAACAGACGGCGAGCACGAAGAAGCCAGACGGAAAAATCAAGAGGTCTACCGTCAGCGTCGAAACGAAGCACACGCGGAGTCGCCATAGCGAGAACTAACGCTAGGGATACAGTGGCAGCGGAAGAGCAGGCTAGGGTTAAGACGACGGGCTGGGTTTAGGGGCGAGCCGCTACAGGGGAAAGGGCGGGCCGCTACAGGGGAAAGGGCGGGCCGCTACAGGAGGGGAAGGGGCGGGCCGTGACGGAGGGAAAGGACGGGCGGGACGCGACGGGGGGAAAGGGACCCAACGGGGGGGAAAGGACGGGCGGGACGCGACGGGGGGAAAGGGGCACGACGAGGGGAAAGGACGGGCAAAACGCGACGGGGGGAAAGGGACGCGACGAGGGGGGAAAGGGCGGGGAGGACGCGACGGGGGGAAAGGGACGCGACGAGGGGGGGAAAGGGCGGGGAGGACGCGACGGGGGGAAAGGGACGCGACGAGGGGGGAAAGGGCGGGCAGGACGCAACAGGGGGAAAGGGACGCGACGAGGGGGAAAGGGCGGGCAGGACGCGACGGGGGGAAAAGGGCGACGCGACGGGGGGAATGGGCGGCGACGCGACGGGGGGAACGGGCGCGACACGACGTGGGGGGGGAACGCGACGCGACGGGGGGTAAGGGCGGGCGCTACGGAACGAGGGGAACGGGTGGCGCGGACGGGCGCTAGGATTGGCGCTAGGCTCGGCACTACGCGCGGTAACAATGGAACCAGGACGAATGAGAGCTAGGATCAGGCTCGGGAGGCTCGAACGGAGAACGGAGGAACGGGATCCCACAGGATCCTAACCTAACTGATACCATGTCAAAATGAAGAATGGATGATGCATTGATGTTGGTTGGGGTACATATAGCTAACCCTAAGTTTTGTACCCCCTAAGACAAACCTCACTATAGGCTACAACATTTGACATAAAGGCTCTGCTTTTTCAGCATGCCCCAATGTCAAATGCTATATATTATTATAATAGGCTGCAGTGAGATGCACATTAGACGGTACGACTCTATCTAGGGTTGCTACTTGTATTACCACCCTTTCTAGTCAACGCATTCCGTTGCGTTCTAACTTTGAGATGGTATCACGAGTAGGTTTAGAATCCTTGCCTAGCCTAGCCTAGCTCGCACCCTCGCGCCCTCCGAAATGCGCCCTCCGCGCCCTCCGAAACGCGCCCTCCGCGCTCTCATAGCTTGTGCGCCCTGCCCCAGCCCGTCTTGTCGCCCGTGCGCCATGCCCCAGCCCGTCGCGTCGCCCGTGCGCCCTCCCCTAGCCCATCGCGTAGCCCGTGCGCCCTGCCCCCAGCCCGTCGCGTCGCCCGTGCGCCTTGCCCCAGCCCGTAGCGTCGACCGTGCAGAGCAACGCCCGCCCTAGCAGAGCAGCACACACCACCCGGACATAGCAGCGCGTGCCACTGCCCAGGAAACGCGCACCCCAGGCAGGAACGCGCGCCCCTGGCAAGACATGCGTGCCCCAGCCAGAAACGTGCGTCACACCTTCTCCTAGCCACCCACACCTCCGCCAACTGGCACCTCTTGCAGCGGCTGGCACCTCTAGCGTGCCGCTACCCGTAGGCCATTCTCGGGCTTTCTCACCGTCGGTTTTCCCCTACCGTTCCTTCACTAGGTTCACCGTTCCGACGCGGCTGGAGGCCGCTATTCCTCGTTTAGCTCCAATTGTGCCTTGCTCCAGCCGTGCCTTGCTCCAGCCTTTTCTAGTTCCAGCCGTGCCTTGCTCCAGCCGTGCCTTGCTCCAGCCGTGCCTTGCTCCAACCGTGCCTTGCTCCAGCTGTGCCTTGCTCCAGCCTTTTCCAGCTCCAGCCGTGCCCGTGCCTTGCTCCAGCCGTGCCTTGCTCCAGCCGTTTCTAGCTCCAGCCGTGCCTTGCTCCAGCCGTGCCTTGCTCCAGCCGTGCCTCGCACCAGTCGTGTCTAGCTCCAGCCGTGCCTTGCTCCAGCCGTGCCTTGCTCCAGCCGTGCCTTGCTCCAGCCGTGCCTTGCTCCAGCCGTGCCTTGCTCCAGCCGTGCCTTGCTCCAGCCGTTTCTAGTTACAGCTGCTTCTAGCGTTAGTAGTTCTTAGCCAGGCGTTTCAGCGTTCTGCCGCTCCTACGCCCAGCTAGTCTTTACCATGGCGTCCACTAGGGTTCTGCAGCAGCAGGAACGGCAGCAGCAACATTTCAGCGGTGGTGCTTTCAGCAGCAGTGGCGCCCTCAGCAGCAGTGGCGCCCTCAGCAGCAGTGGAGGCCTGGTGATTCAGGCGGTGTTGGGTGCAGCAGCGGCCCAGCCAGTTGGGGGGCTCCTCGCGGTGGCTGCAACGTCGGCCCCTGCCAGTACCGGATTCTGACTGGACCCCATGCTGGCACTACTTGCTGGCACCCTAACCACTCCGCATTGCGCTGCTACAGCCGCCTCGACGACCTTTACCGTGAGCGTATTGGGCCTGACTCGGTTCCCCCCATCTGGCCCGGTTTGTCTCGTAGTGGTTACTATGTGTATGATATGTCTATAGACGCTATTTATTTTGTCACGTATGGATCTCTTGGGTTGTGTGTACCTACTAGTGTAGGTGCTAGTGTAGTTACTAGTGCGGCGGTGACGACTGCTGACGCGTCTCTCTCATTCACGCTGGACTCTGGCGCGTCCAAGTGCTTCTTCCGCGACTACACTACAGTCACACCTCTTGCTGCTCCGGTCTCAATTGCTCTGGCTGATCCTACTTCAGGGCCAGCAATCGCTCGCAATTTTACCACCCTCCCGTGCCCGGCTGTCCCTTCTGGTTTCCTCACTGGTCTCTACATCCCCTCGTTCTCTAAAAAACTTGGTGGGTGTTGGATACCTTCGGGGCCGCGGGATCACAGTCACTTTTCCTGCGCACGAGAGGACCGCGTTCTGTACAGACGCTTCTACCGGAGCAGTTCTTGCCACGTTCACCAGGGACCCCCACTTAGGTCTCTTCGTTCTGCGCACTGCATCCCACCAGGTGGCAGAGTCTGGTCAAGTTACTTCGTCCTCCCAGGTAGATGAGTCCAGCCAGGTTACTGCGTCCCCACGGGTTGCTGTGTCTAGTCAGGTTGCTGCGTCCGGTCAGGTTACTGTGTCAGGTCTAGTTGCTGCGTCCCGCTCCTATCGGTCACTCTCCCACCCGACAGTCTTGCGGCACCACCTCCTTGGTCACCCGTCCATCCCACAAATCCGTAGCATAGCCAGCCAGCCATCGTCTAGTCTCTGGTCTCCCGCAGTTCTTTGAGTCGCTCCCCCCTTCGCTTGCGCCTCCGTGCACTACTTGCGCTTGTCCGCGACACCTCTGCGGACAAGCTCTCGGCTTGCGCCATCCCCTATGTCTTCCTTGGTTTCCTGGTGGAATCATTCGACTACACCTTTTACCATCCCCCCCTCCGCCGTTTCCTAGACTCCCGTGACGTCCAGTTTGACGAGTCCATGTCCTACTACACCCGGTACCTTTGTTGAGGTCTCCCGGTCCCCCCTCCTCCTTTTTTCCTAGCACCATTCCCTCCTGCTCCCGCTCCTCCAGTACCCCCGCCCCCCCCCTGGTCCTGCCCCGTCAGGTGTGTCTCATGCTACCCCTCTACCCTCGGTGTGAGAGTACGACGGCTTTGCTATGAATACTAGCTTGATTCTGCTTTATTATGCATTATCTAGCTTAGCTTTATTTTGTTTTGCTTGCTTTTGCTAGATTTCCTAGGTTCGTTGCTTTTACTATATTATTATAGTTATAGGCACCGAACTAGGTTGAGTGCACCGAATTCTAGGCTTTTCGATTGCCACCGAATTGCCTTCTACCGAATTCGGGAAGGACCCGTTTGGGACGCTTCGCGACCCGCGGAACCTTCTAGTAACACCCGGGTTACTGCCTTTGTGTCGAGCCTATATATAGCCTTGCCTTGTACCCAGGTGCATTATTCAATAGCGTTATCTTTCCTGAACCAGATCCTCACACTCGATCGCACGCCAGGGAGCGTCTCCCTCCCCACAGTCCTCCTCATAGTCCCCTAGCAACCGTCGGCACGTTCGCGACAGGTTGCTGTGCACGCAGAGGGTCTGGAGCTGGAGGTGCTTCCACTAGAGGTGCTCGGTATGCGAAGGGACGTGGGCGCAGTTTCGGGCAGCACTGATCGAACAGTTCGACGTGTTTAACAGTAGCTACTACGGAACACGACGCAACAAGCCAAATAGTGGCATGGGGCGATTGGCACCACCCACGACTGCCGACTTGATGGAGGACGACAAGGACGATGCGACGCAGGGGCTAGCAAAAAATGCGACGTTCGAATTTTGCGGCGCTATAGGACATCGTATCTTGGCGTGTTGGAAAATGAAGAAAGCACGTGCGGAGCTGAAGGGCAAGAACAGTGCGGCACCCTCGAAGCAGAAAACGGGCAACGTGGCGACTTCAGAGAGGGAAAAAAATGGGAGAATATGATGGCGCGAATTTAAAACGTCACGACCAGCCGGCACCAGGGGAAATCGCCGAGACAAAAGGAGACTCCGCGAAACAAGACTCTGCACCGACTGGGAAACTCCAGCCGTACACCCCGACAAGTAAGAATTCGTTAAAGTTATCCTATAAAGATACTTTAACTAAGAATATTACTTCTCGTGGTTTTCAAGCCCTTTTTAAGGGAGAGTCAGAAATTAAACCGGTACCGGGTAATATGGGGACCCTATCCCGGAGCGTTGATACGCGTCGAACGTTCCTAGGAAACAATACTCTCTCCCAGCATCACGGTGTTAAGGCTCCCCGCCGTTCCCCACAGGTGAAGCCTACACAGCTGCAAAGGCTTAGGGGAAGGTTCCAGGCCCGTGAGAAGCTAAATTGGCCTCGAATAAATCCTTCTAACCCTACTAAGTTGAAAACCGAGTCAGCAGCTTTGAGCGCAGGATCAAGGGAAGATACATTTATGATCCTGTAAGCAACACCATCTACAGCTACTCGGAGCGGCAGCAGCCACTAGTACTCGAGGTGATCTGCAACGGGCGACGCCTCCAGGTAGTGGTGGACAATGGAGCGTCCCACTCGGTGTGCGACCGCGGGACGTTGGAGAAAGTTGGAGAGTTATCAGAGGAGACCCAATTTACAGCAATGATGGTGGACGGAACGAAGCTTCCCATCCAAGGCGAGTCAACGCTGTAGCTGCAGATAGGGGCGTTGAGGTGGAAGCCGACGTTGCTGATCACAAACAACCGGAAGGCGTGCATCTACAACAACGGACAACTTGTGGAGCTGCGATGCAGGACGGATACAGGGGTTGTTCTTGAAACGACACTGGCGCGGTTCGAACGGACGGTGAACGAGAGTAATACGTGATACTTAGCACTGGTGATGGCAGCAGCAGAGGAGGAGAAGCCGAACTCAAAGCTACCTGCAGTAGTGAAGGAGGTGTTGGAGCAGTACAAAGACATCATGCCAGACGACCTACCTACAGGAGTGCCCTCAGCGCGAACCCACGAGCACGAGATCGTGGAGGAACCAGGTGCGAAACCCGTCTTCCGCGCATCATACCGCCTTAGTCCGACCGAACTGACAGACATGAAGAAACAGATCGAGTATCTACGGTCAAACATTGTATGTTCATATTGTGTAGGCTATAGTGGGTTTAGCCTTAGAGGGTACACAAACTTAGGGTTTCATACTTGTACCCACCTTCCTGCTAGTTCATCCATTCTCGTTCTATTCTAGATTCTGACATGGTATCAGAGCCTAGGTTGCTACCTAGGACCGCTTTCTACAATGGGCCCACTATTCCGCTAGACGCGCCCTCGTGCGCCCTACCTTACGTGCGCCCTCGTGCGCTCTACCTTACGTGCGCCCTCGTGCGCCCTCGTGCGCCTTTCTCTGCTAGTGCGCCTTCGTGCGCCCTCGTGCGCCCTCGTGCGCCCTCGTGCGCCCTCGTACGCCCTCGTGCGCCCTCGTGCGCCCTCGTGCGCCCTCGTACGCCCTCGTGCGCCCTCGTGCGCTCTCGAGCCGCCGCTGCAGGCCCGTCAGGCCCGAGAGCCGCCCCTGCACACTCGTCAGGCCCGCGCGCAGCCTCTCGCCGCCCGCCGCGTCGCCCTGCCCGTGGCGTCGCCGCCTCCCCGCGGCGTCGTCGCCTGCCCGCGACGTAGCCCCTGTCCGCGGCGTCGTCGCCTGCCCGCGGCGTCGTCGCCTGCCCGCGGCGTCGCCGCCTGCCCGCGGCGTCGTCGCCTGCTCGCGGCGTCGTCGCCTGCCCGCGGCGTCGTCGCCTACCCGCGGCGTCATCGCCTGCCCGCGGCGTCGGCGCCTGCCCGCGGCGTCGTCGCCTGCCCGCGGCGTCGTCGCCTACCCGCGGCGTCGCCACCTGCTAGCGGCATTGCCCTACTCGCGGCGTCGCCACCTGCCCGCCGCGTCGCCCTGCCCGCGGCGTCGCCACCTGCCCGCCGCGTCGCCCTGCCCGCGGCGTCGCCACCTGCCCGCCGCGTCGCCCTGACCTAATCCGCCTCTCGCCCCTGGAGCAGCCGCCACTGCAGCAGCAGCCCCTGGAGCCGCCCGCCACTGCAGCAGCAGCCCCTGGAGCCGCCCGCCACTGCAGCAGCAGCCCCTGGAGCCGCTCGCCACTGCAGCAGCCGCCCCTGGAGCCGCCCGCCACTGCAGCAGCCCCCTCTGGAGCAGCACGCACCTGCAGCAGCCGCCCCTGGAGCAGCCCGCACCTGCAGCAGCCGCCCCTGGAGCAGCCCGCACCTGCAGCAGCCGCCCCTGGCACCTGGAGCAGCTGCCGTCGCGGCCCAGCCTCGCCCTGCAGCAGCTGCCGCGGAGCTCCCTGCTGCGGCCCGGCCCAGCCCTGCAGTTGTAGCGGCCCCACTGTCGCCACCGTCTTGCGCCTGCCGCGCCGACCACTGGTGAGCATTACCCAGCACTGCGACCGCTGCTACTGCTGCAACTGCCTTTTCTACTCCCGCTGCCACTGCCGCTACTGCTACTACTGCTGCTCCTGACGTGGCCAGATGCAGCTCCAGGGCTGTGCGCGTGAGTCCCCCACGCCCCAGCAGCTTCGTGCGCGTGAGTGGTACGCTAGTTGGGGCTGTCGGGGTGGCCGTAGTGGTAGTCGCTCTGGAGTGGGTCGGTCGGGAGCTTCTGGTAGTGGACAGGTGCAGCTGCCGTGTCCTCCTTCGCCCCAGCTGCTTCGTGCGCGTGAGTGGTACGCTAGTTTGGGCTGTCGGGGTGGCCGTAGTGGTAGTCGCTCTGGAGTGCATCGTTCGGGAGCTTCTGGTAGTGGACAGGTGCAGCTGCCGTGTCCTCCTTCGCCCCAGCTGCTTCGTGCGCGTGAGTGGTACGCTAGTTTGGGCTGTCGGAGTGGCCGTAGTGGTAGTCGCTCTGGAGTGCATCGTTCGGGAGCTTCTGGTAGTGGACAGGTGCAGCTGCCGTGTCCTGTCAGTGAGGCTGCCGCTCTAGGTGCTAGTACGTCTGTTGCCCTAGGTGCTGGTGAGGCTGCTACTCTAGGTGCTAGTGAGTCTGCGCCCCCTGGTACTGAGTCGACTGAGGCACTGCACACCTTCACCCTGGACTCAGGTGCTTCTCGCTGTTTCTTTCGTGACCGCACTGCCCTTGAGCCGCTTGCTCGGCCAGTTGCTGTCTCCCTCGCTGACCCCTCTGGGGGTCCGGTCATTGCGACCTCCTCCACTGTTCTTCCCTGTCCTGCGGTCCCGTCGGGCACACTGTCAGGTCTCCACATCCCCTCGTTCTCTACGAACTTGGTGGCGGGTTGTGCGCTCCAGGATGCGGGTGTTCACCAGTTCACCCCTGCCTACGAGCGCGTGACACACTGCACGTGTGCTCGGACGGGCCGTCACCTGGCTACCTTCACTCGGCAGCCGGGGTCGGACCTGTACACATTGACCACTGAGTCCCCTCAGGTAGCTGCGTCCGCGTCTGCGTCAGGTCAGCTGTCGGCCCCCTGCTCGTGTCGCTCTCTGGCGCACGAGACAGTCCTCTGGCACCACCGACTCGGTCACCCGTCTGTGCAGCGCCTTCGTGCCATGCACAAACGGTACCTTGTCTCTGGTCTTCCCAGGGTTCTCCCTCCCCTCCCACCCTCGCCTGCTCCTCCCTGTCTTCCCTGTGTCGAGGGGCGGCAGCGCGCCGCTCCTCACTCCTCCTCCTTTCCCCCGACGACTGCTCCCTTGCAGACGCTCCACCTGGACGTGTGGGGCCCAGCCCGCGTCCGTGGACAGGGTCAGGAGAGGTACTTCCTGATTGTTGTTGACGACTACTCGCGCTACACCACGGTCTTCCCCTTGCGCACCAAGGGTGAGGTCCCTGCTGTCTTGATCCCTTGGATCCGCAGAGCTCGTCTTCAGCTCAGCGAGCGTTTCCGCTCGGACTTTCCTGTCCTGCGTTTGCACTCTGACAGAGGTGGTGAGTTCTCCTCCGACCTCATGGCAGCCTACTGTGCGGAGCACGGCATTGAGCAGTCGTTCACGCTTCCGGCCTCTCCACAGCAGAATGGGGTTGCTGAGCGCCGCATTGGCTTGGTCATGGAGGTCGCTCGTACCTCCTTGATCCATGCGGCTGCCCCCCACTTCCTGTGGCCGTTTGCTGTCCGATACGCTGCGCATCAGCTCAACCTCTGGCCCCGTGTCTCCTTACCGGAGACTTCCCCGACACTGCGTTGGACGGGAGAGGTTGGCGATGCGTCACGTTTTCGGGTCTGGGGATCCCGAGCTTTTGTTCGCGATACGTCCGCGGACAAGCTCTCCTCTCGCGCTGTTCCTTGTGTCTTCCTTGGCTTTGTCCCGGACGCGCCTGGTTGGCAGTTTTACCACGTCACCTCGCGCCGGGTTCTGGCTTCTCAGGACGTCACCTTTGACGAGTCCGTCCCCTACTACCGCCTCTTCCCCTACCGCACTGCCCCGCTCCCCCCCCCGCCTCTCTTCCTCGCTCCAGGTGCTGCTGTGGTAGACCCCCTCCCCCCTCAGGGTGCCGCTCCCTCAGGTGTGTCCCAGGTAGACCCGGTTGAGCCTGTCGAGGTAGCTGTAGACTCTCGTCCTGCTCGGGGTGTTGTGCCTGCGCGTGAGGAGCTTGGAGGTGCGGAGCCTGGGGGTGCGGAGCCTGGGGGTGCTGAGCCTGGAGGTGCGGAGCCTGGGGGTGCTGAGTCTGGTGGTGCTGAGCCTGGGGGTGCTGAGTTTGGGGGTGCTGAGCCTGGGGGTGCGGAGCCTGGAGGTGCTGAGCCTGGAGGTGCTGAGTCTGGGGGTGCTGAGTCTAGCGGTACTGAGCCTGGGAGTGCTACACCTGGAGGAGCCCTCTCCAGGTGTAGGAGAGGTACCTACAGTACTGCAGCCTCAGGAGAGGTGCTGCTGGAGCTGGTACCAGTGCTTCCCCTCCTACCCGGGAGCTCCCCTCCCTTCAGCGGATCCGAGAGTGGTACACGCGACGCTGCAGTCTTCGGAGTGGCGCTCCTGGTGTTGCGGACCCTGGTACTGCAGGTGCTACTGGTACTGAGGAGCCGGGCGTTGGAGCTGCTGCTGGTGCTGGGGACCCGGACGGTGGAGCTGCTACTGGTGCTGAGGACCCGGGCGGTGGAGCTGCTGCTGGTGCTGCGGACCCTGACGTTGGAGCTGCTGCTGGTGCTGAGGACCCGGGCGGTGGAGCTGCTGCTGGTGCTGCGGACCCTGACGTTGGAGCTGCTGCTGGTGCTGAGGACCCGGACGTTGGAGCTACTGCTGGTACTGAGGACCCTGACGCTGGTGTCTCTACTGGTTCTGGAGACGCTGCGCGGCCGCGACCTTACTTCGTGCCGCTCCTTCAGCAGGTTCTTGGTCAGACACCTCCTCCTTGTCCTCCTTCCTCCTTAGAGTGTCCTCCGCCTGTCCAGTCGCAGTCACAGTTACCGCCTGCCTCGCCTCTCCCTGGTCCCTCCCCTTACACTGGTCCCACAGGAGGTCTTACGGAGCGTCGTGAGCCTGAGTCTCGTCCTGCGTCGCCTGTTCGTACTGCTCGCACTGGTCGTCGTGTCCCACGTGAGCGTCCTCCTCCTGTCCCTGGCACTCACTACATGACTCTGCGTCCCTCCACTGCTCCTCAGCGTGTCCCTCTGCCGTCTCCTCCTGCGTCCTCTCTACCTACTCTTCCTGACCCGGAGTCTGACTCCCGTCGTGCTGCCAGTCCCACTGTCACGCGTCTCCTCGCCACTGTTGTCACTGACCCTTCCTTTGAGTCCTCGACTGCGTCTGCTCTGGTCGCTGAGTTGGTTGACTTTGCTGCCCGGTGTCGTCTCGACTACGCCGCTAGCCTTGTTGCTGAGTCTGAGTCTGTCTGTCCTCCGTCCGTCGGGGGTGAGTGTGCTCTTGGCACGGACGTCCTTGAGGACAGACAGGAGGAGTTCCAGTGCTTTGCTGCTGCTTTGCCCCATCTCGTGTCCATGCTAGTCGCCCCTGAGGGAGACCCGGATGCACCAGACATCCCGACCCCGCGCTCTTACGCAGAGGCGATCGCGGGTCCCTACTCCTCTCAGTGGCAGACAGCCATGGACGCAGAGATGGCTTCCTGGAAGTCCACAGGCACCTACGTTGACGAGGTTCCCCCACCTGGGGCGAACATCGTCAGTGGCATGTGGATTTTCAGGGTGAAGCGGCCGCCGGGTTCTCCTCCTGTCTTCAAGGCGCGCTACGTTGCTCGAGGCTTCAGTCAGCGAGAGGGAGTAGACTTCTTCCAGACCTTCTCCCCCACCCCGAAGATGACAACTCTTCGGGTACTGCTGCACATAGCCGCTCAGCGCGACTACGAGCTTCACTCACTTGACTTCAGCACTGCTTTCTTACAGGGCAGCCTGCACGAGGAGATCTGGCTGCGTCGCCCTCCTGGCTTCACTGGGTCGGTTCCTCCTGGTACCCAGTGGAGGCTCCAGCGGCCGGTCTACGGTCTCCGCCAGGCGCCACGTGAGTGGCACGACACACTGAGGACTACGCTTGCGGCTCTTGGGTTCACTCCTTCTACTGCTGACCCGTCGCTGTTTCTACGCACCGACACCTCGCTGCCGCCGTTCTACATCCTCGTGTACGTCGACGACTTGGTCTTTGCCACTGCTGACACTGCGGCACTCGCCCACGTGAAGTCGGAGCTGCAGAAGAGACACACGTGCACAGACCTGGGTGAACTGACAAGCTATCTTGGCTTGCGGATCACCCGGGACAGAGCACGGCGCACCATTACATTTACTCAGTCACACATGGTGCAGCAGATCCTTCAGCGCTTCCGCTTCACGTACTCCTCGCCACAGTCCACTCCTCTGCCTACAGGTCACTCGCTCTCAGCTCTGCCTTCGGATGAGTCCGTAGAGCCGAGTGGCCCGTATCTAGAGCTTGTGGGCTGCCTCATGTACCTGATGACCTGCACTCGACCTGACCTTGCATATCCTCTTAGCATTCTTGCACGCTATGTCGCTCCTGGCCGTCACAGGAAGGAGCACATGGATGCCGCTAAGAGGGTGTTGCGCTACTTGTGCAGTACGTCGGGCATGGGGCTAGTGCTTGGAGGGCGAGACCGAGTTGTACTTACTGGACACTCAGACGCTTCTTGGGCGGACGACCAGGCTACTCAGCGGTCGTCACAGGGTTACACCTTCAGCCTTGGCTCTGGCTCAGTTTCTTGGCGTTCTACACGCTCTTCGTCTGTTCTCAGCTCCAGTTGTGAGGCTGAGATCTACGCCACAGCCATGGCTGCCCAGGAGCTACGCTGGCTGACCTACCTGCTGACCGACTTGGGAGAGCGGCCTCGTTCTCCTCCAGTGCTGTACGTCGACAACAAGGCTGCCATTGCCTTGTGTGAGGAGCACAGACTGGAGCACAGAACGAAGCACATCGCCCTGCGGTACTTCCTTGCTCGAGAGCTGCAGCAGCGCGGTCAGCTTCGTCTGCGTTACGTGGCCACTGAGGCCAACACTGCTGATGTGTTCACCAAGGCGCTTCAGCCTTGTGACCATCAGCGCTTCTGTACTCTTCTAGGCCTTGTGCCTGCTGGACCTCACTTGCTTACTTCTTGACTCTGTTTGTACTGTGATCTCTATATATATACCTGCATGTTTACACTTGCTAGGTTGCGATCACTGTATCTCTTGCTATATTATCAAACTGCATGTGAACTGGTCTTGTGACCGCTTGCTTGTGCTCGGAATTTGTGTGGTATCCTTGAGATCCACCCTGAGCTTGTTTTGCTTTGCTTTGCTTTGACTGGTCTTGTGACCCTCTGGTTGTCTCCCACTTCGCCTATGGGGGTGTGTCAAACATTGTATGTTCATATTGTGTAGGCTATAGTGGGTTTAGCCTTAGAGGGTACACAAACTTAGGGTTTCATACTTGTACCCACCTTCCTGCTAGTTCATCCATTCTCGTTCTATTCTAGATTCTGACATCTACTGGACAGAAAACTGATCCGCCCATCCACCTCTCCCTACGGCGCACCAGTTCTCTTCACTCCAAAGCCAGACGGTAGTTTACGGATGTGCATCGACTACCGGGCACTGAACAAACAGAGAGTGAAGAACAAATACCCCATACCGTGCATAGACGATCTTCTAGACCAACTGCGTGGTGTAACGGTGTTTTCGAAGCTGGACCTACGGTCGGGTTACTAGCAGATCAAGATGGCGGACAACTCGATTCACAAGACGGCGTTCCGTACCAGATACGGCTCCTACGAGTACTTAGTGATGCCGTTCGGACTCTGCTACGCACCGGCGACAGTCGTCCGCCATGGCCAGAAGACGGACTGACGTGAAAGGGAAGAGAACTAGTGTAATCGCGATGAAAATGGCTAGGTGGGGCGTTTGCAAGAGAAGCTTGGAGTAGAAGGACCCCTCGAAACCCCAACGCCCGACCACAGACCCCGATTGACGAAGCGCGCATGGCTCCCGAAAACTGTGGGTGGCACCACTTGTCTGTGGTGATCCTGTAGCGCGATTCCTTAACCTTCTGCAGGCGCCGAATTTGTGGGTTTGTGGTGATGGATTGAAGACTGTTGTGCTAAACTAACCAATCCCTCACTTGTGACAAGCCACGTACGACAGAAACGGTCCTGAGTGGGCAAGTCGTGACGCAGACATCACGTGAGTTCAGCATAGAACCTGACTGTTTGCCTGTTGCAGCAACATTTTGTTGATGTGGTGGCGAAGGATACACGTGGGAGCACAGGGGGCGAAATGTTGTCAAACTATATAGGTCATATTTGTGTAGGCTGTAGTTGGGTAGCCAATATTGGGTACGTAACTTTTAGGGTTTCATACTTGTACCCAACTCTGATCCAGTTCAATCATTCCTGTCTCTAGTTTCTGACATGGTATCAGAGCAGTAGGTCCGTAGGACCGTTTTTTTTCGGGCCCACCTACCGTTGTGGTTACTGAGCTGCCCCACGTGTTGCCTGCGCTGCGCCGCCCGCGCGCGCCTTGCCTTGCCTGCGCTGCGCTGCCCGCGCGCACCTTGCCTTGCCTGCGTTGCGCTGCCCGCGCGCGCCTTACTTTGCCTGCGCCTTGCCTTGCCTTGCCTGCGCTGCGCCGCCCGCGCGCACGCCCTGCCCTGCCCCGTGTTGCGCTGCCCCGCGCACGCCATGCCCTGCCCCGCGTTGTGCTGCCCCGCACACGCTCTGCTCTGCCTCGCGTCGCGCACCCCCGCTGCCCGTCGCGCCGTGCGCCTCTGCAGCCCGTCGCGTCGCCCGTCTGCCCTGCCTCTGCCCGTCACGTTGCCCGTACGGGCTGTCCCAGCCCGTCGCGTCGCCCGTCCGCCCTGCCTGCCTGTCGCGTCGCCCGTACGGGCTGTCCCAGCCCGTCGCGTCGCCCGTACGGGCTTCCTGCCCGTCGCGTCGCCTGTACGGGCTGTCCCAGCCCGTCGCGTCGCCCGTACGGGCTGCCTGCCCGTCGCGTCGTCCGTTTGGGCTGTCCCAGCCCGTCGCATCGCCCGTATGGGCTGCCTGTCCATCGCGTCGCCCGTCCGCCTTGCAGCCCGAACATCGCGCCTCTGCTGCCCCGCGCGTCGCGCCCTACGGCAGCCCGCGCGCCGCGCTCTGCAGCCCCGCGCGTCGCGCGCTGCTGCAGCCAGTGCGTCGCGCCCTGCTGCCCCGCGCGTTGCACCCTGCTGCAGCCCGCGCGTCGCGCCCTGCTGCCCTGCACAGCGCGCGCCCTGCTACCCGCGCAGCCCAGGCCGAGCCGAGCCGCCCTACCCGACCCGATCCGCCCTCCTGCTCGTGCTACTACTGCTGCTGGTGGAGGTGCTACTAGGAGTGCTGGAGGTGCTACAGCCTAGCCTCACCGGGCCGCTCTACTGCTCTTACTGCTGTTGCTGCTGCTCGTGCTGCTGTCTTCCCTCCGTACCGCCCTCCTCCTCGCGCGCCTCCTTGCTTACCCGCTATGACTTCCCTTCGTAGTAGCGGTGGGAGTGGTGGCGGCGGCGGTGGCGGCAGTGGGAGTGGTGGCGGCGACCATAGTTGCAGTCGCGGTGGAGCTGTTCAGTGCGGAGTTTCTGGCGGTGGCGAGATCCAGCTGCAGCGGCGTCCGAGCGAGACCCTTCCACCCCAGCAGCTTCATGCGTGGTACGCTCAGCGTTGTGCGTCTCGGAGAGGTGGCGGCGGCCGTAGTAGCAGTCGTGGTGGAGCTGGTCAGTGCGGAGTCTCTGGCGGTGGCCAGATGCAGCTGCAGCGGCGCCCGCGCGAGACCCTTATGCCCCGGCAGCTGCATGAGTGGTACGCTCAGAGTTGGGGGTGTAGGACTGCTGCTCGCTGCTCGCTGAGTTGGGGGTGTTGGTTCGCTGCTTCTCCCGTCTGAGCGACGCTTGGCGAGCACGGTTTGGCGACGAGACTAAGCTACCCCTTCAGGACGGAGTATCCTTACTATCCTTAAGACTAGATATATTTGCTTTAGACTATGACACTATCCTTACTGCCATGTATGCTTTGACTGGTACTCCTGAAGGTGACTGTTACCTGTGTGTGCCCCCTGACCCTGGTATAGCGGCTGCTGCTCTAGGTGCTAGTGAGTCTGCTCTCTCTGGTACTGCGCCTGCTGAGGCCTTGCACACCTTTACACTTGACTCTGGTGCTTCCCGCTGTTTCTTTCGTGACAGTACCACAGTCACACCCCTCCCTGCACCTGTCCCTGTCTCCCTGGCTGACCCCTCTGGGGGCCCAGTGCTTGCACGAGCCACGACTGTGCTTCCGTGCCCGGCGGTCCCGTCCGGTGAGCTGTCTGGTCTTCACATCCCCTCGTTCTCTACGAACTTGGTGAGCACCGCCGTCCTTCAGGATCACAGGGTTGACACCTTTACTCCCTTAGGACAGCGGGTGACGCACTGCACGTGCTCTCGGACCGGCCGCCACCTGGCCACGTTCACACGTGCGCCTGGGTCCAGTCTGTACACCCTCACTGCTGTATCACGCTACACCCCTTTGTCTTCTCAACTGTACGCGTCTGCTCAGGTAGCTACCCAGTGTGAGTGTCGCCGCCTGTCGCACGACACTCTCCTGTGGCACCACCGCCTTGGTCACCCCTCCCTGCCCCGCCTTCGTGGCATGCACTCTCGCTCCCTGGTCTCTGGCCTTCCCAGGTCTCTGCCTGCCCTCCCTCCCTCGCCTGCGCCGCCCTGCATTCCTTGCGTCGAGGGGCGGCAGCGCGTCGCTCCTCACTCCTCCTCGTTCCCTCCCACAGAGGCTCCACTGCAGACTCTCCACCTGGACGTGTGGGGCCCGGCCCGCGTCCAGGGGCAGGGCCGCGAGCGGTACTTCCTGCTAATCGTCGATGACTACACGCGTTACACCACGGTCTTCCCCTTGCAGCGCAAGGCGGATGTCCCTGCTGTTCTGATCCCTTGGATCCGCGCTGTTCGTCTCCAGCTCCGCGAGCGGTTCGAGCGGGACGTTCCTATTCTGCGTCTGCACTCTGACAAAGGTGGTGAGTTCATGTCCGACCTCTTGGCAGCCTTCTGTGCGGAGCACGGCATCCGCCAGTCGTTCACGCTTCCGGCCTCTTCGCAGCAGAATGGGGTTGCTGAGCGCCGCATTGGCTTAGTCATGGAGGTAGCTCGTACCTCCATGATCCATGCGGCGGCTCCCCATTTTCTGTGGCCGTTTGCGGTCCGGTACGCCGCGCATCAGCTCAACCTCTGGCCCCGTGTCTCCTTGCCGGAGACCTCGCCCACACTGCTGTGGACGGGGGAGGTTGGCGATGCGTCGCATTTCCGGGTCTGGGGTGCTCGTGCCTTTGTCCGCGATCTCACCGCGGACAAGCTCTCTGCCCGCGCCATTCCCTGCGTCTTCCTTGGTTTTCCTCCTGACGCGCCTGGCTGGCAGTTTTACGACCCCACCTCGCGCCGTGTCTTTGTGTCTCAGGACGTCACTTTTGTTGATTGTGTAGGTGGTTGTGGTATTTTGCTCTAGCTGGTTGTGGGCTAAGGGTTTGGGCAAAATGTGGTGGTTGGACTTGTTGCGGGCTGGATTTGAACTCGCACCCAACAAGCACCAACAAACCTTTGTTACCGACTACAACACCATTGGTTTTGCTAGTTTGACACTTTGGGGTGTTGGGGATTGTTGTAGGGCGAGGGTTGGGTTGGTAGGGTTTGACCAACTCGTCACTTTTCAGATCTGAACTCTTGCTTATGCCATTCCTAGATCTAATCCATGGCTGCCAAGTAATTCCGCCAGGATACCCCGTCGCACATAAATCGCGATAGCGATCGGCCTAGATCTTGGTTGAAGGCGTGCTTTACCATTCTGAAAAGTAGAGATTAAGACCTTTCTAACGCGTACCTGCTCATTGTTCTAGGTTACGTGAGCTGCACGCAATGTTTCGCCGAAGTCGGCGGACTTAATCTCTTGTTACGCTCTCCAGATTCGCACGCTTTCCATCAGTGGTATCAGAGCTGGTTAGTCCTGTGACATTCCCTCCATTCAACATATTTCGAATTGGTTGAAAGACCTCCAGATCTAGGGTTGGTCATGGCCCAGAAATTAGATGGCCCTCCTAGGTTCACCGGCTCGGATTTTTCGCTATGGCGGTTCCAGTTTACGCTTTGGCTAGGTATTAAAGACCTAGAGGGCGTTTTGGAGGGATCGGAGCGAAGACCTGAAGCTGATGAAGGAAAGGCATCTACTGGAGTCTCTAGCCAAGTGGGAGAAGGGGCTGGTGGAGCCTTTAGCTCATCCATAACCGAGGAAAGTGGAGGTGGATCAGCAGCACCGCGAACTGAAAGGCAACGGCTTAGTGCGGAGGAGCTTATCAAGGCACAGGAAGCATGGGACCGCAAGGACAAGCAAGCGTTCCAGTACCTGTGTTGGGCCTTGGAAGGCCAACTAGAGCTCCTAAAGATGCTGATTGACCTGAAGGGGAAGCAAGGTGCAGCTGCCCAAGCATGGAAGAGAGTTCAAGATCGCCATTTGCAAAAAGGGCTGCTAAGCATACTCACCTGGAGGAAGCGGTTTTACACCATGGAACGCAACTATGGTGATGGGGAGACCATGGTGCAGTATCTCCAGAGGGTGGATGAGTATGTGAGAGCCTTAGAGGAGTTGAACTACACTGTAGATGAGAAGGAGATCATCTACACCGCACTCCAGGGGCTGGACCAAGAGGCGAACGAGGCCCTACTGCAGTACCTTCACCTTGAGCAACAGAAATGGACCAAGGCCTGGATATGGGAGGTGTTGGTCTCTGATGAGGCTCGCAAAAGGGATGCTGGTAGAGGAGTTGAAGGGGGAATGGGGGCAGGTGATAGGGCTGCCTCCAAGAAATACCAGCAGCGGCAAGGAGGTGGGGGGAAGAAGAAGGAGCTCGACAAGTGCCTCGTCCCTGGATGCAACCGGAAGCACTCTTGGAAGGAGTGTTGGAGCCGGCCAGATGGGTGGAAGCCTCAAGGGTACCCAGGAGAGGCTCCACCTGTCACTAGGCCTGAGTGGGTGGAGAGGAGGATGAAGAATGGAGCATGGAACAAGAAGGGCAGCAAAGAGAAAGCGGCAGCAGCGGCGGCAAACGAGGATAAGAAGGGAAAGGAGGACTCATCGGACAATGGCTTCTGCTTCAAATCCTTGGAGACAGAGACGGCGCTTGCTGGTCGAACGTTAGATGACCCTAATCAGCTCATTCTAGACTCTGGAGCAACCTGTGGAATGGTACCTCGGCGCGACCTCTTCACCATCTATCACTCCCTCCCACCTAACTCAAGAAATGTGATTGTGGGGAACGGAGATGCGCTACAAGCAATCGGCATCGGCACCATCACCGTCAAGGGGAAGGAGGGGGAGGTGCTGAATGTGAAGGGTGTGCTTCATGTTCCTGAATTGGCAGCCAACCTTCTGTCGTGCTCTCAGCTTGCGAAGCAAGAATACATATGCACCTTCACCATGGAAGGTGGCATTGTTCGCAAGGGTGGAGCTGTGGTGATGGAGGCCAAGTTAGAGAAAGGTCTATACCTTGTTCCAGTTTGTGTGCCTCAGGTGGAGAGGGCACATGGTGTTGAAGCCGAGGAAGCCGCTTGTAGCACACATTGGAGGAACGTGGAGCAGGTGACGGCAGATTTGCTGCACCTACGCATGGGGCATGCAGGAAGGCAGCAACTTGTGGAGTGTGTGAAGAAGGGGGAGCTGAAGGGTGTGGAGATCAAGGAGGGTGGTGGGCAGCCAAGCAAGTGCCCTGATTGCACGACCGGGAAGCTGCCAAGGACCTCTTTCCCTACCTCCACCACTAGAGCCTCCGCACCTCTTGAGTTGGTGCACACGGATGTGTGTGGCCCCATGCAAACACCGGATAGGGAGAAGGGCAGCAAATACTTCATCACCTTCGTGGGTGACTTCAGCCGCCTAAGTTGGGTTACCTTGGTGAAAACCAAGGATGAGGTGGCCAAGGTCTTCAAGCGTTGGATACGCTATGCGGAGAGGGAAGCCGGGCCCAAGGTGAAAACACTTAGGCCTGATCGGGGTGGGGAGTACATGGGGAAGGATCTGGAGTCTTTCCTTGAAGACAAGGGCATCACCCACCAGCTCTCAGTTGCCTACATGCCGCAGCAAGGCATCACCCACCAGCTTTCAGTTGCCTACACGCCGCAGCAAAATGGGGCAGCAGAGCGGCTTAACCGGACCCTTATTGACCTTGCCCGAGCCATGATCCAGGCGGAGATGAACCACATCCTACGGCCCCTGCTGGACGAGTGCGTAGTGGTGTACCTGGACGACATACTGATCTACTCCAAAAACATGAAGGAGCACGTGGAGCATCTATGGAAAGTCTTCGAGATCTTGCAGGAGAATAAGTTCTACGTGAAGCTGTTGAAGAGCGACTTTGCCCTGAAGAAGGTGCAGTTTCTCGGGCACATGGTGAGTGCCGAGGGCGTACACGTGGACCCGCAGAAGATCGAAGCCATCAAAAAGTGGAAAGTTCCTGAGAACGTGAAGGAGTTGCAGGAGTTCTTAGGCTACAGCCAACTACTACAACAGGTTCGTGCCGCAGTACGCTAAGATAGCAGCGCCACTGACCAACCTACTGAAAAAGGATACGCCCTATAAATGGGATACTCCTCAACAGCAAGCCATGGAGCAGCTACAGATAGTACTGACTACAGCGCCAGTACTCATACTACCGGATCCTGACAAAGACTACGTGGTGGAAGCAGACGCTAGTGACCAGGCAGTTGGAGCGGTACTGATGCAGGATCACAGTCGCAGTTTGCAGCCCATCGCCTACCTCAGTAAGAAGCTACACGGAGCAGAACTGAATTACCCCATCCATGACAAGGAAGCCTTAGCGATAGTCACAGCCTTCAAGGCGTGGAGGTGTTACCTAGAGGGAGCCAAGACTACAGTTTACACTGACCACTGCAGTCTCAAATACCTGAAGTCGCAGCCGACGCTCTCACGGTGTCAGGTGCGGTGGGTGGACTTCTTGGAGACCCACTTCCACTACGACATCGTCTACAAGCCCGGGCTACACAACAAAGCTGACGCGTTAAGCCACCCCGGTCATGTAGCAGGCATCCAACTCGACGGGATGAACCCTCTGCTCAAGGGTCTATTCCAACATGGGTACTCCGTGGACGCAGAGATCGCTACAGCAGAGAAACAGAAGCTGTTACAGTGGGAGAAGGACCTAGCTGTAAGAAAGGGATCAGGAACGATTTGGGTACCTAACTATGCCCCGCTTTGACAATTCTTACTGGAGGAGTTCCACGATGTAGCATACGCGGGACATCTTGAGAGCAACAAGACGTTAGCGGGAATAGCGAAGTATTACTAATAGCCTCGGATGGCAGCAGACGTGTAGCAGTTCGTCACCTCATGCGACACGTGCCAGTGGATGAAGAGTAGCAAGCAGAAAAAAGCAGGGTTACTTCAGCCTCTACCCGTACCGGAGCAGCCATGGCAAGTCGTTAGCCTAGACTTCATCACTGGGCTTCCTTCGACCTCACGAGGGCATGCTGCTACACTCGTGGTGATCGACAAGTTCTCTAAAATGGGACACTTCATTCTGACAAACGCCACGGCTACAGCTGAAGCAACTGCTTGCCTCTTCTTCAACCGCATAATCACCATCCACCAAAATTCACTAGTAAGTTCTGGAGGGAACTCATGGGTTTGTTGGGGACAAAGCTTGCGATGTCTTCAGCGTACCACCCCCGGACTGACAGTCAGACTTAGCGACTCAATCAGGTGGTTGAACAGTTACTGCGCACAGCATGCAAAGACTACATCAGCCACTAAGGTCTACAGTTACCGACGCTTGAGTTTGCTTACAACAACGCTTCACATGCGGCCACAGGGAAATCTCCTTTCTTCCTGTGCTACGGACGGGAACCACTTACACCACAACAGCCAACCACACCGGCACACGTCCAAGCCGCACACGACTTCGTCACCACCATGCAACAGCTATGGGAGAAGACTCAGCGACGTCTCACCACGATGCAGAACTCCCAGAAGCAGTATGCCGATCGACAGCGACGAGATCACTCAGTAGCAGTCGGAGATCAGGTGCTTCTTGACAGACGCAACTTGGACTTGTCTCATCTGCCGTCCAAACTCCGGCCTCGCTTCTGTGGTCCCTTATTCGTTGAGGCGATTGTGAGACCAGTTACGTTCTGCTTGCGCTTACCTTCTACGTGGAAGCTTCACAACGCTTTCCATGTTCAGTTGCTAAAACCCTACAAGGATCCCAACCAGCAGTTCATGGGACGACAGCTACCGCCATCACCACTTGTTTTTGTACATGATGAGTCAGAGTACGTGGTGGAACGAGTTCTCGCTCATTGACACAGACGCGGCAACACGCTCGAGTTCCTGATACGCTGGAAGGGATACGACCCGTCGGAGGACAGTTGGGTTGCAGAAGCTGATATGGGCAACGCACGCCGTGCTCTCAAGGATTATCTTGTCAAGCAGGGTGTTTCTCACGCCACCCAGCTTTGAGGGGGGGACGGGTGAGAGTACGATGGCTTTGCTATGCCTACTAACTTGATTCTGCTTTATTATGCATTATCTAGCTTAGCTTTTTTTCTTTTGTTTCGCTTCCTTTTGCTAGATTTCCTAGGTTCGTTGCTCTACCTATATTATTACAGTTATAGGCACCGAACTAGGTTGAGTGCACCGAATTCTAGGCTTTTCGGTTGCCACCGAATTGCCTTCTACCGAATTCGGGAAGGACCCGTTCGGGACGCTTCACGACCCGCGGAACCTTCTAGTAACACCCGGGTTACTGCCTTTGTGTCGAGCCTATATATAGCATCGCCTTGTACCCAGGTTCATGATTCAATAGATTTATCTTTCCTGAACCAGATCCTCACACTCGGTCGCGCGTCAGGTAGCGTCTGCCTCCCCACAGTCCTCCTCACAGTCCCCTCAGCAGCCGTCGGCACGTCCGCACAGGTTGCTGTGGACGCTGAGGGTCTGGGGCTGGAGGTGCTGCCACTGGAGGCGCTCGGTCTGGGGGTGCTCCTTTGAGGGGTGCTGGAGCTGGAGGTGCTGGCATTGGAGGTGCTAGTTCAGGGAGTGCTAGAGCGGGAGGTGCTGGCACTGGAGGTGCTAGTTCTGGGGGTGCTGGAGGTTGAGGTGCTGGCACTGGAGGTGCTAGTTCTGGGGGTGCTGGAGCTGGAGGTGCTAATTCTGGGGTGCTGGAGTGGGAGGTGCTGGCACTGGAGGTTCCAGTTATGGGGGTGCTGGAGCTGGCGGTGCTGGTTTTGAGGAGACTGGGCACTACTATAGCTCCTCCCCACCACCACAACACGCGTTTCTAGGCGGCTCGCCGCCAGCGGGAGAGGCAGAAGCTGCAGCAGTTGGACTTGCAGGAGTAGCCGGAGGAGGAGGAGGAGCAGCAGTGGCAGCAGCAGCAGCAGCAGCAGCAGCAGCAGCAGCAGCAGCAGCAGCAGCAGTCGCAGCAGCAGCAGCAGCAGCAGCAGCAGTAGCAGCAGCCGCAGCAGCAGCAGCCGCAATGGCAGCAGCAGCAGCAACAGCAGCAGCAGCAGCAGCCGCCACTTTTGCAGCAGTCGTTCCCACCTGTGAGTGGCCTTCGGGCCCTTGGCCTTCCTTCCTCTCCTCCTGTCCTCCCACAAGCTCCTACCACGTACGGTCATTCGTTTCCTCCTCCGGACTCGACTCTGGCTGTTTTCTCCCACCCTGGGTCACCGTCGCCTCCTCTTGTTGTTTCGCACGACTGGACCACTCGTTGTCCTCCGCGTGCTCGTCCCTCGTCTCCCTCTTACGACCTCCACACTGTTTTGTTTTGTTCTAGTCCTCGACGTTCTCCCACTGTGTCTCTCCTCCCATCGCCTCCTGAGTCGTCTCTTACAGCCTCCACCTCTACCCCTATCTCTGACTACTACCGTGCTGCTCGCCCTGTTGTCACACGTGTTCTCGCTGTCAAACATTATATGTGTTGTGTTTGTGTAGGCTGTAGTGGGTTAGCCTATAGGGGGGTCACAACATTAGGGTTTCATATTTGTACTCACAATCCTTTCTAGTTCACCATTCCAGTCCGTTATTACTGACATGGTTTCAGAGCAGGTCCGTCGCTAGGACTGTTCTTAGGGCCCACCTACCTACCTACCTACCTACTGTGCGCCTCGTGCGCCTGCGCGTCCTAGAGCGCTCCTTACCTACCTACCACGCGCACGCAGCTCGCTAGCCGCCCGCGCGTGGCTTTCCTTTTTTTTTTTACCGCGCGCGCCGTACTAGCCGCTCGCGCGCGGCCGTTTTCACGCGTGCGCCCCGCCAGCTGCCCGCGCGCGCTTTATTTTCTTCGCGCGCGGCCCGTCACGCTGCCTCCCCGCTGCCCGCGCGCCTTTGCGCTGCTGCCCGTGCGCCTCGTAGCCTCGCGCACTGCCCGCCGCTGCCCTGTGCGCCACGCTGACGCACCCGCTGCTGCAGCCGCCCGTCGCCTGCTCGCGCACGCCCCGCAGGCCCGCAGCCCGCCGTCGCAGAGGCCGCCCGTCCGCAGCCGCCCGTCGCCTGCTCGCGCACGCCCCGCAGCCGCCCGTCGCCTGCTCGCGCACGCCCCGCAGCCGCCCGTCGCCTGCTCGCGCACGCCCCGCTGCCCGCAGCCCGCCGTCGCAGAGGCCGCCCGTCCGCAGCCGCCCGTCGCCTGCTCGCGCACGCCCCGCAGCCGCCCGTCGCCTGCTCGCGCACGCCCCGCTGCCCGCAGCCCGCCGTCGCAGCTGCCGCCCGTGCGCTGCTTCCGCTGCTGCTTGCGCACCGCCGCCTCCTGCCGTCGCCGCACGTGCACTGCTGCCGCCCGTGCGCCGCCGCTGCCCGTGCGCCGCCGCTGCCCCTACGCTACCTACCGCGCACACTGCTGCCACTGCAGCTGCCACCAGTGCGCCGTTGCAGCTCCTGCTGCCACGCTCCCTACTCCTGCCGCTCGTGTGCCACTACGGACAGTCGACCCCGCCCGCGCCTTACCTAGCGGCCCCGCCGGTCCCGTTGACCCTACGCACACCTTTCCAGCGGCCTAGTTCCTCCTCCTACTACTGTCACTATGGCTAGTCCTCCCGTTCTAGCTTTCGATGCCGAGGGCCGTCCGGTGAAGTTCGAAACCTGGCTAGATGACCTGCACCTGTTCCTACAGCTCACTGCCAAGGAAGACATCTCGCTGTACGACCACGCCCTAGGCCATGCTACTGCCCCTGACACGTCTGCTGACAGCACTCTACGCTCTCAGTGGCAGACTCGTGATGCGCACGCTCGCTTTGCTATTCGCAACTCCCTGCCGCTAGACGAGCACGAGCACTTCGGCCAGTGCAAGACTGCTAAGGACCTCTACACCGCTGTAGTTGCCCGTTACTCCTCACCCGCTTCTGCTACGCTAGGCCGCCTCACTCTCCCCTACCTGTTCCCCGACCTAGCCTCCTTTCACACTGTCGCAGACCTCATCACCCACCTTAAGACTAGTGAGGCCCGCTTTCGCGCTGCTATGCCTGCCGAGTTTCTCACTAGCAACCCCCCCCCCGCTCTGGATCACTCTCTACCACATCGTCACCCGCCTCCCTGACTCTCTGCGTGCAGTCAGGGACCACTTCCTCTCTCGCTCCCCCACTGAGCTCACTGTTGCCCTCCTCGAGAAGGAACTGCTTGCAGCTGAGGCGAGCATCGTCGCTGTAGGCACCTCTCGTGGCGACCCCCGCACCCCGTTCTTCGAGGGGTGTTCCCCTTCCCCCCTCCTCCCCTCTGTCGCCTCTGCTGCTGCTGTCGACCTCCTTGGTGCTGAGAAGGTCGGGACCGCGTCTGCTTCGAGCGGGCGCCGCAGGAGCAAGGGAGGCAGGGGTGGGGGTGGTGGCGGAGGAGGTGGGGGTGGAGGCGGTGGGAGTGGAGGCGCGACTGGGGAGGCTAGTGGCGGCAGTGGGGGAGGAGACAGCAGCGGCGGGAGCGGTGGCAGGGGTGGAGGCGGCAGCGGAGGTGGAGGTGGTCGTGGCGGCGGCAGGGGTGGAGGTGGCCGAGGCGGTGGTGGTGGCGGTGGTGGTCGTGGAGGCACTGGCGGAGGCCCGAGTCAGCAGCCCGCCCCGACGCTTCAGGCCGCCCGTGAGTGGTATGCGCAGCGTGGCTTTACCTGCACGTACGTCATTCGCACAGGTGACCGCAGAGGCCAGCAGTGTGGGAGGCCGCACCCCACGCACCGCTGCTTCGCGCGCCTTAACGACGCGTGGCGCACCCAGTTTCCCGATGCCGCTGAGCTGCCGCGCTGGGCTGATCTGGAAAAGAGGGGTGTCGATATTTGGGCTCTAGACTTTGATGCTATTCTCACTGCCATGTATGCCATGTCTATTAGTGGAGAGGGTGCTCAGTACTTGCGTGTTCCGCCCGACCCGGGCATTCAGGCCAGTCCGGCTGCCGCTCTAGGTGCTAGTGCGTCTGCTCCCACAGGTCCTGGTGAGGCTGCTGCCCTAGGTGCTAGTGCGTCCGTGCCCCCTGGTACTGGGTTGACTGCAGCACTGCACACCTTCACACTGGACTCAGGTGCCTCTCGCTCTTTCTTTCGTGACCGCACTGTCCTTGAGCCACTCGCTCGGCCAGTTGCTGTCTCCCTTGCTGACCCCTCTGGGGGTCCGGTCATTGCGACCTCCTCCACTGTTCTTCCTTGTCCTGCGGTCCCGTCCGGCACGCTTTCAGGTCTCTACCTCCCCTCATTCTCTACGAACTTGGTGGCGGGTTGTGCGCTCCAGGACTCGGGTGTTCACCAGTTCACCCCTGCCTACGAGCGCGTGACACACTGCACGTGTGCTCGGACGGGTCGCCACCTGGCTACTTTCACTCGAGAGCCGGGGTCGGACCTGTACACACTGACCACTGAGTCCCCTCAGGTAGCTGCGTCTGCGTCTACGTCTGCGTCTGCGTCAGGTCAGCTGTCCGCCCCCTGCTCGTGTCGCTCTCTGGCGCATGAGACTGTCCTTTGGCACCACCGCCTTGGTCACCCGTCTGTGCAGCGCCTTCGGGCCATGCACAAACGGGACCTTGTTGCTGGTCTTCCCAGGGTGCTCCCTCCCCTTCCCGACTCGCCTGCTCCTCCCTGTATTCCCTGTATCGAGGGGCGGCAGCGCGCCGCTCCTCACTCCTCCTTTCCCCCGACGACTGCTCCCTTGCAGACGCTCCACTTGGACGTGTGGGGCCCAGCCCGCGTCCGTGGACAGGGTCAGGAGCGGTACTTCCTGCTCGTTGTTGACGACTTCTCGCGCTACACCACGGTCTTCCCCTTGCGAGCCAAGGGTGACGTACCTGATGTCTTGATCCCTTGGATCCGCAGATCTCGTCTCCAGCTCACCAGGCGTTTCCGCTCCGACTTTCCTATCCTGCGTCTGCACTCTGACAGAGGTGGGGAGTTTTCCTCTGGCCTCCTGGAGGCCTTCTGTCAGCAGGAGGGCATTGAGCAGTCGTTCACGCTTCCGGCCTCTCCACAGCAGAATGGGGTTGCTGAGCGCCGCATTGGTCTAGTCATGGAGGTCGCTCGTACCTCCTTGAGTCATGCGGCTGCCCCCCATTTTCTGTGGCCGTTTGCGGTCCGATACGCTGCGCATCAGCTCAACCTCTGGCCCCGTGTCTCCTTGCCCGAGACTTCCCCGACACTGCGTTGGACGGGAGAGGCTGGCGATGCGTCGCGTTTTCGGGTCTGGGGATCCCGAGCTTTTGTCCGCGACACGTCCGCGGACAAGCTCTCCCGTCGCGCTGTCCCCTGCGTCTTCCTTGGCTTTGTCCCGGACGCCCCTGGTTGGCAGTTCTACCACCCCACCTCGCGTCGTGTCCTGGCCTCTCAGGACGTCACTTTTGACGAGTCCGTCCCCTACTACCGCCTCTTCCCCTACCGCACTGCCCCGCTCCCCCCCCCACCTCTCTTCCTCGCTCCAGGTGCTGAGGTACCAGACCCCCTCCCCCCTCAGGGTGCCGCTCCCTCAGGTGTGTCCCAGGTAGACCCGGGTGAGCCTGTCGAGGTAGCTGTTGACTCTCGTCCTGCGTCTGGGGGTGCTGAGCCTGGGGGTGCTGAGTCTGGGGGTGCGGAGCCTGGGGGTGTTGAGCCTGGAGGTGCGGAGCCTGGCGGTGCGGAGCCTGGAGGTGCTGAGTCTGGGGGTGCTGAGTCTGGGGGTGCTGAGACTGAGCGTGCTACACCTAGAGGAGCCCTCTCCTCCCAGCAGCTGCAGGAGAGGTACCTCGAGTACTGCCGCCTCCGGAGAGGTGCTGCTGGAGCTCGTCCCGGTACTTCCCCTCCTACCCAGGAGCTCCCCCCCATTCAGCAGATCCGAGAGTGGTACACACGCCGCTGCAGTCTTCGGAGTGGTCCTCCGGGTGCTGAGGACCCGAGCGGTGGCGCTGCTGCTTGTGCTGAGGACCCGGGCGCTGGAGCTGCTGCTGGTGCTGAGGACCCGGGCGGTGGAGCTGCTGCTGGTGCTGAGGACTCGGACGTTGGAGCTACTGCTGGAGCTGGGGACCCGAGCGGTGGAGCTGCTGCTGGAGCTGAGGACCCGGCTGGTGGAGTTCCTGCTGGTGCTGCGGACCCGAGCGGTGGCGCTGCTGCTGGTGCTGCGGACCCGAGCGTTGGAGCTACTGCTGGAGCTGAGGACCCGAGCGGTGGTGCTGCTGCTGGTGCTGAGGACCCGGCCGGTGGAGCTGCTGCTGGTGTTGAGGACCCGGACGTTGGAGCTGCTGCTGGTGCTGAGGACCCTGCCGCTGGTGTCTCTGCTGGTTCTGGAGACGCTACGCGGCCCCGACCGTACTTCGTACCACTTCTTCAGCAGGTTCTTGGTCAGGCTCCTCCTCCTTGTCCTCCTCCCTCAGTAGAGTGTCCTCCGCCTGTCCAGTCGCCGTCACAGTTACCGCCTGCCTCGCCTCTCCCTGCTCCCTCTCCTTACACTGGTCCCACGGGAGGTCTTACAGAGCATCGTGAGCCTGAGTCTCGTCCTGCGTCGCCTGTTCGTACTGCTCGCACTGGTCGTCGTGTCCCACGTGAGCGTCCTCCTCCTGTCCCTGGCACTCACTACATGACTCTGCGTCCCTCCACTGCTCCTCAGCGTGTCCCGCTACCGTCTCCTCCTGCTTCCTCTCTGCCTACTCTTCCTGACCCGGAGTCTGACTCCCGTCGTGCTGCCAGTCCCACTGTCACCCGTCTCCTCGCTACTGTTGTCACTGACCCTACCTTTGAGTCCACCGCTGCGTCTTCTCTGGTCGCTGAGTTAGTTGACTTTGCTGCTGCCTGTCGTCTAGACTACGCCACTGGCCTTGTTGCTGAGTCTGAGTCTGAGTCTGTCTGTCCTCCGTCCGTCGGGGGTGAGTGTGCTCTTGGCACGGACGTCCTTGAGGACAGACAGGAGGAGTTCCAGTGCCTTGCTGCTGCTTTGCCCCACCTCGTGTCCATGCTAGTTGCCCCTGAGGGAGACCCGGATGCACCAGACATCCCGACCCCGCGCACTTACGCTGAGGCGATGGCGGGTCCCTACTCCTCTCAGTGGCAGACAGCCATGGACGCAGAGATGGCTTCCTGGAAGTCCACACGCACCTACGTCGACGAGGTTCCCCCACCTGGGGCGAACATCGTCAGTGGCATGTGGATTTTCAGGGTGAAGCGGCCACCGGGTTCTCCTCCTGTCTTCAAGGCGCGCTACGTGGCTCGAGGCTTCAGTCAGCGAGAGGGAGTTGACTTCTTTCAGACCTTCTCCCCCACCCCGAAGATGACCACTCTTCGGGTGCTGCTGCACATAGCCGCTCAGCGCGACTACGAGCTTCACTCACTTGACTTCAGCACTGCTTTCTTGCAGGGCAGCCTGCACGAGGAGATCTGGCTGCGCCGCCCTCCTGGCTTCACTGGGTCGGTTCCTCCTGGTACCCAGTGGAGGCTTCAGCGGCCGGTCTACGGTCTCCGCCAGGCACCGCGTGAGTGGCACGACACACTGAGGACGACACTTGCGGCTCTTGGGTTCGCTCCCTCTACTGCTGACCCGTCACTGTTTCTACACACAGACACCTCACTGCCGCCGTTCTACATCCTCGTGTACGTCGACGACTTGGTCTTTGCCACTGCTGACACCGCGGCACTTGCCCACGTGAAGTCGGAGCTGCAGAGGAGACACACGTGCACAGACCTGGGTGAACTGACAAGCTATCTTGGCTTGCGGATCACCCGGGACAGAGCACGGCGCACCATCACCTTGACTCAGTCACACATGGTGCAGCAGATCCTTCAGCGCTTCCGCTTCACGTACTCCTCGCCTCAGTCCACTCCTCTGCCTACCGGTCACTCGCTCTCAGCTCTGCCTTCGGATGAGTCCGTAGAGCCGAGTGGCCCGTATCCAGAGCTTGTGGGCTGCCTCATGTACCTGATGACCTGCACTCGACCTGACCTTGCATACCCTCTTAGCATCCTTGCACGCTATGTCGCTCCTGGCCGTCACAGGAAGGAGCACATGGATGCCGCTAAGAGGGTGTTGCGCTACTTGTGCAGTACGTCGGGCATGGGGCTAGTGCTTGGAGGGCGAGACCGAGTTGTACTTACTGGACACTCAGACGCTTCTTGGGCGGACGACCAGGCTACTCAGCGGTCGTCTCAGGGTTACACCTTCAGCCTTGGCTCCGGCTCAGTTTCTTGGCGTTCTACACGCTCTTCTTCTGTTCTCAGCTCCAGTTGTGAGGCTGAGATCTACGCCACAGCCATGGCGGCCCAGGAGCTACGCTGGCTGACCTACCTGCTGACCGACTTGGGTGAGCGGCCTCGTTCTCCTCCAGTGCTGTACGTCGACAACCAGGCTGCCATTGCCTTGTATGAGGAGCACAGACTGGAGCACAGAACGAAGCACATCGCCCTGCGGTACTTCCTTGCTCGAGAGCTGCAGCAGCGCGGTCAGCTTTGTCTGCGTTACGTGGCCACTGAGGCCAACCTTGCTGATGTGTTCACCAAGGCGCTTCCGCCTTGTGACCATCAGCGCTTCTGCACTCTGCTAGGCCTTGTGCCTACTGGACCTCACTTACTTACCTCTTGACCTTGCTTGTACTGTGATCACTATATATATATATCTACCTGCATGTTTACTCTTGCTAGGTTGTGATCACTGTATCTCATGCTCTGTTATAAACCTGCATGTGAACTGGTCTTGTGACCACTAGCTTGTGCTCGGAATTTGTGTGGTATCCTTGAGATCCACCCTGAGCTTGTTGTTGCCTTGCTTTGCCTTGACTGGTCTTGTGACCCCTAGGTCTCCCCCACTTTGCCTATGGGGTTGTGTCAAACATTATATGTGTTGTGCTTGTGTAGGCTGTAGTGGGTTAGCCTATAGGGGGGTCACAACATTAGGGTTTCATATTTGTACTCACAATCCTTTCTAGTTCACCATTCCAGTCCGTTATTACTGACACTCGCCTCTCTTGTCACGAACCCTCGTCCCTCTTTGTTGTGTGTCTTGGCTCTTACTGCTGCGGTCATTGACTTCGCCGCCACCTACCGCCTTGACTATGCCACCCATGTGGTGGCTGCTCCTCCCCGTCCTCTGTCCGCCGGGGGTGAGTTTGCCCTTTGCTGTGACATCCTAGAGGACAGGCAATTTGAGCAGGATTTCTTGGCAGCCGCTTCTGTTAAACTGTATTATGCTTGTAGGCTGTAGTGGGGTAGCCAATATGGGGTACAACCCCAACTAGGGTTTCATATTTGTACCCAAACTTCTGCTAGTTCATTCATTCTTGCCTAGTTACTTTGAGATGGTATTCAGAGCAGGAGGTCCCTAGGACCTACCGACCGTTTTTTTAAGGGCCCACCACCGCTCGCATGCGGTTACCACGCTACCCCGTGCCCTAGCCTCGTAGCGCCCTCGTGCGCCCTCGTTAGCGCCCTCGCGCGCCCCTCGTTAGCGCCCTCGCGCGCCCCTCGTTAGCGCCCTCGCGCACCCTCGTTAGCGCCCTCACGCGCCCCTCGTTAGCGCCCTCGCGCGCCCCTTGCTAGCGCCCTCGCGCGCCCCTCGCTAGCGCCCTCGCGCGCCCCTCGCAGAGTCGCCCGCCCGCCGCGCTGCCTGCTCGCAGCGTCGCCCGCTCGCCCCGCTGCCCGCTTCGCAGCCCGCCCGCCCGCTCGCTGCTCGCTTCGCGGCCCGCCCGCTTCGCAGCCCGCTCGCCCCGCTGCCCGCTTCGCGGCCCGCCCGCCCGCTCGCTGCTCGCTTCGCGGCCCGCCCGCTTCGCTGCCCGCTCGCAGCGCCGCCCGCCCGCCCGCTACCTGCTTTGCGGCGTCGCCCGCCCGCCCGCTGCCCGCTCGCAACGTCGCCCTCCCGCCTCGCTGCCCGCTTGCAGCGTCGCCCGCCCGCCCGCTGCCCGCTTGCAGCGTCGCCCGCCCGCCCGCTGCCCGCTTCGCAGCCGCCCGCCGCGCTGTCCGCTCGCCGCGTCGCCCGCCCGTCCCGCTGCCCGCTTCGCAACCCGCCCGCCACAATTCCCGCCTGCAGCGCCGCCCGCCTCGCCTGCTGCTCCCTGACTGTGCACCGCCGCTTGCTCCTGCTGTGGCTGCTAGCTTCGCTCTAGCGCGTCCCCTCTGCTGCTGCCGCTGCTCTGCTGTGCCCTCACGCCTGAGCTATGGCCTCTATTCGCGTTCTTTCCTTCGATGCTGAGGGCCGTCCCGTGCAGTTCACTTCCTGGCTCGATGACCTGCAGTTGTATCTTATGAGCAATAGCACGGACCACATCTCCCTCTATGACTACGCGTCTGGTGCTGCCGCTGCTCCTGCTGCCACAGCCGAGCTTAGTGTCCGTTCACAGTGGCAGACTCGTGACGCTGCAGCTCGCCTGGCTATTCGCAGTCACCTGCCGTTAGCTGAGCTAGAGCACTTTGGCGACTGCAAAACCGCTAAGGCCCTATATGACGCTGTCGTTGCTCGCTACTCCTCACCTGCCACAGCCGAGCTTAGCCGTCTCATGCTGCCTTACCTGTTCCCTGACCTGTCCACCTTTGCTACAGTCGCCGATCTTATCACCCACCTTCGCACTAGTGATGCTCGCCTGCGTGCCGCCCTTCCCACCGAGTTCTGCGCTAAGAACCCCCCTCCCCTGTACTGGACACTCCACTTCATAGTCACCCGTCTCCCTGACACCCTCAGCTCAGTGCGCGACTATTTCCTTGCTCGCTGTCCCACTGAGCTCACTGTCGCCCTCCTAGAGGAGAAGCTGCTAGCAGCCGAGAAGAGCATTGTGGCTGTTGGTGCTGCTCGCGGCGCTCCTCGCACCCCCATCTTTGAGGGGTGCTCTCCCTCTCCCCTCGCTCCCTCCTATGCTACTGCTGCTGCTGTTGACTTCCTTGGTGCTGAGTCTGCTGGCGCTGCTTCTGCTCCTGGTGGGAGGCGCCGCACCGGCAAGGGCAAGGGGGGCAAGGGTGGCGGGGGTGGCGCTGGGGGGGGAGGGGGTGGGGGAGGTGGGGGGGGAGGCGGTGCTGGAGGGAGCGGTGGCGGGAGTGCCGGTGGGAGTGGGGCCGGCGGAGGTGGGGGCGGCGGAGGCGGCGGCAGCGGCGGAGGCGGGGGCGGCGGCGGGAGCAGTGGCGGTGGTGGCAGCGGCGGCGGTGGCGGCGGTGGCGGTAGTGGCGGTGGCGGTGGCGGTGGTGGCGGTCGGAGCGGAGGTAGTGGCGGCGGTGGAGGTCGGAGTGGAGGCACCGGCTCGGGCCAGAGCTCCCAGCAGCAGCAGCGTCCCCAGTCGACCCAGCAGCTTCGTGAGTGGCTTGCTCAGCGTGGGACGTCGGGGGGCAGTGGCCGCTGTTCCTATGTCATTCGCACAGGTGATCGCAAGGGGCAGACGTGTGGAAAGTTCCACACTCAGTACCGCTGCTTCTTCCGCCTTGACGACGCTTGGCGTGAGGAGATGGGCGAGGATGTTGAGCGCCCTCGCTGGGCTGAGCTGATGAGGGCTGGTGTTGATATCTTTGCTCTTGACTATGATGCTATTATTGCTGCCATGTATGCATTGACTGTTAGTGCCGAGGGAGACTGTTACTTGTGTGTGCCGCCTGACCCAGGTATAGAGCCCGCTGCCCTAGGTGCTAGTGAGTCTGCTCTCTCTGGTATGGTGCCCCCTGTACCTGCTCCCTCCAGTGCTGTCCCGGCTGTTTGCGAGTCTGCTCTCTCAGGTACAGCACCCACAGAGACTGCTCTCTCAGGTACCGCACCGGCTGAGGCCTGTCACACCTTCACCCTTGACTCAGGTGCTTCCCGCTGTTTCTTTCGTGACAGTACTGAGCTCACACCGCTTCCTGCACCGGTCCCAGTCTCCTTGGCTGACCCCTCTGGGGGCCCAGTCCTTGCACAGTCCACCACTGTGCTCCCTTGTCCGGCGGTTCCGTCTGGCTCGTTGACAGGTTTCCACCTCCCCTCGTTCTCGACGAACCTGGTGAGCAACGCTGTCATCCAGGATCAGTGGGTTGACACCTTTACCCCTGGAGGACAGCGTGTGGCGATCTGCACGTGCTCCAGGACCGGCCGTCACCTGGCTACGTTTACCCGTCGGCCGGGGTCGAGTCTCTACACACTGACCACTGCGTCTCCTCAGGTCGCTGCTGTCGGTCAGGTGTCTGCGTCAGGTCTGGTAGCCCACGCCTGTGAGTGTCGTTCCCTGTCGCACCAGACTCTTCTCTGGCACCACCGCCTGGGTCACCCCTCCTTGCCACGCCTTCGTGGCATGCACCGTCGCCACCTTGTGTCTGGTCTTCCCAGGTCCCTCCCTCCCCTCCCTGCCTCGCCTGCGCCGCCTTGCCTTCCTTGTGTCGAGGGGCGGCAGCGCGCCGCTCCTCACTCCTCCTCGTTCCCCCCGACAGAGGCTCCTCTGCAGACCCTCCACCTGGACGTGTGGGGCCCAGCCCGCGTTCGTGGTCAGGGCGGTGAGCGGTATTTTTTGCTGGTTGTCGACGACTACTCGCGTTACACCACGGTCTTCCCCTTGCGCACCAAGGGTGAGGTCCCTGCTGTTCTGATCCCTTGGATCCGCACAGTTCGTCTCCAGATCCGCTGCCGTTTCCGGACGGATCTTCCTGTCCTGCGTCTGCACTCTGACAGAGGTGGTGAGTTCTCCTCCGATCTCTTGAGGACCTTCTGTCAGGCGGAGGGCATTGAGCAGACCTTCACGCTTCCGGACTCCCCACAGCAGAATGGGGTTGCTGAGCGCCGCATTGGCCTGGTCATGGAGGTCGCTCGTACCTCCTTGGTCCACGCGGCGGCTCCCCATTTTCTGTGGCCGTTTGCTGTCCGGTACGCCGCGCATCAGCTCAACCTCTGGCCCCGTGTCTCCTTGCCGGAGACCTCGCCCACACTGCGTTGGACGGGGGAGGTTGGCGATGCGTCGCGCTTCCGGGTGTGGGGTGCTCGTGCCCTTGTCCGCGATACGTCCGCGGACAAGCTCTCCTCCCGCACGCTTCCCTGTGTCTTCCTTGGCTTTGTCCCTGACGCGCCTGGCTGGCAGTTTTACCACCCCACCTCGCGCCGGGTCTTCGCCTCTCAGGATGTCACCTTTGACGAGTCGGTCCCTTTTTACCGTCTCTTCCCCTACCGCACTGCCCCCCTCCCTCCCCCACCGCTTTTCCTTGCTCCTGGCCCCCCTCCGGTAGACCCCCTTCCCCCTCAGGGTCCTGCTCCTTCAGGTGTCTCTCAGGTAGACCCTCCTCCCGTCGCTGAGCCTGTCGAGGTCACAGGTGACTCAGGTGCTGCTGCAGGTGGTACTGCTGGGAGTGCTGAGCCTGGGGGTGCTGAGCCTGCGGGTGCTGGGCCTGGGAGTGCTGGGACTGCGGGTGCTGGAGCTGAGGGTACTGTGCCTGAGAGTTTGCCGCCTGGGGGTGCTGAGCCTGGGGGTGCTGCGACTGAGGGTGCTGAGCCTGCGTGTGCGGAGTCTGGGGGTGCGGAGTCTGGGGGTGCTGAGTCTGGGGGTGCTGAGCCTGCGGGTACTGAGCCTGGGGGTGCTGCTGCTGAGCCTACGGAGCCTCGGGTTGCTGCGTCTAGGGGTGCTCCGGTTCGGGGTGCTGAGCAGTCTCTCACACCGCAGCAGCTTCGTGACTGGTACGTCCGGCGCTTCCGCCGTCCTCGTGGCTCGACTGGTTGTTCTGGGAGCACTACGACTGGAGCTGCTGGAGCTGGGGACTCTGGCGCTGGCGGTGCTAGCGGAGTTGGAGCTGCCGCCTCTGGGGGTACTCTTCCTAGCGGTGCTGCGGACCCTGGGGGTGGCGCTGCTGCTGGTGCTGCGGACCCACCTGGTGGAGCTGCTGCTGGAGCTGAGGACCCGAGCGGTGGCGCTGCTGCTGGTGCTGGGGACCCGGACGTTGGAGCTCCTGCTGGTACTGAGGACCCGGCCGCTGGAGTCTCTTCTGCTTCTGGAGACGCTGCGCGGCCGCGACCGTACTTCGTACCGCTCCTTCAGCAGGTTCTTGGGCAGGCTCCTCCTCCTTGTCCTCCTCCCTCCGTCGAGTGTCCTCCGCCTGTCCAGCCGCAGTCACAGTTACCGCCTACCTCGCCGCTCCCTGCTCCCTCTCCTTACACTGGTCCCACAGGAGGTCTTGCAGAGCGTCGTGAGCCTGAGTCTCGTCCTGCGTCGCCTGTCCGTACTGCTCGCACTGGTCGTCGTGTCCGTCGTGAGCGTCCTCCTCCTGTCCCAGGCACTCACTACATGACTCTGCGTCCCTCTACTGCTCCTCAGCGTGTCCCTCTGCCATCTCCTCCTGCGTCCTCTTTGCCTGCTGTTCCGGACCCTGAGTCTGACCGGTATCGTGCTGAGCACCCTACTGTCACGCGTCTCCTAGCTACTGTTGTCACTGACCCTACCTTTGAGTCCTCGGCTGCGTCTGCTCTGGTCGCTGAGTTGGTTGACTTTGCTGCTGCCTGTCGTCTAGACTACGCTGCTCGCCTTGTTGCTGGGTCTGAGTCTGCGTCTGTCTGTCCTCCGTCCGTTGGGGGTGAGTGTGCTCTTGGCACGGACGTCCTTGAGGACAGGCAGGAGGACTTTGACTCTCTCGCGGCTGCTGTACCTCATCTCGTGGCCTCGTTGCTTGCCCCTGAGGGAGACCCGGATGCACTAGACATCCCCACTCCGCGCACTTACGCAGAGGCGATCTCGGGTCCCTACTCCTCTCAGTGGCAGACAGCCATGGACGCAGAGATGGCATCCTGGAAGTCCACAGGCACCTACGTCGACGAGGTTCCCCCTCCTGGGGCGAACATCGTCGATGGCATGTGGATTTTCAGGGTGAAGCGGCCGCCAGGTTCTCCGCCTGTCTTCAAGGCTCGTTACGTTGCTAGAGGCTTCAGTCAGCGTCAGGGGGTCGACTTCTTCCAGACCTTCTCCCCCACCCCGAAGATGACCACTCTTCGGGTTCTGCTG
This sequence comes from Closterium sp. Yama58-4, assembly GCA_947470075.1. Lineage (NCBI taxonomy): Eukaryota > Viridiplantae > Streptophyta > Zygnematophyceae > Desmidiales > Closteriaceae > Closterium > Closterium sp. Yama58-4. Next base: position 630,953 of record CANIUD010000020.1, on the reverse strand, counting down.
CACGTTGCTGCTCAGCGTGACTACGAGCTTCACTCTCTTGACTTCAGCACAGCGTTCCTGCAGGGCAGCCTGCACGAGGAGATCTGGCTGCGCCGCCCACCTGGCTTTACTGGGTCGTTTCCTCCTGGTACCCAGTGGAGCCTCCGCCGGCCAGTCTACGGTCTCCGCCAGGCGCCACGCGAGTGGCACGACACACTGAGGACTACACTTGCGGCTCTTGGGTTCGCGCCGTCTACTGCTGACCCGTCGCTGTTTCTGCGCACAGACACGTCGCTGCCGCCGTTCTACATTCTCGTGTACGTCGACAACTTGGTCTTTGCTACTGCTGACACTGAGGCACTCGCTCGTGTGAAGTCGGAGCTGCAGAAGAGACACACCTGCACTGACCTGGGTGAGCTGCGTAGCTACCTTGGCTTGCAGATCACCCGGGACAGAGCTCGCCGCACCATCACCCTGACTCAGTCACACATGGTGCAGCAGGTCCTTCAGCGCTTCGGCTTCCAGTTCTCCTCACCACAGGCCACACCTCTGGCTACCAGCCACTCGCTCTCAGCTCCACCTCCGGACGAGTCCATAAAACCAAGTGGCCCGTACCCAGAGCTTGTGGGCTGCCTCATGTAAATGATGACTTGCACGCGACCTGACCTCGCGTACCCTCTTAGCATCCTTGCTCGTTACGTTGCGCCTGGGAGACACAGACGAGAGCACTGGGAGGCTGCTAAGAGGGTGCTGCGCTACTTGTGCAGTACGTCAGGCATGGGGCTGGTGCTTGGAGGACGCGACAGAGTTGTCCTCACTGGCCACTCGGACGCTTCTTGGGTGGACGACCTGGCTACGCAGCGGTCGTCTCAGGGTTACACCTTCAGCCTTGGTTCTGGTTCTGTCTCGTGGCGGTCCACCCGCTCTTCCTCTGTTCTCGGCTCTAGTTGTGAGGCTGAGATCTACGCCACAGCCATGGCTGCACAGGAGTTACGCTGGCTCACCTACCTGCTGACTGACTTGGGAGAGCGGCCTAGTTCTCCTCCAGTTCTGTACGGTGACAACAAGGCGGCTCTTGCCTTGTGTTAGGAGCACAGACTAGAGCACAGGACGAAGCACATTGCTCTTCGCTACTTTCTTGCTCGAGAGCTTCAGCAGCGCGGTCAGCTTCGGCTTGTGTACGTGGACTCGAAGGCCAACACTGCTGATATCTTCACCAAGGCGCTCCCGCCTAGTGATCATCAGCGGCACTGTACTTCTTTAGGCCTTGTGTCCACGTTTCCTCACTTGCTCACTGCTTGACATTCTTTGTACTGTACTTTATATATATCTTGTTACTTGCTTGCTAGGTTTTGATCACTGTGTTGTTTGTCTTGTACTATATCTAGCACTGCATGTGAACTGGCCTTGTGGCCTTTACTTGTGCTCGGAGCGTGGTGACGTTGTGATCCACCCTGGGCTTTGCTTTGCTTTGCTGGACTGGTCTTGTGACCCTTTGCTCTCCCCCACTTTGCCTATGGGGGTGTGTTAAACTGTATTATGCTTGTAGGCTGTAGTGGGGTAGCCAATATGGGGTACAACCCCAACTAGGGTTTCATATTTGTACCCAAACTTCTGCTAGTTCATTCATTCTTGCCTAGTTACTTTGAGAGCTTCCCCTTCTCTGTGTGCCATGCTGCTCTCCCCTGAGGGAGACCCCGACGCTCTTGACATACTAGCTCCTCGCACGTCTTGCGACGCAGAGTCAGGTCCGTGGGCCTCTTAGTGGAAGGCGGCTACAGAGTCAAAGATGGCGTTTTGGAGATCCGCAGGCACTTACGTTGACGCTGTTCCCCCTCTCCGGGCGAACATTGTCAATGGCATGTGGCTCGTCAAGGTGAAGCGGCGCCTGGATCACCACCGTTGTTCAAGGTGCGCTATATGGCAAGAGGCTTCAGTCAACGAGATGGAGTTGACTTCTTTCAGACCTTCGCCTTGACTCCAAAGATGACTACTCTTCGGGTGTTACTTCACGTAGCAGCACAGAGAGACTACGAGCTACACTCCCTCGACTTCTCCACTTCTTTCCTTCTTGGACGACTGCACGAGGAGTTCTGGCTACGACTTCATCCTGGCTTCACGGGCACCTTCCCACCTGGGACCCAGTGGAGCCTGAGGCGACCAGTCTATGGTCCCTGCCAGTCGCCCTGTGAGTGGCACGACACTCTGCGCTCCACACTTCGTTACCTTGGGTTTCACCCTTCTTCTGCCGATCCATCGCTGTTTGTTTGCTCCGGCTCCACTCCGTTCTTTATCCTGGTCTACGTCGACGACTTGGTCTTTGCTATAGCGGACAGGACAGCTCTCTCTGAGTGAAGTCTGAACTGCAGAAGAGACACACGTGCACTGACCTCGGTGAACTACAGCGCTATCTCGTCCTGCAGATCACCAGGGACAGAGCCGCTCGCACCATTACACTCTCACAGTCACACATGGTGCAACAAGTCCTTAAGCGGTTTGGGCTTCAACACTCCACCACACAACCCACTCCTCTTACCGTAGACCACAGACTCACCAGCCCTTTTCCTGACGAGCCCTTTGAGCCTAAAGGTCCCTACCCAGAGCTTGTAGGCTGCCTCATGTACCTGATGACTTGTACGCCCGGACCTCGATTTTCCTTTCAGAATTCTCTCACGTTTTGTTGTGACTGGGAAACAATGTCCTATTTACTGGACAGCTGCTGTGAGGGTGGCGAAGTACCTAGCGACTACATCAGGCATGGGGCTTGTACTTGGTGGGAGAGAGCCAGTTGTGCCGACTGGCTACTGCGACTCTTCGTATGCTGACGATGTGGAGACTCAGCGTTCGACCTAGGGTTAGTGCTTTAGTTTGGGAGCTGGAGCTGTGTCGTGGAGGTCCACAAGGTTGTCGCCTGTGGCTACGTTTAGTGCCGAGGCAATGATCTACGCCGGTGCTATGGCTGCGCAGGAGCTTCGCTGGTTGACTTTCTTGCTCACCGACCTTGGTGAGCGGCCTCGTTCTGCTCCGACCTTGTTCGCTGACAACAAGGCCATGATTCTCTTGTGTCGCGAGCCTCGACTGGAGAGCAGGGCGAGCGCGACCCGCCTCCCCGTCTCCCACCATGATACTGCCTTCGATCTGGCGAGCACGACCCGTTTCCGCGCCTTCCGCCATAGTGCTGACGCGGATCTGGCGAGGCGAGCCGCGTTCCCGCCTTCCACCACGATGATGGCGCGGATTCGGCGAATGCGGCCCGCCTCCCCACCACTCGTCACGCTGCGGATGCAGATCTGGCGCGCACGGACCGCTTCCCCAACTTCCGTCATGCTGCTGACGCGGAGCTGACGCGAGTAGCCCATCGTGACTCTGCTCCCTGCCGCGTGCCTGTTGTCCGGAGCCGTGCGATTCCCCGCGCGCATTTCATATGCCGCCAGTTCCTCCAAGCTTCCCTTTGCCTGGTTCTGCCGCAACGCCTGCCGTCGCAGGATCTGCCTCCGTGTCCTCCGCGGGCATATCGCGCTGCTCGCCTGCGCCATCCTCTCGAGCTTCGCCGCTGTCTCCCGCTTCGTCATCACTCTCTACCTCTTGCGAGGTAGCCGTCATGGCGTCAGCGTCCTCTCCTTCTTCGTTAGCGTTGAGTTCTCCCTCTCAGCCCGAAAACAGTCCCTCTAAGCTTCGCCCGTGGCTTCGATCTTCGCGACGGCGATAGCCTGCTTCCGGTGAGCGATACGCTCCCGTCTCCTGACAATACCCGCGATTGCCACCATCTCCATGGCGCGACTCCATCTGCCACGGATCACTTCCCACCGTGGCCGATCCAGATCCGCCCGCTCCTTCTCGTGCGAATCCTCCTTCTCGACACTCGGGCGTGAGAGGCACTTGATCTGCGCGAAAGGCTGGCCTCCGCGGCGATCGCTCAGGCCTCCGCGGCGATCGCTCAGGCCTCCGCGGCGACCTTTCCAGCGACCGCCCTCGCTCCCGCGAACGTCCGCGCCGCGAGCGATCTTCCTCACGACGCCCGCAATTCCTGCCATAACGCAGCTCGTGCACATCCATGCTTGCACGTGCACATATTTTCTCTTGATATGAAAGTGTCAAAACTCACACCTCGAGGGTCCTCCCTGAGTGGTATGTCACCAGCTGCTAGAACTGAGGTAATAATCACCCATTAACGATAGGATATCAAGAGAAAAGCAACGAGTGGGTGTGTGTTAGTGAATTTACTTGGCCAAGGCTCAAAGCGTGCAGTTCTCAATGTGCGCCTCAAGCCTAGGTTGGTTTGTTCACATCGGTTCCTTGAATTTCACCCTCGGTGCTCTCCTACCAACTTCGCGGCACTCTCCCTGGTCCCTAGCTACCTACACCCCAAATGTGCACATTCTGTAATGCTACACCCAGAACTACACCGCAGCAAATCTTACTGGCACCTTATATGCACAACCGTGCATATTCGATGACACCTACGACAACGCCACGTCAGCAACAATGCAGCATTCCCCATTTTACCTGAACTTCGGGCAAATCCCAACTGTGCCCATGAGGCCGAGCCCGGACAACCCAACGCCGCGTGCACAACAATTTGTCGAGATCCTGCAAGCTGCCCGAAGATGAGCAGCAGACGCAATAAAAAAACCAACATCATCGCGGAGAGAATTGCTAACCGCCACTGCTGCCCAGTAATTTACAAGTCAGGGGATCATGCACTGCTCGACACACAGAACTTAAGACTGCCCGTCGTACCGTAACTTCGACCGCGCTACTGTGGACCATTCCAAGTCAGCCACATGATCACCCTAGTAACCGCCCATTTACTATTGCCGACAGATTGGTACATTTGCCCATCATTCCATGTCAGCCTACTTCGCCCATACGTACCGACCACAAGCTAACTGGAAGCCATCGTCCACCATCCATGACTCGCCCTGCATCAGACTGACCAATGAAAAATACAGTAATAGTCGCTGAAAGGTGACTTGCATTTGGGACACAATACGGTTTACGTTGTTTTTGGGTGTCACAAAGTGACTAAGACACTTGTGTCCACAAAGTGACTAAGACACTTGTGTCCACAGAGGAATGTACTTTAAGTATCACCAATTTTGGAATTTGTCCCTGTAAAATGGTAACCTCTTGCATTCGCTGGCTCATGCCTTCGCTCATACTTCGTACTCGTTTGACACCTACTGCTATGAACTTCTGCTCTGCGTACGGAAAACACCGAAACTGCCTTCACTTCCTTAGAATCTGTGCTTGCTTTCCATCTCCATCCCCCCGTCCTTGTCGCTCCTCGGAAACCCCACCTCGTCAAACTGGGCTCGTCCGCGGCAGCGCGGGTGGCGGCACAGCATCACCACCCCCATAGTCACACTCACGAGCACGAGCACAGTCACTGTCACAATCGCGGTTACGGGCATCGGCATCGCCAGCAGCCCACGCGTGCCGGCGCGCTGGGGGCGTCTTTGACGGCGAAGCCGCCGCACGTGCTGTCCGCGTGTGCCGCCGTTGCACGAGCACAAGCACAGATTGTAAGGAAAAACCCTTTTCCTTACTGGGGTTTACTCAACCGCGTACAACCCCAACTTTCGGAAGTGCACGTTCGGCCACTTTGCTTGCTGCCGAAGCAACCTCGTGTCGCCTTCGGCTTTCCCTTGCCCAACCTGCACCCAACCTCGCGTTCCCGAGGTACCCGCATAGCTAGTTTGACCCGCTATATAATCGCATGCCTTCTCATTGTATGATCAGTTCATTGAGTCACAGCCTCGTTATTCGTTATTCCGCGCAACTCTGTTTGACAACTCATAACACCTGGTATCAGAGCTACTTTCCTAGTTCACCCCGCTTTTCGAGGGTAGTTTGGAGGCACGGGCGTGGCTGGTAAAGGAGACTGCAAAACGGTTGGCTGCAAGGTTCGTTAATTCTAACCTGCCCGACTCTGATAGTTTTTGCTTTCTTCTTGCTTGATAGGCCACGGATACCCCTCTGCCCTCCAGACGAAGCGTGCGACTCATGGACCAGGAGAAGTTGAACAAAATGCTGGCGCAAATGGCAGTGCTACAGGCATCAGTGAAGACACTATCGACGGAGGTCACAACACTACGTGCGGAAAACGCCGAGCTACGCCAGACGCGAGGTGAAGCGCGTCGGGAGTCGCCCGATGAAGAAGGTGACACCGCCAGCCATGGAGCAAGTGGAGCCGTCACAAGTGGCGAGCTCGCACGAGGCAACGACGAGAGCGAACGACCGGCAGCGTCAGCACCAGCGACACTTGCAGTTACCATAATCAAGATTAAGCCCGCGAGCCCGCCCCCGTTCAACCCTAGCGACAAGACGACTACAGTGAAGGGGTGGTTATTCGGCGTGGAAGTCTTCTTTACTGCAGTGCGCGTTGACGATGATGCCACGCGTATTAATTACGCAGTATCGCTTCTCCGAGGAGCGGCTTTGGAGTGGTGGCGACGTACTTTGGCCACGGGGACCCCGACAGGTGTAACACATGCAGCAGACGGGACTTCAACGTCGGTTAATCAAGTGGCAGCACCGATATTCGGTGTGACCAAGATACGCACGTGGAAGGAGTGGGGCACGGCCTTACGAGATCGCTTCGAGCACATATCCGGCTCGGAACAAGCTCGCATGAAGCTGCGTGCCTGGTCGCAGTTGGCATCTGTCCAGGACTGAACAGTGTCATTCATGGCACTCGCCGACCAAGTGGACGATATGTCGGAGGCGGAGCGGTTGGATAAGTACGTCAGTGGCCTTAAATATGAGATATAGTACGAGGTGCGCCGATGCCGCCCGACATCGTTCCTAGAAGCAGCACGGTTGGCAGAATCCATGGACGCGCTGATGCAGTATGCGAGGTCGAGTTTCCGGGATGGAAATCGTTTTCGCGGCCAGACCCAACGGGCCACGATCAACGGAGCCCATGCACCAGACCGCCCCTACACAGGGTTGTGTTTTAAGTGCGGGAAGCCGGGTCACAAATATGCAGACTGCCCCGAGAGAACGCCGGCGAAGAAGAACGACGGGAAGGAGCCGGGAAATGGGAAGAGTCAGTAACAGACGGGCCCCTTACTGACTGTGCTCTGTCGCCCGAACACCATCATCCCCACCGAGTCGTGGTTCTAATTCATGCAATCGATCGCACTCGGCCGAATAACGGGGATAATCATGTGGATCACCCTGTGCTGGTCGTTGGCAAAGTGTTAAAAAATAATTAAAAAATGTTCGTCGACGGAGGGGCCAGCCATAGCCTCTTCAACTTGGCGACAGCAAAAAAATGCAAGCTGCAACTTGACAGGTGTCTGCCCGAAATCGACGCCCGCCTTGTGGATGGGACGCCTCTGGCAGTTTTGGAAGAAACACGGACGGTGCGGATTGAGTGCGGCGACGATTTCGGCTTCAGCATGAAGTTTATCGCGACGACGTTGGACGGCTGCAACATGCTGCAGGGACGTGATTGGCTGCGACGGCACAACCCCGTCATCGACTGGACAACGGGATCGTGCAGCATCAGCAAGCACGAGGGACTCATTAAATTGCCTGCATGGACTACTGACTACATCCAAGCCCCGTGCGTCAAAGCCATCACTATTGCTCGCCACTTCAACCAAGGCACGCAGCTGTTCGCCGTATGTTTACGCGAGTTGGCAGCCGACACCGACGGAAACGACATCGAGAAGCTGTGCGCAGCTGTACCACCTGATTTAGCGGAGCTGATTCGACAGTACCCGGACATCTTTCCCGACGATCTGCCACCTGGACTACCACCCAAGAGACCCGAGGACCACAAAATCCAGCTGGAGCATGGCGCGCAGCCGACTGTTCGGACACAGTGGCGGTTGACCCAACCGGAACTCGAGGAGCTGCGAAGACAAATTGAAGGACTGTTGGAGAAGGGGTTTATTCGACCCAGCACATCTCCTGTCGCAGCCCCGATCCTGTTCACGCCGAAGAAGGATGGCGGGCTTCGCATGTGTATCGACTATCGCGTGCTCAACCGGGTGACCATCAAATCTCGCTACCCAATCCCACGCACCGACGACCTCCTCGATCAACTTCGCGGCGCTCGCTACTTCTCGAAAATCGACTTACGTGGCGGTTACCACCAGATTCGGGTCTTCGCCGACGACTGTCACAAGACTGCGTTTCGCACCCGCTACGGAAGCTACGAGTTCACAGTGATGCTGTTCGGCCTCACAAATGCGCCTTCGACATTTCAACTGACCATGAACAGGATTTTCCAGGAATTTCTCGACAAGTGTGTGATCGTCTATTTGGACGACATTCTGGTTTTTAGTACATGGGACAAGAGAACAACACCTCCGCGACCTCGACGCAGTGTTTAAGCGGTTGCAGGAGAACCGCCTCATCACCAAGGGCTCTAAGTGCGAGTTCTTTAAGCAGGAGTTGGAGTTTTTGGGGCACGTCATCTCACGTGACGGCATCAAAATCGACCCGGCAAAAATCAAGACTATTCAGGAGTGGAAGTTCCCGACTAACATCACGGAACTTCAGAGTTTTCTGGGGTTCGTGAATTACGTCAGGCGGTTTATCCCGAATATGGCGGGGATAACCGACCCTCTGACCGACCTGCTGCACAAGGACAGGAATTTTGTGTGGGGGGAGGAAGCTGAGGCGGCTTTCCAGGAGTTAAAGAATCTTCTCGTTTCCCCTCCGGTTTTGCGCATCGCCGACCCATCGAAGCCGTTCGAAATCATCACCGACGCCTCAGATTTCGCCATCGGAGCTGTACCCCTCCAGGGTTTCAGGAACGGGCTGCAGCCGATAGCCTACGAGTCACGCAAGCTGCAGGCAGCCGAGCGCAACTACCCAATCCATGACAAGGAGATGATCGCCATCATACACGCGTTCAAACTGTGGCGCTGCTACTTGGTGGGCGCCGACGTCACTGTTCGCACGGACCACAAGTCCCTACAGTACCTGCGAGCTCAGCCCAACCTCAACCCGCGACAAATTCGGTGGCTGGATTACATGGAGAGCCACTTCACCTACCGCATCACGTACAAGAAGGGGGCGAATAACATCGCCGATGCCCTTACCCGACCGACAGTTCAATCCGCTGCAGTGCTCATCGCCCACTCGAACCCGCTACTTAAGGGACTATTCACCCATGGCTACACTACGGACACGTTTTTCACGACTGGAAATCACCAGCAGGCGACGACGCAGAAAGGGAATTATTACCTAAAGGCCGGAACTGACCGGATTTGGGTCCCCGCTGTGAGAGTACGACGGCTTATGCTTGTTATTCATGCTTGCTTTTATTCCCTTACGCTATTCCTAGCTTAGGTTTATTTTATGCATGCATGAATTGCTTGATTCCTAGGTTCGTTGCTTTACTATAGTTATTATAGTTATAGGCACCGAAGTAGGTTACGTGTACCGAACTCAAGCTATTCGGTTGCCACCGAATTGCTTTCTACCGAGTTCGGGAAGGTTCTGTTTGGGACGCTTCGCGACCCTCGGAACCTTCGCGTAACACCTGGTTACTGGCCCTTGTGTCGAGCCTATATATAGCCTCGTGTTGTACCCAGGTGATCATTCAATTCAAATCATCTTTTCTGAGCTCGATCCTAGATCCTCACACTTGGTAATCAGAGCCCGCTTAAACGCGAAGTTCTTTCGACCGCTAAAAACCAGTCTTAAAAAAACCGCGGGGGCGACGCAGTTAAACATCGATTTCGGGTACGTAAAACCGGTTCCGTGTTTTTCGCTCCCCCTCGATTCGGTTTTTCGGACGCGTTAATGTCAGGCATGGAAGGCCAGGGCGACAACTACGCGACAACGAGCGACATCGCGAGCCTCCGCACCGACATGGAGCAGACGCAGGCGACGCTTCGTCGACTCGAGGCTTTTCTGACAAGCCAACCAGGGTTCGCCACCGCAGCAGCAACGACAGCAGCGAATGGAGCACCGACAACTCCAGCAGCAGTGGCGACACCGACATTTCACGGACCGATGGCACCACTGTCGCCGAACCTCGAAGCAGCACGACCGAGGCTCCCGGAGGCGTTCGATCCAAGCGCGAAGGGATCCGACGTCCGGCGATTCGTGGCCACCCTCGAAATTTACTTCGAGGCCATTGGCTGTTCGACCCCGACACACGACGCAGCAAGGATTCGGCTCGCAGCGACACTGTTACGTGGACCGGCACTCGAATGGATTTACTACACCGACGTGGCCCGCGGGGAGAAAACGTGGGCGCAGTTTCGGGCAGATTTAATCGAGCGTTTCGAACCGATTAATACGACCTACATGGCGCGGCAGCAGATTCATCGGCACAAGCAATACAGTAGTGTAGCACAGTACACGCAGCAGATGGAGTTACTGTTCAACCGCATCACCGACCTGACCGAAGGCGAAAAAATCCAGGCGTACACAGAAGGGTTAAAATTGGAGATTCGGCGGCAGGTGATCGCGGCGAATTACAACAGCTACAGGGACATCGTGCGTGCTGCCGAGCGATACGACGCGTTGACTCGAGGTCAACTCGAAACGCGACGCTTCACGCCGAACCGTACATTCGGCACGGAGCGATCGGCACCCCCCACGTTCGCCGAACCGATGGATATCGACAAATTCGACGCGAAGAAGAAGCCGACAAAATGCGAATTTTGCGGCGCAGCAGGGCATCAGATTTTGTCGTGCTACAAGATGAAGAAAGTACGTGCGATAATGCAGGGCGGTAACAGTGGAGCACCCCCGAAGTAAAAAAACGGGAATCGCCAGTAGCCGCGGATCGACCTGGCGATCGCGTAAAGATCCGAAAAGCGAAAAAGGGCGACGACGTGGCGACTTCGGAGCGGGTGAAAAAAGGAGAAAATGATGGCGCGAATATAAAACGTCACGACCGGCCGGCATCAGGGGAAATCGCCGAGGCGAATGGTGGCTCCGCGAAAAAAGACTCTGCACCGACCGGGAAACTCCAGCCGAACACCCACGAAAGTAAGA